>NSDU01000008.1:199094-506790 GCA_003676015.1 Meyerozyma sp. JA9 | reverse complement strand
CCTCTCGGCTCCATCGTCTTCATCGCTCCTCGTCTTACTTACACCCGTACACCGGTCGCTGCCCCCAGGTCGCGGCCTCCTCGACGATAAGCCAGAGAGACCTTAATATCCAATGGACCCCATAGCTAAGTACTTGGTTCTATCATTGCCCACGTCGGCAAATGCCCACGAGTGGCTCGAAAAGTCATTGAATGGCGGCAATTGTCCTGTAGCAACCTTTAAGGTGCCCGATTTTCAGGTGGGCACGTTGGACTCGTTGGTTCAGGAGAGTGAAGATCTTTCTAAATTGGACCAGCAGCTCGCCGGTTCGATTTCCAAGGTGGTGGATATCTTGAGTGCGGTTTCGGAGCCGGGAGCAGGAAGGTTTGTCAATGGAACTCCAGTTTTGCGTTACGTTGAATCGTTTACTTGGAATACCTCCAAATACCGGGTAGATAAATCCATCGGAGACTTGATAAAACTCATAAGCAACGAGGCCATTTCCTTGGATGGTGATGTGCGTTCAACTTACCAGCAGTATCAAACGGCAAAGTCCAATTTTCTCGCCGCTGATCGCAAGAGAAATGGAGATTTGTCCATCAAATCGTTGCACGAAATTGTACGTCCCGAGCAATTTGTCACCGATTCCGAACATTTGACCACTGTGTTGGTGGCGGTGCCCAAAAGCCAAAAGCTGGACTTTGAACATTCATACGAAACTTTGGTCCAGTTCGTGATTCCTCGTTCTGCAGAGGTTATTGCCCAAGACCTGGAATACAACTTGTACACCGTTACACTCTTCAAAAAGTATGCCAATGAGTTTGTAACCAAGTGCAGAGAAAAGAAATGGAGTCCCCGTACCGACTTTGAGTACTCCGAAGATAAACTAAATGATATGCGTAAAGAGTTCGATTTGACAAGAGCAACGGAACTGAGGTCCAAAAACGACTTGCTCCGCTTGGTGAAGACAGCATACTCTGATATCTTTGCTGCTTGGTTCCACATTAAGGCCATTCGTGTCTACGTAGAGTCGGTACTTCGCTACGGACTCCCACCTCAATTCGACTGTACGTTGGTCAAATTCGAGCGCTCCAACTTGAAAAACATTAGCAAAGCTCGGAAGGAGTTAGTGGCCAAGTTTGGATATCTTGGAGGCGATGGGTTCTCCGGAAAGAGTAACTTGAACGAGTATGCATCATTGGTGGACACCGAATACGAACCATTCGTTATGTACGAAGTAGAGATAATCTAGTACAGTCTAGTACAGGCTAGTAGACAAACTTGTTAGTTTAAAAAAGAGCTCAAAAGAATCTTACGCTTTAGGAGCTTTCTTAGTCCAGTTCTTTGATCGTGAAAAAAAAAGCTCGCGCTCAGGTTCGAACTAAGGACCAACAGATTTGCAATCTGCTGCGCTACCACTGCGCCACACGAGCATATACAGGGTAATATGTCTGTAGTTGCTTGATGAGGCTTGTTTTCGTTTCTGATTTCATTCTCATTTTGGGTTCCAATTCTTTACCATCATGTCCGATTCTGAAGAATATTCATCAGAAGAATCCTACGAATTCGAGTTCGAGGATGAGAATGAAGAAATGGTTGAGGAGCAGGTTCCTGATTCTGACTTGGAAAACAAGTATTATTACGCCAAGGGCCTTAAAGACGACTCCTCGTCGACTGCAATGAAAGAATTCGAAACTATTGTGAGCTATGAAGCCGAATCGCAGGAAGATTTCACTTGGTGCTTCCGGGCGTGTAAGCAATTGATAAAATTGTACTACAAAAATGGCCTGTTGGACAAAGTACTTCTGTTGATACAACACCTTACAAAGTTGGCTCCTAAGGTAGGTTCTGCTTATGCTGAAGAGTCGATTGGGCGACTTTTGAATCACTATAGTGTGTCACTGGACGGTGGCTTTGTCAAGAAATTGTACGACATAATCTTGACTTACATTTACAATGAAGACTCACCTGGCGCTTCGCGAATATGGCTCAAGATCCACGTAAGTAAGGCTGCTATGCTACTTGAGGAACGCAACTTAGATGCTGCTTACGAATTGATAAAGCAAATCAAAGCGCAGCTCGAGGAATCATCGGAAAACGTGCAAAATGCATTCAGCATTGAGTGCTTGGCACTTGAAATCGAGTACTACTCTCTGCTTCTGGTCCTTGAAAACCTTTCCATCCTTCAGGACTTGTACCGGGACAGCTTGAATGCATCCACAGCCCTCACTCACCCTAGGATAATTGGTATAATAAGAGAATGTGGAGGTAAAGTATACTTTTATCTTCGTAACTTTGAGAAAGCTCGACTAGAATTTTACGATTCGTTCAAAAGCTACGATGAAGCAGGGTCTCTCAACAAAAAAAGATTACTCAAATACTTGACTTTGTGTTCCTTGATAGCGGAAAACGAGGTTAATCCATTTGAATCACAAGAGACTCAGTCGTATGCCCAATTGCCAGATTACTCTGATTTGATCTTTATGATTAAACAGTACGACGAGCTCAATCTTGACGGGTTTGACCAAGCGGTAGCAAAGATACAAAAAGATGATGAATTTCTTGGAAATGATGATATTTTCCACCGAGCTACGAAATTGATTAAGCACAACTTGCGTTCGAAAATTCTCGTCAACCTTCTCAAGTCGTACAAGTCCATCCGGTTCCAGTACATTTTGGACATGCTACATATCTCGCAGGACGAACTAGAGCATTTGGTGATCCATTTAAGTAATCAAGGCAGAGTTTCTGGTATAAGTATGGACTTTTTCGACAACATTATCGAGGTGGAAAATACCCCAACTGTGCCCTTTCCTTCACAGGTACACCATTCGGATATCATGAATAATATCAATGCCCTTGGAGCTCTTAATTTTGGCTCTAGTGGATCTGAAACCAGAAAAGTTGATGAAGAAGGACGCCATATTTTTGCCAAGGAGTTACTATTGGGTTCCACTGCCGCATCAACCTACTATGGAATTTCCCACGTCACAGAGTGGCTACAATGTCTAATCAGTGCCATACCTTGTCGAGCTAAAGCTTCTATGTCTCAGAAAGACCAGATATATTTCGAGCAGCGAGCTGAAACCGCACCAGATAATGTGAAAATAAACACAGAAGAGAAAGACAACGAAGCCACAGAGACAGAGAACACCACCACCAGATTATCACTTTTAGATTGGTGCCGAGAGATTAGAACATGGCAAAAAAAAGTGTCTGCACATTAGCTGCGTACATCGCATCCCGCTACTTTTCTTCGCTTTCGCAATGAAATTTCTCACTACTTCTTTTCATTCAAATGTAAGTGTGATGAAGAAAACGATGATTATATAAAAATGCGTTATCGTCATGATCGGACCCATTCCAATGTCTTCGGGTCTCGATTTGAAATCAACCAACACCTATATGACGTTTTCACATGTGCATTTATAACATAAACTAACATCTAGGTATTATTTATTTGTCTTCTCGTAGAGTATTCTCGGCGCATCACTCTGAAAGTAGTGCTCTTCATGCATTGGCCTCTAGTTGTTTTTGTTCATTATATTGACCTCTAATTGCTCTTGTTGAGCAAAACTGCAAAAAAATTTAAAAATGAATGCGCAAACCCGGAATCGAACCGGGGGCCCATCGATGGCAACGATGGATTTTACCACTAAACCATTTGCGCGCTCCTTACTAAAAAACGGTAGGCAGGAGAGAAAACCTTGAAGTGATGAAGAACATTTGGTCTAATATACCCTTTGATTGGGATTAGGACACATGCCAAATACATCAGCATCATTTAACGATGATTCACAACTATTCGACTCGATTTTTCCCCAGTGTTAGATGATAAAAAAGAAATGCAAAAAAGAAATGATCACGCCCAGGATCGAACTGGGGACGTTCTGCGTGTTAAGCAGATGCCATAACCAACTAGACCACGCGACCTTTTCTTGACGTAAATCCTCCAGCCATTGTTAAGGCCTGCCATTTCCTTTTGGGTGCAAATAGCATTGTACCACCTTCACATTTAAAGTAGTTGACATAAATTTTATTATATCACAATGCTCCGCAAACTTTGGGACGGGTCCTGGAAACCTCCTTCGAGCTCGAATCCCACCTTGTCGTTTCATCGAAAGCGTCTAAGCAATGATAGTTCCGACACGGATCTGAACGAAAATAGCAGTCAAACTTACTCGAGTAAAAATATACCCGGCATCAACAGAAGAGAGAGCTTGGTGTCTCCTTTTAGGTTCTCTGCCTCCTCGGAATGCTTGAGTCCTGAGTATACCGAGGAAAGCATCAATCCGTTCGAAACTCAACCTTTGAAGAAGAGCAGAAGTTTTTCAGGAAGAGCTCATTCTCGCTCCCCGTTGTCTTGGAGGAAGAAAGTCAAGTCTGTGAGGTTTGAAATTGATGACAGGGATGAGCCACCAGCGTTGCAGTGCTCTTCTTTTGTGGAGGATACCGACTCACTGTCTACGGAAAAAGTCGAAATTTTATCCGCTTTAGAATCCGGTTCGAACTATTCAGCTGGCTCATTTGAGAAGAGTCTCCTGTCTGATCGTGTTCACTATAAATCAATGAAAGAGTATCGTCGTTATGAAAATGAGGCACAAAAGGTCTTCTCCAATATTCTCAAAGATGAACTGATTGAGAGATCAGATGTGACTTTCCAGCAACAGCTGTCCCCCTATGACTCTCTAAGTTGTACCTTTGCATTGTTGAGTCTGGAAAATCTGGAAGCGCCTCTTGATGGCATACCCACTCTCGAAAAAAAGTTGAGAGATCTCTCAACAGTTGCCAATGAAATAATCAGCATTGGGGGTTTAAGCATTGGTCCTACTCAGGATACCGAGACTGATACGAGTGCCAGTATTGACATGGAGAGCCAAATTTACCAGATTAAAAGTTTCGTCATCACCTTGAAAGCTGAGGTAAATCAGCTCCAGGAGGAGAAACGAATGATGGCCAAAAAACTTTCAGATATGGCTGGATCCAGTGGCAACGGCGATAGCCAGAATTTGGATCTTTCATGTCTTTTGGATGTGGTTGTGGCTGAAAATAATCGACTTAAATCTGAGGCTGAAATCTTGGCTGCGAAAAATTGCAACATTTTACAAGAATACCAAGAGTTGCAAAAACTGTCCAATTTACAACTTGAGGAGAAAGCGCAATTTGAAGTTGATCAGAACCAAAACTTGGCAAAGAAGGTCGAAGACAGCGAGAAATTGATACTAATGCAAAACACCACTATTACGGCATTGAAAACACAACTTGAAAATATATCTTTTGAAAATAATGAAAAATTTGTGCAACTAGAGGAAGAAATCGCTGAAAAGGATCAAGAGCTCCTACATTTGCGAGAAAAGAGCCTGGCTTACATCCATGAGATTATGGAGCTAGAAAAGGATATTACGATGGAGCTAGATAATATTTCCTTTCGGGAAGCCACTACCGCCGAAGCCATCAAGGACAGAACCCTTCTGCTCGAGCTTCAGTTGCACGATACACAGGCACGTTGTCAGAGTCTCGAATCTGCTGGCGCGAAACTCAACAACAAGATCCACAAGCTCAACGCCTTCAATAGCCATGCTTCCATTGTCCTCCATGCGTTGCACAACTATATCAAAAAGCTTCAGCAACAGCACCACCAGAGACTCAAGGAAGTGGAGGACACCCGCGAAATTTACGGCCAAGCAAGCTTGGTATTCATCAAGGATATAATTTCAGCATTATATCCGGTGCTCAGTGAAGAAGCTCAACAGTATTTTAAATCGAGCAAGTTCTCGACGTCATCTGTCATTGCTAGGCAAGCGTTCAAGCCCATAGTAGACAGCATTCACCAATTGGTAGAGGTCAATGCCTATTTGAGAAATCTTGACGAAAGACGAGCTTCGCTCACCGAAACCAATTGCGACGCAATGCTTCAGCAAGTTACTAGGATTGTGAACTTCATGACGGAGAAGCCGCTATGACGTATAGCTGGTGGCCACGAACTTGGAGTCTGTCAAGAGACCGGTAAGGACTCCTGGAAATACTTCCACTTGGTATGGTTCAAAAGGAAAACTCTCACCATCGACAGAGATGTAATGGCCCTTGCCATTGATTTTGGGTATAAGTCGGTAGCCACGGATCTTGGCGTGGTACACGTTGCTATTATGCACATGGGTGCCCTTTTCGACCGCTAGTATTGTGGAAAAGGTATCTCTAATGGAAGATTTGGAGGTGGTCATAATGAGGTCCATAAGGTGATCGTTGGGAAGAGCGGCAGGAAAGAATTGCGCTCCTTTGGAAACGTACGGGAGATTTCCAACATACACCTGGTTCAAGGTGGATGCAACTTGGTCGTCGACTTTGACCCAATTGCTGGGAGGTGGAGAGTCTAAGCCAGGGTACTTCAAGTTCATGGCCAGCGACTGGGTTTCGGACAATGGAGCCACCACACCCAGATGGTCGTCGTAGTGCTCCCGGAGCTGCTGCTTGGTATCTGTGGCATAGTCTATCCAGAGCTCACAGGGATAAGTGGCTCTCAGTAGCACCTTTTGAAGGACTCCGAGTTCGAACCGAACGGCACCAATCCACCGCAAATGCTCCGTCCCTATATCTGCATCAGCAATCATTCCATAGCACTGAGACAAGAACGAAAGCCTCGTAGTGGCATTTTCGCCCTTACCTTGTGTCACAGCCATCAAGTCGAGCTTGGCACGCTGCGACTTAAGCATGGCCACCGTAGCGTCAAAAGCGTTGTCGGTGCCGTGTGTGCTGAGACTCAAGGCATTGCCAGACCCACACGGAAGCTGGGTGACCGCCAACTTGTTGAAAGCTGAAACTCCTTTGTCGGGCCGAGCATAGAACCCATTGATCACCTCAAACGGTATCCCGTCTCCCGAGCAACACACGATAATATCGTACTTGCTGACATCTAGCTCTCGCATCAAGTCGGTGGCGTGGCCCAGATAGGTGGTTTCCACATAGGTTACATCTGCATTTGCAGCCTTTAGTACTTTTTCAATGTGCTTGTCATAGATGGTCTTTGCCAGGCCCGTTCCTCCGTGGGGGTTAAGAAGAACGTATACCGAGGGCTGGACGAGGCCATTGGTGTATGCGTGAGACAAAATATACGACGAAATGTCATTGTCGTGATGGTTGAAATCGGCAATGTCTACTTGGACTTGGATGCGATGGATGGTATGTTGGTGCACAAATGTCAAGTTGACGCAATCGGGCGCCGCCTCCGGGTCCTGCTCACACCACAAAACGTCGGCGTATCGTATTTTCAGCGGAACCTTGTCTTTTTTTCCCCCGTAAGGATGACAGTAGGAAAAGAACAGTCGGTCGGAATCTGGTTCACGGTGGTACAGCAAAGCCGCATGTTCTTGCATGATGGCCAAGCCATCCTGAACAACCCGCATCGACACCGCGGGGCTCGGCTCGTACAACAAGCGTTCTTGCGACATGGGGGCTTGAAGTAGCGGTATGCGGGCTAAAAAGTGCTCCTCTACCCACACGGAGCCGGACGGCAGATAGCGTCCTGCACCGTCTCGGGCACGTGACAGATGAAATTGCGGCCGGCTAACGTCACACGATAAGCAACCCAAATTGTAAGCCACTATAAAAGTTGCAAAATCCAATTGAGGTTGCATAAAGTTGAAATATGGGAATTGAACAACAAATCGCTGGAAAACTCTTTGGAGCCGTCAAGAAGAAGGTCAAGGACGCCAAACACGACCACGACACCAACTCGCAAGCCAACTACTCTCGTGATGTGAACCATGGAAAAGTAGAGGACCACAATGAAGAATTACCTCCTCTCGAGGTACAAGTGTACTGCCACAACATCAGACAGGAGAACAATAATATGATGGAGGGAGAAACCCCTTGGTCGCAACGGAAAGCTGGAGTGATTCAGTCGATTGTGGAGAACTCGGCCAACTTGCCAACCTTGGTGGGGCTTCAAGAAGTAAAGCAAAACATGCTAAATGATGTGATGGACGGGCTTGGAAAGCACTGGACCTATTTTGGAGTGGGCAGACTGGACGGGAAATCCAAGGGTGAATTTGCACCCATTCTTTATCAGCCTGAAATTTGGAGCCTCAAGCAAGGTAAGACGTATTGGCTTGGACAGACCCCCGATAGACCCAGCAAGGGATGGGATGCTGCGTTGGAACGCATTGTCACTGTGTGCATTTTCCAGCACAAACAGCTGGGAAAGGTGGTGACTTTCCTCAACACCCATTATGACCATAAGGGAAAATTGGCCCGTGAGAATTCGTCGAAACAAATTATCGACATAATGAAGTCGTATCCTGGTGCTAGTATTCTTGTGGGTGACTTCAACAGTCAGCCCCACCAAGAAGCTTACAAAACCTTGTCTACACAACTCAAGGATACCAGCTGCAATTGTAAGCAGAGACGAGGCCCGGAACACACCATCACTGGTTTCAAGAGAGGAGAAAAGGAAACCAGCATTGATTTCATCTGGACCACTCCCGGTATCAATATCCTCCACCACGAGGTGAAGAACCACGAGTTCAATGGCCATTACTGTAGTGACCATCGCCCCGTTACAGCGGTGGTACAGATCTAACCTTATGATTATAGTGAATTCTAGATAAACCGTTTTCCTAGATAACCCTACTCATCTACTCGTCGTCTTCCAAATCTTCTCCACTCAACGTAAATGGCTCAGGAACGGGCGCCTCCGTAATATTCAACTGCCTCACCGTCTTGATCGCCTCGAATTTTTCTCCTGCTTTGGTGTCCCGCAACACAATCACTCCAGCATTTCCTCGGTATTTGCGGACGGGAACAAACCTATCATCCTTTACAAACGAAATGTAATGGGATTGAGCCGGCAACACCCTGCTCATGTTCTCAATCTTGAAAGGTGTCTTGAGGTATCTAATGGGCTGTGTCTCATTAGCGATTTCCTTCTCTTCCTTTTTCTCTTCATCTTTATCACCTTTCGTTTCCTTTTCTTCATTCTTTGAAATTTCAACTTCCATCTTGTCGTCTTCCGTATCTTCATGCTTCTTGTTCTTCCGGGCTCTGGCTTTGGCCTTTGCAGTTGTACTCAACACGGCAGTGGCAACCTTGTCTGGTTGCTTCTCCTTACTCTCTTCGACCTTGGGTGGGTATTGGAAGAGTTCAGGACGAGAGTGGCAGTTCAACTCAAACTTGGGCACCTTCAAGTCCTCTACGACTCCAATGATGGCTGTAGGAGAAAACGATAACGAAAGGAAATGTACGAATGGGAACCAGTACCACGACTGAGCAAACACAGCAAGACCAACGATAGCACTGGTGTTGAGGGTGTTGGCATGCGAATTCTCCAAATTAATCGTTACATTACGACCTCCGGCGTCGATAATACCCTGAGACAACGTGGCACCAAACTTGGCCAAGGCATCTTCATGCTTGTTTCTGACAGTATCAGCATAAAGCTGGGTGAATTCTTTTACCTTAGGATACAAGTTTTCATTTTGTTGGATCAAGATCATGGATGTGGCCATTAAAGCACCTTGGCGGACAAAATCCACAGAGTCCTTTGTAAGTGGCTCCAAAATGTCAATAGCAGCAGGCAAGCTTCTTCCAGCGCACGAAATACCCAACGCCATAGCAGCACCGTAACGGACATGAGGGTTATGGGATTGAGACAACAACTCGACTATTTGAGGTGTGGCAGTATAGTCACGAATCAATAAGAAACCGAGACCCATAACAGACGCTCTTCTCACATCATCCGAAGGATCGGAGACAGCATAATGAAGCAACTTTTTGATGGCGTCATTGTTGCCAGTTCCAGCATATGCTAATGAAATGGTGAAAGCACCTCCATATCTTAGAATGGGGTTTTCTTGTGCCATCAACTCATCGACTATGGTCAAAGACTTCAGCTCCTGCTGGTAGAACAAGAGGGCAATTCCAATTGCCAAACCTCTGATGATATTTTCGTGTTGTGTTTCTTGAGCATAGGTCAACATATCACGAGCGATCGTTTGGTCTCCTGAGCCCAACATGACTAAACCCATGGCTAACCCAGCAGCTTGACCTGATATAGCCGAGTCTGAATACAACACCACCTTCAAAGCCTCCAAGAGGTTTTCATTTCTGCAACCCATGCCAGCCACACCACATCCAAGACAAGCACCATGGAGCATGACATCGTTGTCATTGTTACCAGCAGTACTACCATGCTCATCCAAGAACAGTTTCAAGTAATCAATGGCATCACGACCCTGTCCGGCAAAGATTAAACCGAGAGCAAAGAGAGAGCCACCCTTAGTATGTGGAGATCCCGAAGAACCAGGGAGGTATGGTTTCAAAATGTTACGACCTTGGGACAAGTTACCTTTATGAATGACACCCAAGGCAGCAGTGGCAGAAAACTTAGACCAGTTGGTAGCCTTACCCAACCATTCCAAATTCTTACGGAAGAAGGAGTCATCGGTGGTACCACAGTGCATAAACGCATTGGCGAACGTGACGGCGGAATGGAATATAGAACTGCGTCCTTCGAGCGAGTTTTTCGTCTTGTTAAGAATGGAAATATCTGTGTTGTTGTTCTTGTAAAGGAAAGTGATTTCCAAGTCGCACAGGGGCACTCCAGTCAAGATATGAGTCAAACGAGCAAATTGAGTAGGATGATTCGATTTGTCGAGTTTTTCAAGACTTTCGAGAATGTTGTCGAGAAGTTCCTGGGAAGCAGTGCCCACCAAGTCGAAGGCTCCCTGATATGCGGTTAACGCATCGTCGCTATCGAGAAGCTGCTCAAACAAGTGGACCGCCAACGAGGTGTCACCCAACTGGACAATCACCTTGAAAATGGAGAAGAAGTCTCTGTGAGTCTTCAAGCCCAAAAGGAGTTGGATCATGGATTTCAACACGTCGGTTCTAAACGACGAGTCTTCGAGCACGGTATTGGAACACATAACCACGTAGTTGATGAGACTTAACGCCGTTTCGTCGTTTTTCACTTGTTTGAGAATACGTTCAACATTGTCGAGATGATAGCTTTCCAACGAAACCCCCAACGCAAGCTTCAAATCTCCATTATTCACACACCGGTCCAACATCTTTTCGAAAATCGTCGTCAACTGTGGATCGATCTTGACCGATTTATCATTGTACGCTTGCTGACTCAAAGTGTTGTAGAGACTGATGCACTGGGACACAATCGTTTCGATGTATTGCGATTGTTCTTCGACATCAAACTCATCGCCAGCACACAACGAGTATTTGACCGACGCCTCGAAGTCGCCCAAGTTGTAGTATACCTTGGACATAATCAAAGCGGCGAGCGACCGTTTTTCAAAATTGGGGTCTTCGTAGAGCTCTTCCAATTCGGTGATGGAGTTTGCGATTTCGGCCCAAAGTTCGTCTACGACATCGTTGAGCGAGCTCAAGGCATAAGCCTTGAGACTGGGGTCCAGGTCGCCTAGGAGGGCGAGATAGGGAGCGGCAGAAACAAGCGCCATGTTGGTTGAGGAATCGCCACTTGGAAAGTGATATGGCGAGCATCCATACACCAGTACACCGCTGGGCCTCTGGCCCTCCATACAGTAAGCACGGTTGCAACTTCCGTAATATTCATTTAGTATAAAAGTCTGGTGGCTATTTTATAAGGGGTTTGTTCGAGCTGCTCGTACAACAGCTTGATATCGGCCAAGTCCACGTCGGAAATGTCCGCCATCAAGTAGGCAACGTCTCCGCGAGAATCCGAAAACTGCTTCTCGATATTGTGGTTCGACAAAATATTGTTGACGGTTTTCAACACTCCAGGAACGTTTTGATGGATGTACAACACACGCACCGAGTTCTCCTGGTCCAAATCCAACGCACGCAAATGGACCTCGGGGAAATTGACGGCTCCGCTGGAATTTCCCTCGTTGATGTATTTGGTCAAGGCGGTACCCACTTCCACTCCGATGGCAGATTGTGCCTCCTCGGTGGAACCACCGATGTGAGGAGTCAAGATGACGTTTCTCAACGAGCACAACTCACTGGCCCACTCGTTCAACAGGTTGTTGAACAAATCCTCACCATTCTTGGCGGGCTCTTGAGGGTAGACATCGATGGCAGCACCGGCGATTTTGCCCACTTTCATGGCGGAAATGAGCGCTGGAATGTCCACTACGGTACCACGAGACGCATTGATCACATAGGCACCGTCCTTCATCGCAGCAAATTGTGGAGTACTCAACATATTCTTGGTTTCTGGAGTAGCAGGAACATGCAAGGTTACAAAATCAGCACGCTGCAACAACTCGTCGAGAGAATCCACCTGTTTCGAGTTACCCAACGACATGATCATCTGAACATCGTAGTAGATCACTTGCATACCCATGGCCTCAGCCAACACCGAAAGCTGAGCTCCGATATGACCATAGCCTACAATTCCCAACGTTTTACCTCTAACTTCCCAGCACTTGGCACTGACTTTGTTCCAGGTTCCGGTGTGCAATTCAATACTACGGTCCCCCAACTGTCTTGCCAACGTGATAATTTCAGCAATCACTAACTCAGCCACCGATCTAGAGTTGGAAAATGGCGAGTTGAACACGGCAATTCCCGATTTAGCGGCATATTCCAAGTCCACCTGGTTGGTACCGATACAGAAGCATCCGATCACCACCAAGTTCTTCGCATGTTGTAACACCTTTTCCGTCAATTTGGTTTTGGATCTGATTCCGATGGCATGGACATCCTTGATCTTCTCGATCAATTCATCTTCCGGCAAAGACGACTTGTAGAATTCCACCTGGTACCCCTGCTGGCCAAATATGTCGATGGCCGTCTGATTGACGTTTTCTAATAACAAGATCTTGATGTCACCGGTGGAAAATGGCTTGAGAGCTTTGGCATTTTTCAGCGATGGAACGTATTGAGAAAGGTACGATTGAGTGGGAGACGTGGAAACCGCATTGGGCAGCCCGGAGATGCTGACACTACGTTCAAACCTCGTGGCGATGTTCTGGGGCGTGGACATTGGATAAGTTTTGCGACGAAAATATGGAGATATTTATGGTGCAAAAAAACTCCTGTGAGTAATCTTGTCACGTGCCATGAACCAATCGGCCCGTGTTGTGCTCGGGTAATAGGGGTCGACGGTAGTGGGCATCCGAAGCCATTGGTGGACCCAATGGCGGGTGCAAAACAAACGTGAGCTGTGGTGCAATAAAGTGGTGGAAGTCCACCCTCTTATCGCCTGGATGCTCATCGCTATCACTGCTTCATCGATATGACTCGGCAGTGACTCGGGAACACACGCGGCTGTGTGCAGACCACCGCACCCGCTATCGGCCGATTATGTAACGCGAGATGATTTTTCTCTGAGCGCGCATGCAGGCCGATCCCGTGTCTGATCCACGACAAGGGTGGATATACCTGCCTCATTTACTCCCCATTTTTTGCTGGTGACGACTGCTTTTTTTACGGCTAGAGTACTGCCACACGCTGTGAGATGAGTGTGTCTTCTCCCTCGCCATCTCCGAGCTCTCCTTCAACTCCAAGAACCCGTTCTCGGCTCACTCGTCTCGGTACTGAGAACAATATCAAAGTTGTTTGTCGAATACGACCGGCCAACGATGCTGAAATCAGACGTGGGGGGACATTGCTTAGTGTGGAGCTGGAAACCGTGGTTTCTGTTCGTTCAAAGGAACCAGGATTGGCACTAGATTTTGACTTCGACCGGGTCTTCCCAGAAGAATCGTCCCAAGATGACGTGTACAACGAGTCTGTGAGGCACACCGTCGAGGACTTTGTCCAAGGATACAATGGCACTATCCTAGCCTACGGCCAGACTGGATCTGGAAAATCGTATACCATGATGGGTGCATTGAACAATTCGGAAACCCAACTGCGAGGAATGATTCCACGAATATCAGAAACTATCTTTGAAAATTGCCGGAAAACGCCTGAATTGACATATAACATCCTGGTTTCGTTCATGGAAATTTATATGGAGCAGATCCATGACTTGTTGGATCCATATTCCGGCACGGATCACACCAGATTCTTAATTCAAGAAGATAAGAATGAAGGAATCTACGTTCGAGGACTAACTGAAAAGTCGGTATCCAGCCCTCATGACCTCGAGTCGCTTTTGCATGAAGGTCTTGCTATTCGAACCATGTCTTCAACGCAGATGAACGCAGACTCTTCACGGTCCCATGCCATTTTCCAGATCAAGTTGAGGCTGGTAAGTCCCACGAAAAAGTCCACCATCAAGAGCAGTCTTTTCCTCGTAGACCTAGCAGGCTCAGAAAAGGTTAATAAAACAGGAGCTACGGGCCATTCACTTGAAGAAGCAAAGAAGATCAATAGCTCGCTTTCAAGATTAGGGACGGTTATTTATGCCCTCACCGACGGCAAGTCGGCTCATATCCCATATCGGGACTCCAAGTTGACTCGAATACTTCAGGAGGCTTTGGGAGGGAATTCAAGAACCACCTTGATTGTCACCTGTTCTCCATCGACTATGAATGAAAACGAAACTATATCCACATTACGGTTCGGCGCCAGGGCCAAGAACATCAGGAATGTTGCCCATATTAACATGGAATTGAGCCCTTCTCAAATGAAGGAAAGGATGGAGCAGCTTGAGATTGATAACAGGGTTCAATCGGTGTATATCTCGCGCCTCGAACAGGAATTGGGTCAATGGCGACAAGGGTATGGTGGGGCTTCTCTCCAGAGCTCCGAATCCGACGAAATTGCATTACGAGACAACAAGATTGCCGAGTTGGAAAACACCGTGTTGACGATGAAGATGGAAAGCTTGAAAGTAGCACATGAAGAAGAGCTGAAAATGTTCAAACTCGAGAATACTCTTCGTAGACTCAACGACAAGTTGAGCGACATCGAATTGATCAATCTGAACCTACGCAAGCACCTCATAATCACAGAAAAGTTAATTGAAGCTCGAGACAATCGCATCATTAAATTGGAACACTTTATCGCAAATCAAAGAGTGCAAGTACAAACCGAATCCGAGTCGTTTGAAAGCAAACTAGCACATTTGAAAGAGAAAATCGACGCGCATGAGGAAACCATTCCAATCGGATAACGCAACCATATCATTAATAAATTACTACAAGTTTGCGGTTCCAACCAAGTTCAATCCACCATCAATTGGAAGCACGATTCCGTTGATATAGTTGGATTGTTTCGCACACAACCACAAAACGGCAGACTGGATATCTTGCTTTGAACCAAGACGACGCAAAGGATTTCCTTGAACCATCTCATCACCTTTAGTTTTCAACAATCCCTTGGTCATTTTCGTCTCAAAAAACCCTGGCGCAATGGTGTTGACGTTGATGTGCTTACTTGCCAAAGTCAACGCCAAATTCTTTCCCAAATGTGCCACTCCAGCTTTGGAAGCAAGGTAACCATAAGTGCCTCCAAAATCAGTTGCAATCAACGAAGCCACCGACGACACAATAATCACCCGAGATGGGTCCTCGCTCGTGCCCGCCTTTTGCAAGAGAGGCGCAAAGAGCTGTATGGTGTGAAACACACCGGTGACGTTGAGCTCAAGGACTTTTCTCACGGCGTCAATCGGATGGGTATCGAATTTTTCACCAAAAGTAGCACCGGCATTGGCAATGAGAATATCCAACCGATCGACTTCAGCGCTCACTTTTCCAACGAAGCTCTTGAGGTCAGCATCCTTGGAGATGTCGCAGGCAATTGAGATAATCTTACAAGTTTTACCGTTGGACTTTGCAATATTTTCCAACTCCAGTTTGGCACTGGCACATGCTTCTGGCTTACGAGAAGTAATGATGACCACAGCAGCATCGTTGAGAACGAAACTCTCGGCAACATGAAGGCCCAAGCCGCGGGTTCCCCCAGTCACAAGGGCAATTTTTCCAGCAACGTCAAAGTTCGTCATAATAGTGGGTATTTTGACTTTGACGTGGGGAAATACCGAGGCCGCGCTATGCACAGAACCCTGGGGCGCGCAACATGCGCATCATGCACCATCGAAATATTAATAAATCACACCCGTTGCACCAGGAGCCAACCCCACAAATCAAAAGGGGGCAAGATCTACAAACAATATCATCAGGCAAGTAACATCGCGCACCGGTATTGATCTTCAGGATAAGCTACAATGAAGGCGATCATTTCGAACCAGCGTAGTGGTGGACTACATGGTAAGTACTTGGTTTTGTCGAAAGAATTGCAACCCCACACTAACCAAAGTGGTTCAAATTACTCGCTCCGGCACCATCCGGGCCAAATTCAACAGTGAATTTTGTGTCGAGGGGCCTCATAGCGCTGTCCAGAAGATACTCCGGTTCGAGTTTCGCAAACGTAGCTATTTGGCACTTGCTAGGAAGAATGGGTTTGTGCAACTCTTTGAAAGCGGCCGTCGCAATCTGGCAAGTCCGGTAACACAAATCAGTTTCAAGTTGTTCAAAGAATGGAAAAATGCGTGTGTTTCCATGCTGGACTCGATTGTGATGCTCGGGGTGGCCCATGGCCGGTTTCTTTATAGCTGTTCGGCAGAAGGAAAGTTGATTTTTCGAGACTTGTTGAACGACGATTCCGACACAAGCAACCGGATTTTTTTGGTACAAAAACCGGTGTCTGCGATCGAGGTGCGTGACGCAGACCCAGGGGTGGTGCAGGTGGTCTGCGCCGGCAAAGGGAACCCTATGAAAAAGTATTGTGTGGATCTCAATCGCGGCCACCAGGATCACGGCGTGAGACGCAGTGATGTATGTTGCAACATTATTGGCCGTGCGGGTGCCAACTGGTGGAATGGTGGCGGCGATGCCACCACCGGATCGGATTGGAGCTACGCCGTGCCTACATGGAGTGTTGAAGGAGTAGACGAATGGATCATTTCGACGGTTTCGGTTGAGAAAACCGTTCTTTGTGGCACCCAAAACGGCACCGTCTTGTTGTTCAAAGACGGAGCCACCGACCTCGGCCACCGGGTGAGGTTGTCGAATTTCCCAATCCGAGACCTTGCGGTGCATGGGCTGTACGTTGTGTGCCATGACAGTATGTCCAAGGTGTTTTTGCTCGACCACAACTTGGCGATAATCCGCGTGTACGACGGGTTGAAAATCGGGCCGGTTTCCAGCTGCAAGTTTGTGTTTGACAACCTGGCATTCGACAGGCGCCGCAAAATTGCCACGCTGGTGGGGTCTGAGATTCCCCACATGTTTGTGGTAACCACCAACTTGGAGAACCGCATGGTGATGTACAAGCTCGGTACCACTTCAGAAATGGTGCTTAACATGGAATTACACAGCGGAGCTCCATGCTTTGATATTTTGGGCCATGGATCTAATTTTGCATTATTGCAAGAAATATGTGGCCATGAAGCTGTGGTACCCAACAAGAGAAGACAGGGCGTATGGCAGCCGCTTGGGACGGTTGCGGCCGAAGTCGCCAAGCCACGAAAGGCCATTAATCATGAGTAATGAGAATGAATAACGAAGACCAACTCCCCAACTCTACAACTCTGCAACCCCCAATTCTACAACACTACAACACTACAACTCCCCAATTCTACAACACTGCAGCTCTGCAACTCTGCAATACTCTACGCTCCTTTTTTCACTCGGCTCGCTCCCGGTGCGCATCGCCGACGCCGGAACCGCTGCCGCGGAGCCCGCAACCATAAATTTCTCACTAATCAGCCAAAGCCGTTTAACCGGAATTTTCCAAAGCTTTTTACCAAGGCTACTTTACCAAAGTTTACCAAGACTCTTTTGTAGCGCCCTGGACCGTACTTCGCACGCCCTGTTGCGAACTTTTCTTGGTATTCTTGGCTGGCGTGACCTCCCCACGATACCCAGTCGCAGCCACTCCGATCGTATTTTTTCGCCGCAGCGGTTGTACGAAGGACAGGAATAGGACGAATAGGGAAGAAAGCGAAAAAGGTACCATCAAATAAAAGCGAGCACCGTCCAAAAGAAGGGGAAAAACGCAAGAAAGAAAACAGAACACAACACAACGCACTCCCTCATGACACGCTTATTGTTAATTTGTTCTCATTGTTCTTTATCTTCCACCTATAATGGCCATCACCGTAATTAGGCACAACACCCGCTGCACCAGTCTGCCCCACTCGATGCGCACCTTTCCGCTTATCGTGACTGCATGCTGGATGCGGCCGGCAATAAAATCCGGACTTGGATCACAACTGTAACAGCTCAGGTTCTACTTTTTTTTTTTGATTCTCAACTTTTGGAAGTCTATTTCGTCCTGGAATCGGCTAGTGCCCACATACCAAAGCCAGCACCAGCGTAGAACCGTGTTTCGTACACAATATTCACGTCCAAGTTGTTCTGGTTAGTAACCACAAATTGCGCTTTAAGGTTGAAACTGCGGTGCCGATTTAAACTTCATCTTCAAATTTCACAAAAAATTTGTGGTTAAAAACTAGTGATTTCACTCCCACCTTCTCCATGCGGTTGGATATACTCAAGCGGAAGAGTAGAAGAGCGTCAGACTCTTCGCTCGTGGACCGTCTATCGTACGCCGAAAGGCGTAACTCGCTATCGAATCCCATGATAGTAATTTCGGAAACAAATACCATCAAAAGATCTCCCAGTCTATCGCACGTAACCCTGGATGGTGCCCTGGACATCCAAGCGGCTCGCCGACTCCGTGCTAATTCTCTCTCTATCATGTCACAGACCCGGTCGCGATCCCGGTCCCGATCGGCTTCCCGTCCAGTGACCAAGAAAAGAGCAAAGGAGCTCATCAAGCAGGAAACGTCGATCGTGGCGTTGAAAAAGTTGCACTTGCTTCTCCATGAAATGGGTCTTCAGGATCCGATTCCTATAGACCTCTACAAGAGCTCGTCTTCGGGAAGCAAATCTTCCACCGCCAACATTTATGTTGCCAACTCCAGCAACTGTATATATCTCCCGCCAGCAACATCTGCGAGCTTCACATACGAGGACGTGGACATCGGTGGAATCCCGGAAAGCAGCACCGGTTCGGTAACTGGTGACCAAACCCTGTCTGAAGAACTGACACTTCTGGACCACGAAGCTTCCGAAGCAGCTCCTCCGGTGTACTCATCCAACGCTCCTCCACATCTTCTGCAGTTCAAGTCCCCCAACTTTCTCTGCACAAAAATTGACTCCGATGTACCCATTCCCCACACCTTTGCCGTCATCATCGACCTCAACAAACCCACAAACGTACGGGACCTCAAGATTGTATTTCAATCCTGTACTAGCATACTCTGGCCCACCGGGGAAATCGGCGCTAAGGGTCATAGCAAGGAAAAGTTCAAAATCGGAATGTTGGAATGGAATACCAGTCTTGGAGAAGCAGACTTTTTTGCCAACAGATTCAACTCTAACGATACTCGATACGGCGATACTTCTCCCGAGCTGCTAGCGGCGAGAACCCGCCAGTACATGTTGGCCAGTATTAATAATAGCGACACGTTTGAGACTCACACCGACGATGCTGCTGCTGGTCACAACAACGACACAATCTATCCCGAGGGATTATATGTTTTCTTATTGCCCATCTTGCTTCCCGAACATATCCCCCCGTCGATTACCACTATTAATGGAAGCCTTGAACACACGCTTAGTGTGCTGTTCTCCAAGACAAGCGATAAACTTAACAGAAAGGTAAAGTTGCAGGCAGCTTACAATATTCCTATGGTTCGAACCCCTCCTTCATTAGCAAATTCTGTCTCTAACAAACCCATTTTTGTGGACAGAGTATGGAACGATTCACTTCATTATACCATTACCTTTCCTCGTAAGTATGTACCACTTGGCTCGGAGCATCCTATCAATATCAAGCTTATTCCCTTGGTGAAGGATGTGGTGGTGAAACGTATCAAGTTTAACATTCTTGAGCGCATTACCTACGTATCACAGTCCATGGCTCGTGAGTATGACTACGATGGGGAGGATCCATTCCAGCTTCATCAGGGATCTGACAAGAAAACTCGAGAACGAGTTGTGTCTGTTTGCGAATTGAAGACAAAATCCAAAGCCAGCACAACTTCATTAATGCCCTACAAAGAGGAACTCATTAGGTGCCCCGACAACAACTTACTATTCTCTTGCTATGAACCGGAACTGTCAGATTCAAGAGTTGAGAATTATAGCGACAACATTGAAAACTTCCGAGTGAATGCTATGCGACTGAACACGAGTATTCCCATGGGAAGCAGTAGTAGTGATGATGCTATGAGAGGAAGATCCACCATGGTTGCGTCTCCGCTTGATATCAATATCGCTCTTCCATTTCTTACCACGAAAGCTGACAAGAACAACATTGTTGAAAGACCTGTTGAGTATCAAACTCGTCCATCCCTAACGCCCAACACATCCAGAAGAGCTTCCCTAAACAATCAGTCCAATGATCATGGCGGCTTCTACTCTCCAAACTCACCCACCATCGGCACACTTGAGACCAACATTTCACATTCACACACAGACCATGGCTACTTGAGTGACGAGGATGCCGACTACATCACTCCTGATTATTCGACGTTTCTGAACTCGCAGAGTAGTAAGCAGAACTTGAAGCATGGTTACACTTCTGTTTCTAGAGCTCTTTATCCAGATTCGAATTACCGTCATATTCAAGTACACCATCGACTCCAGATTTGTTTCCGGATCTCAAAACCCGACGATACTGTGGAGAGCAAGATGCACCATTATGAGGTGGTTGTGGATACTCCTCTAGTGTTGATGAGCTCGCAATGTAACGAGGACGCTATACAGCTCCCCACCTACGATGC
This sequence comes from Meyerozyma sp. JA9, assembly GCA_003676015.1. Classification (NCBI taxonomy): domain Eukaryota; kingdom Fungi; phylum Ascomycota; class Pichiomycetes; order Serinales; family Debaryomycetaceae; genus Meyerozyma; species Meyerozyma sp. JA9. The sequence continues at coordinate 486,074 of NSDU01000008.1, read as the reverse complement.
CTCAGGAAGTCAAGAACAAGCCAACGCTCTGCAAGTATCTTTCAATGAACCAGATTACCAAGGGAGCGGCGTAACGATTTCCAAGTTCGATCCACTGGCGCCAGACGCTCTTCCGTCATTTGAAGAAGCGCTTTCAGCTCCCACTTCACCTCTCATGAGATCTGTATCTGTCGACGAAGAGCCGTTGAGTTCAATACCATCTATAGCTCCACTTGGGTCTGCTCCACTTGGGTCTGCTCCACTTGGGCCTGCTCCTGCTTACGAACGTTTACCCTCCGCAAGTGTTGATAGCGTTTTTGGTCAACTTAGCATTGACGATGTTGTGCAGTATGATTCTCTGAATCTTGCGAGGAGGCAATCGGCAATCAGATCGTCACTTTCAAGCTCGTTTGCGGCACCGTCACCCAGACCCGCTGACAATGATCACCACCAAGAAAACGAACTCGGTCGGGACAACGAAACAGTAGCCACTGCCTCATCGATGACTACGGGAGATTCTAGCGAAGGCACCCCATCCAGTCAGTCTAAATCCTCGTTAGAGTCCTGTCTCGAAAACAAGAAGACAGACTCGTATCCTCAATCAGAGTGCACCGGTGCTTCTACGATGGATGCTGTTCTCATGGAAGATCCATTAACATTATCGAAGCTGAATGAGCTGTCGAATAGAGTTGATGATACCCTTGTGGAGCCTTGCGATTCAGTGCTGTGTTCAGTTCCTGGTTCAGTTCCTGGTTCAGTTCCTGGTTCAGTTCCTGGTTCAGTTCCTGGTTCAGTTCCTGGTTCAGTTCCTGGTTCAGTTCCTGGTTCAGTTCNTGGTTCAGTTCCTGGTTCAGTTCCTGGTTCAGTTCCTGGTTCAGTTCCTGGTTCAGTTCCTGGTTCAGTTCCTGGTTCAGTTCCTGGTTCAGTTCGTGGTTCAGCTTCTGGTTCAGTTCCTGGTTCAGTCCCTGGTTCAGTACCAGGGTCTGTCTACGCTTCTTCGGATGATCTAGTGAGTGTTGTAACACAGCCCTTTGAGCAGAGAATTCCGCTACTTCGAAACGTGAGCGTTGATGGCTACAATCTTTCAAATGTAGCCACCAATTCTAGTTTTAGAAGCCATGAGCCGCGCTTGAGACGAGAACCAAGCGAAGCCTCCATCATGACCCATCCGGTCAAACACGAGATGCATCATGCCATATAGCTAATATCTATTCCCAACTGCAAAATTGTAGCCGCACCGTGCGATTTGAAATATCGAATGATTGTTACTTGTTAATGGCACTAACTAAACTACCACCAAATGGACGGGTAGGAGTCATTGGGGCAGGTATATCTGGTCTTTCGTATGCGTATTTTTTGAATAAGCTTCGTCCAGATGTAAAAATCACCGTTTTTGAGAAATCAAACCAGCCTGGAGGATGGATCAGAACCAAAAAGCTCACCAACGAACAACAAAATATCGTATTAGAGAAGGGTCCGAGGACACTAAGAGGCATAAGTGATGGAACATTGCTCATAATAGACATACTTAAGCATCTACGCAAGGAAAATGAACTTCAAGTCATGAAGTCGACCTCGATTGCAAACAGAAAATACATCGCGGGACAAGATCATCAACTTGTACAAGTTCCAAGCTCGGTTAACTCATTCTTCAAGTTCTTGTCGAGCGGTGTTGTGTCGGGGATCCCCACTGGAGCAATTAAAGAGCTTTTTCAAAAGGCTTCATCGACAGGAACCGACGAGAGTATAGAAGGCTTCATTAGCCGTCGGTTTAAATCCACCGCATTGACTGATAACATAATGAGTGCTGTTTTACACGGAGTGTACGCCGGGGACGTCTCCAAACTTAGCGTGAAGAGCGTGGTTCCGGGTCTTGTAACACTTGAAAAAAACCATGGCTCAATTGTGAAAGGTGCGCTCGCCAACATGTACAAAGCACTAACTTCAAAAAAACACGACAAAGACCTTGAACCCAGTTTGAAAGTGTACGAGCAGCGTATATCGCCCCAGGCTGACCTTCGTGGCTTGGCCGCTAGACTCAAAGGATATCCAATTGTGAGACTCAGAACCGGCCTACAAGAACTACCGCTTGCGTTATCATCGTACTTGCAGTCACAAGCTAACGTGGACATTTTGTACGATACGACTATCGATTCCGTGGATTTTAAGCAGCGCACCATAAAGACGAGCAAGGAAAGTAGCAATTTTGATCATATACGATCGACGATAAATGTCAAGACTTTGGCATCACTAGCACAGGACCCGGCGCTTACTGACGAACTTGCCAAGATTGAGTACGTTAGTATCTTCATGGCCAACATTTACTCCCGGGAAAGACTTGTGCCCGGTGGCCAGGAGGGATTTGGGTTCTTGGTTCCAAAGGCAGTTCCTAATCCGGAGAGGCTACTTGGCGTAATCTTTGATTCAGATATCGAAAAGTACTCCCACGACCTCGAGGGAGAACCAGAGGAGTCCGGTGGTTACAGCAACATGACGTTAATGATGGGAGGACATTTTTTCCAGGATGAGATACCGTCCAACTCTGTAAATCTCAGAGCCGTGAAAAAGTGCCTACAACAGTATCTCGGGGTGGACATTCTGCAAAGAAGGGTGGTCTTAAGAGATGAGGCTAATGAAAAAAACGCCAAGGTTACCCTAGAAGGCGACGATGTTCTTATCTCTTACAATTTGCACAAGGACTGCATTCCCCAGTACAATGTGGGTTATCAGGCCATCAAAGAAAAAACGGAATCATTGCTCGCTCTGGAGTACAATGGCACCTTATCGCTCGGAGGAATGTGTTTTGGCAAGGGCGTCGGCGTGCCTGACTGTGTGAGCAATGCCCTAGACGGTGCCATTGATGTCAGTTAGGATGTGTTCAAGTTGATCATTATTCATTAATAGACACATTATACACTAGGTTTCGTACCCGGGAACATCCTCGTCGTTACTTGGGGCCTTCTTTTGATCTTCCGTAGTTTCGTCTTCTGCTCGAGCAACGATGCGAGACTTGGTCTTTGCATAGCTCACACCCATTTCCTTGCTGAAAAATCGCCTCTTGTCGAGACTGGCTCTTGCCGACAGCGCACTGGCAACAGAATCTAGAATGATATGGGCCTGTCCCCGCATTTTGGGCCGTATTATAATGTCGATAACGTCTCCATAGGTGGAAAATAGTAGGTACAAGTTATGTTTGAGTAGCCTGCGCAGCACTTGGTCGTTCAAATTGTTCACATATAACGTCTGGGACGGCTTTACTGCCACCTTGGCTCGCTTGGACGGCCCAATCGACTCCAGCTTGCGCTTTTGTGCACCCATTCAGTGGCCTGAGCCAAATCGAACCTCGAGGTGTGTGCGATGGACACCCAGACACCCACGAGCACCGACTCTGCCGATCCGATCACCTTCCGCAGAGGCATCAAGCAAAGTGGACGAGTGAAAGCCAGTCATTAGGCGCAGCCAGGCCAGCTAGGCTTATTTTCAAGCCTCAATTATGTGCGCCTCGTTCACATGCTCACTCCGCCACGAAGCAACCATCGGCATCGGCCTGCCCGGCCTGCACACAGGAGCACTCGGGGTAGCATACAGGAAACGTCATGAGCAAGGACACCACACCGGCATAATCGACGGGGTCTCTATTTGTGATAACATACGAAATTGTTGTAACGATTTGTTTATTTACTGACCGGGTGCCACAGAATACTGCATTGAGTTGGCAACCATTAACCAGTACCAGACTTGCCTCTTAGCCTGTTTTTCGAGCCATGAGTGCCCCGCAAATTAGTGCATCTTTAACTCGGTTGAAACTTCTCGAAGCTTTGCGTTCTGGAGACACCGCCAAAACCGACGCTATCATTGAGGAGTTGGCTACCGTGAAACCTACAACTCAAACGACCGAGCTAATCCAGCTTCGAGAAACTGTGCTCCATTATGCCGTGCAAATCGCACCGCTAGCACTTGTTCAACATCTCGCTCAAAGCAAGAGATTGGACATCAATTCCCAGGATGTCGATGGGAACACGCCTCTTCATCTTGCTGCTTCTGCTGGCAGAGCCGATGTTGTTCGTTTTCTTCTTTCTCTTCCTGATATTAACGATACCATCACCAACCTCAAGAAGAAGGTTGCTGTGGAGCTTTGCAAAGACCTCAATCTTGCTCAATTGATGCAGTTTGAACGGGCTAAGTTTGTCGAGAAACTGGCTACTGACTTGCGCAAGTTCTTCACCAACAGGGACTTTGATAACTTGGAAGCTCTCTTGGTCAGCAACCCTCGTGCTTCGCAGCTTCTTGATATTAATGGCGCCGATCCTGAAACTGGTGACACGGTGCTTCACGAGTATATCAAAAAGGAGGATATTCAGATGTGCGATTGGATCTTGAAGCATGGAGGAGATCCTTTCAAGAGAGACAAGCGGGGAAAACTCCCCATCGATTTGGTGCCCAGTAAGAATGAACCGTTGCGTAAGCTCTTGAAGTCTGCATCCAAGGACCAAACCATCATGGATCCCGTGGTCAACACAAGCAACGCTATCAAGGCTGGCACTGCTGTCACCTATAGAGGCTACTTGCGCAAGTGGACCAACTTTGCTTCTGGGTACAAGTTGCGCTACTTTCTCTTGGACAGCAATGGGATTTTATCCTACTATGCGAACCAAGACGATACAAACAATGCTTGCCGTGGGTCGCTCAACCTCGGCTTTGCAACTTTGCATTTGGACTCGTCAGAAAAACTCAAGTTTGAAATATATGGCCGTAATGGCATTAGATGGCATCTCAAGGCGAACCATCCTATTGAAACCAACCGTTGGGTGTGGACGCTTCAGAATGCTATAACCATTGCTAAGGACAATATGAAAAGGCGCGGAGGGCCTCCTATAGAAGATGACACTGCTTCCGCTCGTTCAAGTGTTGACGATACGGAAAAGAAGCACCGCAGATTGCACATTCCTGGAAGGGGAAACAGTAGAAAGCACAAACGTAATTCCAGCCAGGTGTCACTTGCTTCAGCAACCAGCGAGGAAAGCAAAGATGTGGCTTCGTCCAATACATTTGGAAAGGATTCTGGTAAGTCTCCAGCTCTGCCCAACTTGTCGAGAATCAAAGAGAAGAAGCACTTGGTTGTGGATCCAGAAGAACAACAAAGCTATGTCGACACCGACGTTGAGAATTTCGACCATGATGAGTTCGATGACGATGACGACAGTGATGGCTCGACTTTCAATCGCGGTTCAGATGAGCTGTTTGGAGGTGCCGGAGACGAACTTTCCACCATCAAACGTGCCTTGGATATTGAAATCACCAGTTTGGTCGACCTCTTCAGCCAGATAGATCCACTGCAAGTCGCAGAGTTAGACGCCAAACAAGAAGTTTATGGTGTCGGATTAAGATCCATCAAGACTATCCAAGAATTGACTGAGAAGTATTACGCCAAGCTGCAACTCAAAGAGGGTAAGCTTTCGAAGCAATTGGATCGTCAACTTCAGGTCAACAAACTTTGGGAGAGACTGATACAACAGTTGGAGCTGGAAATTGCCGAGAGAGAGAAGAAACTCGCGGAATTTGAAGGCAAGAAGAAAAAGTTGAGAAAGTACTTTTCAGGACGATCTGGCCATGCTAGCCCCCGCGTGGCTGCTGCCGCAGGAGCTGCAATTGGAGCTGGTGCTGTTGGAGCCAAAACGGGTTCCGGAACCTTGCCGGAGGATCCCAATGAAGATCAGGGTCAAGAAGACATATTGCAGAAGAAGTTGGACGGTGACGACTCTGATGAAATCGAGGGCATTTTGCGCGACGACTCTGATGACGAATTCTTCGATGCCGACGAGTTTGATCAGGAGGAAGAACAGGAAGAACAGGTCTCAGATGCCGGCGAGTCCTCTGGTGAAAATTTGGTAGCTGGTGAACAATTGCAACATACTCCGTCGGAGAAAACTGTTGTTGATGACTCAACCAGTGGTGGACAGCCTCAACAAGAGGACGCCAGACCCAAGAGCAATAATCCTAAACACACTGAATGGAAACAGAAGATCGAGAAAGATGGTTCATTCTTGGGTTATGAAAACGGGTTTAGGAACAAGTTGAGTATGGATGACGATAACCGTCCAAAAGTCTCTCTTTGGGGTGTGTTGAAATCGATGATCGGTAAGGACATGACTAGGATGTCGTTGCCAGTATCTTTCAACGAACCGACCTCGTTGGTTCAAAGACTTGCTGAGGATATTGAATACGCCAACCTTTTAGACACTGCGGCCAACTACGATGATCCTACTTTGCGAGGAGTTTACGTGGCCGTGTTCGGAGCTTCCGAATATGCTTCCAGTATCAACAGAATTGCAAAGCCTTTCAACCCACTCTTGGGAGAGACCTACGAATACTGCCGTCCCGATCAGACCTATAGGTTGATGGTGGAACAAGTGAGCCACCATCCTCCGATTAGTGCGTGTAACGCCGAGTCTGTCAACTGGACATACTACGGAGAGAATGCAGTTGACTCGCTGTTCAGAGGTCGCTCGTTCGACTTTAAGCATCTTGGAAAAATGTTCTGTGTGGTGCGCCCAGTAAATGGGGTTGTGAACAAGAATGGAGAGAAAGTGGATGAAGAGTTGTACAGCTGGAAAAAGGTGAACACCTCTGTTGTGGGGATTATTACAGGAAACCCCACTGTTGATAATTACGGTAGGATGGAAGTGACCAACCACACCACGGGAACCAGTGTGGTAATCGACATGAAGCAGCGTGGTTGGAAAGCGTCGTCGGCTTACCAACTTAGCGGACAGCTGTTTGACAGTAAGGGTAATGTTCAATGGGCCATTGGAGGCCATTGGAATTCAAAGGTGTATGCCAAGAAGGTCACGGGCCATCAAGATACCACATTGGATTCCACAACCAAAGTGTCTGAGGATCCATTCAGTGGAAGCAGGTTCTTAGTATGGCAGGCAGCTCCAAGACCAAAGCTTCCGTTCAATTTGACTCTGTTTGCCGTAACGCTCAACGGCTTGGACGAAAGATTGCGAGAGTTCATACCTCGTACGGACACTCGTTTGAGACCCGATCAGAGAGCCATGGAGGAAGGACGTTACGATGAAGCCGCCGACGAGAAAAGAAGAGTGGAGCAGAAACAAAGAGAAGCAAGAAAGGAGCGCGAGATGAGCAAGAAACCATACCGTCCTCAATGGTTTGTCAAGGCGAAGCACCCGGTGACAGGAGACAGTTATTGGCAGTTTACTGATGAGTACTGGGTAAGGAGAAAGGAAAAGAACCTCGGAGATGTGATGGATATCTTCTAACGGAATAGATTCGTATTATTTAAGTGTAACAGATACTAAAGGCTTTTGTACATCATACCCCATCTTTTTCTCATCTCATCGCATCGCACATTTTGAACTTCACAAAATGGCACGAAAAGCCAAGAAGGTTGTACGCTCGGTAGAGCCCACAGGAAACCCAATTTTGGAGGTCAAGTATAATGATCCCTTGTTTTCGATAGCTGCTCATCCAACCGAGCCTATTTTCGTTTCTGGACTTGCAACTGGACATGTTTTTTGCAATCGGTACGATGCCGCAACCCTCGAAGAACGAATGCAGGCAATCAAAGACGAGCAAAAGAAGAAGTCCAAGACATCGGTGAAATCTGTCAATGCCGCCTGGTGGACTCAGGTGGAAGATATAACCAATAGTAACGAAATTGTAACTTGCTGGAAAACTAAGCGTCATAAAGGCTCGTGCCGTCTGGTGCTTTTTGACCCTATAGAAAGTTCCGTAGGCAAGCACTTGTTCACGGTGGGCAAGGACCATGTTATAAAGAAGGCAAACACCGAAACTGGGAAAGTGGTGACGAAAACCGATATAAGTAAGGACTTGACACTGAACGACGCAGTAACGAAATTATGCCATTCGACCACCCATCCTTTTTTGTTGTCAGGTACAGAGAACGGCCATGTGTTGGTATACGACAGCAATGACTTGGGCAATAAGTTCAAGGTGGAAGGTGTTCATGACGATTCCGTGAACCACATTCTTGCAATGCCGTCGGTTTCGCCATACCATTACTTGACGGTAGGGTCCACCACGCTTTCCCATATTGACATAAGAAAGGGTATAGTTACGCAGTCCGATGACCAGGAGGACGAGCTTTTATCAATGTCTTTCGTGCCAGATGACGATCGTAATGACACTGTGTTGGTAGCGCAGGGTGGAGGCATCGTCACCATATGGAAAAACTCGAAAAACAAGCTTATGGACCAGCTTTCCAGAATCAAAGTCAACAAGGAAGCGTCAATTGATGTGATGATAAGTGCTATGGACGCTGGAGACGACGATATGGCGGCCTCAGTTTGGTGTGGAGACAGCGATGGTTTAGTGCACCGGGTGAACTATAAGAAGGGAAAGCCCGTCGAGACTCGTTTACACGGAACTAACGATGAAGTTGGCTTCTTGGATATTGACTACGAGTACAGACTTTTGACTGCCGGCATGGATTCGATGAAGCTTTGGCTGGCAGAAAATGAGGAAGAAAGCGAAAGCGAGGATAGCGATGAAAGTGATGAAAGTGATGAAAGCGATGAAGAGAGCGATGAAAGCGATATAAGCGGCGGAGAGGACAGCAATGGAAGTGATAGTGGGAGTGAAGAAGAATATGAAAGCAGCGAAGAAGATGAAAGCAGCGAAGAAGATGAAAGCGGCGAAGAAGAGGGTGAAAGCGAAGGCGATGAAGGTGATATCAACACTTCTAAAAAAGAAGAAGCAAATAACGAGAAACCAGCTTCAGACCACAAGAACACAGTCACAGAAACTACAAAACAAAACAAAAGGCAGGCATCGCAACCAAAAACGTCTGGTGAAACCAAGAAACAAAAACTCAAGCAAGCTTCAAAAGTTTCCCATTCGCATGGCATACGCAGGTTCGATGGGTTATAGAACGAACGTAATAGAATCTTGTATTTTTTACTTTTCAGTACCTTCCAGTTCATTTCAGTATAAATTTTGCACCCGTTCTCTGTCCGGCATCTGTCGCAGTCGTCGCGCAAATTACTTCTGATAAGCTTTCCAATCCAAGTGTGGGGCAAGCCAGCCCAGACATCATGAATGCTTTCACGGTTGAAAACGTGGCCCTATCACGACGTGGCTACCGCATTGAAGGGAAATTGGTGGTTCTAGATCACCATATGGTTTTTCAGTTTGAAAACGAGGATCCACAAAAATCCCCACGAGAAATATGGATTTGTTATCCGATGATAGAAAGCATAAGTAAGTCCCGAGGGTCATCGTGGATGGCCAACAACACCAACGAGGGCAAGGAACTACCCAGTGGACAAGATCATTACGCCTCCTCACATATCCATCTACTGTGTAAAGACTTCACCTACTACTGGTTTGATTTTGTCAATGACGAAATCTGTAGTGACATTTTTGCCAAGTTAAGCGAAAATATGGCTCAGGAAGCATCAAAATTCTATGCATATGACTATAAAAGAAACGCTTTGGAAGAAAAACTCGATGAAAACGGATGGTCGCTCTACGACGAGAACTCGGAGTATTTACGTCAAGGACTTAAAAGTGGCCACTGGAGGGCCACGGAAATCAATAACGACTACAAGTTCTGTCCCTCATACCCCAGAGTCTTGATTGTTCCGGCATCGATTTCCGATAACGTAGTGAACCACGCGGGAAAGTTCCGTTCGAAGCAGCGTATACCTGCCGTTGTGTACCGACACAGGGGCAATTCCAACCACAATGTGATTGCACGGTGTGCCCAGCCATTGGTTGGTATTAATATTCAGAACAGATCGTTGCAGGATGAAAAGTTAATCTCGGAAATATTCAAGAGCCAAGAACGGGAACGCACCAGTACCCTTGCTTCCAAGGATGAACTTCAAGATCAGCCCCAGCGCAACTTGATTGTGGATTTACGGCCCATAAGCAATGCCATGGCACAGCATGCTCTTGGCGCAGGCACAGAGAACATTGACAAATATAGAGAGAGCTTGGCCAAGACGGAAGTCGACTCGAAAACGTCGTTCCGGCCGCTCGATAAAATCTTTGGTAACATAGATAACATCCATGCCATCAGAGATTCTTTGACAAAACTAACCAACATTTTACGCGATTTGGACAAGCGTTCCACCGCTCCATCCACGTCCGACTTCAGTCGGGCAGCTCACCTCCAGCAGCAACTTACGAAAACTTTGTGGCTTAACCGCATTGCCATAATCTTGCAGTCTGTTGATAGAATCACAAAGTCCATCCATTTGAACAACACCAATGTGATCATACATTGCTCAGATGGGTGGGACCGCACGTCTCAAGTATCTGCTCTTCTGCAACTATGTCTCGACCCATACTTCAGAACGCTCAGCGGATTTATGATCTTGATCGAGAAAGAATGGGTTAGTTTTGGCTACAAATTTAAAACCAGAGCTGACCATGGACGATGCATCGGTGCAATAATACCAGCAAACGATGAAAAAGCATACAATGGCAACGTTCCAGGAGAATCGGGGCCTGGGACTCAGGCTCGTGTTGCTTCGTTTTTCCAAAAAGCTGCTCATCATATAAAAACTTCTGCAGCAGCAGCTGCTGCTGCCGCATCCTCTCCTTCCAACTCCACAGCCGACCTCAACCAACTGCCGGAGCCGATGGTGAATACTTATTCTGGAAGCTCAGAACGATCTCCAGTATTTCACCAATTCCTCGACTGTGTCTATCAGATATACCGCCAGTGTCCCACAGCATTTGAGTTCAACAGCAGGTTTCTCAAAAGACTCTTTTATCACCATTACTCGTGCCAGTATGGAACTTTTTTGGCCAATACAGAGCAAGAGTACATGAAGACGAAAGAGTTGACAGTTTCGGCATGGGACTATTTCAGATCTCGCCCCAACGAGTTCGTCAATCGACAATATGACGCCGACACCTCTGATGTCCTTTTTTTCAATTATTCCGATGTGAAATGGTGGTACGAATTGTACGGCAGATCCGACGAGGAAATGAATGGCTTGTCGAATTCTTTGGACAGAAAGTTCAAGCAAATGAAGCTTCAAAAGTAGTTGCACGGAAGTGCATATAGTGCATACCTTTAGATTAGATAAATCTGATAAAAAAAGGTGCCTTGACCTTTTTGCTATGTACCGTATCTACGTAAAGCGATATGTATGGCACCGTTTGGCGAAAACGCAGTACTTGCGGCATTTAAGTTCGGGACCTCAAGGCGTAGAGGGTCGCCTACCGCACCGAAAGACAGTAATCCAAACTTGTGACGATGTCGGTTCGAGCCAAACCCTTGCTATCACCGACCCATATCTTATTTACCAGAGCTACGTAAGGCTGGGTATACTTTCCAAGGATGAAAACCAAGTCCGGGTCATGAAAGAATTCCAAAAACTATACCATAGAGTCATCAACTATGTTCCAGCGCAAGATCTACAAATTAGAATCAGTTTAGTTCTTCGGAAACTAGAAGTACGTTTAGCTAAAGAAAGGCAGGCCGAGAGACAGGGTGGAGTGAACCGCATAGTACATAAGTTGCTCACTAGGGGAGACTCTAAGGCCATTACTCAACAGGTTGTTCGGTTCCTAACTGACGAGGAAGAGCTTCGAAATTTTGACTCTCCTCAAGGCCTTTTGGTGAATGGAGAAGTTGGCTGTGGAAAGTCGATGTTGATGGATATTTTTGCCTCATCGCTACCCCATGAGTCTAAAATGCGTTGGCATTATAACAATTTCATTCTCTGGGTCTTTAGTGAGATTCACAGAATCCAACAAGAGAGATTCTTGCGGGCTGAAAACGGCATAGAAGGTGGTCAGACTATGGAGAACGAGTTTATTCTTTTTGAAATTGCCCAAAAAATGATTCAGAAAAACACCGTGTTGATGCTTGATGAGTTTATGCTTCCCGATATTGCCTCGGCAAATATCGTCAAAATTCTCTTCACATACTACTTCAAACTCGGTGGAGTACTCGTGGCTACTTCAAACAAACTCCCAGACGACCTATATTCGACCCAATTTCATAAAGATAGTTTCAGGACGTTTGTTCTGATATTGCATTCACGCTGTCACTCAGTAGACATGAACTCATCCAGAGACTATAGACACGATTTTGCAACCGCATCTCAAAGTGAGCAACACCTTGTATTGAAGAGCCATCCAGAAAGCAACATCATTTGGAAACGTCTCGTCAAGAAACATGCCTTGAAAATCCCACCCTCCGACCCTCGCATGGCAGACGATGTTGCCCTCGAACAATTGAATCCCAAGAGAGTGTCATTCAAGGTCTACAACAGAAAAATAGAAATTCCCATGACATTTGGTCCCGTTTGTGTGCTTGACTATAGTCATATATGCCAGGGGTTATTCTCTTCCTCAGACTATATTACCATCGCATCCAAGTTCCTGACTGTCGTACTCGACAATGTCCCGGTGATGACCACGAAAATGAAAAACGAGGCAAGGCGCTTTATCACTCTTCTCGACGCACTTTACGAAGCAAAATGTCAACTTTTTCTTCGCTGTGAAGTCGGCCTTGAATCGCTTTTCTTTCCCGATGCATCAGGTGAGTCTGAAGCAGACAGGTTGAAGGTTCAGGAAGAAGAAATGTTTGCCCGAACGGCTATTGACCTATCCAATCCATATCGTCCCAATGTACTGACTTACGACCAGGAGCATACCGAGGAGTACAAAGAGGAAGAACAACAAAAATTCGATTTCAAAGATGCCAAGGCGTTCACCGGAGAAGACGAGAAATTCGCCTACAAGAGAGCCGTACTGCGTATCCACGAAATGGTCAGTTCTGATAACTGGAGGTACGCTACTTGGGTTCCTATCGATAATTCAATGCGGCCTTGGGAGCGGAAATCAGATAATGTCAACCTTCATACAATGAGTTCGTTTTCCAAGAATGCGCTCGAAGAGGAATTGAAGCACAGAACGGCCAAAGAAATCATAGCGGACGATCTTCCTCGACAAATCTCAAGCGGCTATGGCGTACCATTCAGAGAGTTCAATTCCAGAATTGCGCCAATATTCACCTCCGTTCAACATTTCTGGGGCTGGGGAAAGGCAGCCAGAAATATAAAAGACGAGATTGCAAAGCGGTGGGTCGGGCGTGAAAAATAAATTATATTAAAGGTCTCTCAAGTCTCTGGGTGAAATGCGTATTTAGAAAATTTACGGATTCTTGCACCAAAGATATAAAACAAGAATGGAATGATACAACAAGCAAGACTGATGAATGCCATCAATGAGCTTGCCCATTGATACCCTAATCTGTGGTACATTTGGATGGTGAAAAGAGGAACACAAGCCCCCCAAATTGACCTAACCAACGTTTTCGCAGCCAATGCACTTGCAGCGTAATGCTGGTAAGAGTCAACGATATAATTGTTTGCTGGGTTGTATAAAGCACAGAACCCAAAACCAGCAGCAAGGCCACTGAAACAAGGTCCAGCCCATGATATTGTTTCATAAGAAGTCCATGCGAAACAGAACAATCCGATAGGGACAAACCAACATGAAACCATCATTGGTATAAGTCTCAATTCTGGTGGTGCCAATTCACCTCTGTCGCGGTAAGGCTGGGCCCTTCTATTGTAGTCCCTGTTGAAAAAAGGAGCTGCGGCTGTTGCGATGAGCACTCCAACTCCAATTGGAATGAACATGACCCCTGTCTTTGATGCGGACCAGCCCTTCCCTTCCATATAAATGACAGGGTACGCAAAGAAGAACATATAAAGAAGACCATAAACGACTGCCATGTACATTGTCATAAGGAACACGATGAGTTCGCTTAAAAGAGCAAAAGGGCGCAATAACGAGTCCTTGGCCACGGTTTGGATACTTCTAATTTTGAGCTCACAAATGGCTCTATACTTCTCGTCGCCGGTGTCCTTCCTCAATTTCTTTGCTCTCATTTTGAGCAATGTATTCGAGTGGGTTTCCGGAACAAACAAGGCAAGGAGAAGGTAGAAAAAAGATGCAACTATCAAAAAGCACCAGTATATCCATCTCCAGGTTGAAGTGTAGTCGCCTATAAGTCCACCGAAAATGGGGCCCGTAACGGGTCCAAGAAATGGAGCAGCAGAGAATATGGCCATGGCCATTCCTCTTTCCGAATCCTTCCATATATCTGCCAAAGATCCTCCTATCAACGTCATGGGAGCAGAGAATGCAAGGCCATCAATTAAACGACATACAAGCAAGGTTGCAATATTCTTCGCAAGTCCACAGGGAATAATGAAGATTATACCAAGAAAAAGGGTTGCAAGGTAAACTGGTTTCCTTCCTACCTCTTCTGAAAGTGGCGCAAAGAGACATGGACCAAAACCAAAACCTAAAACAAACATCGTCACCGATGCCAAAATGATGACCTCCTCCGACACTCCAAAGTAATCTCGTGGTCGTTCCAAATCACCTGTGACGATGGCTGAACCAAGGGCTACCACGAAGCAGATGGAACCAAGGATACCTGTAATTGCCCATTTTCTTGCTGTTCCCATATTCTTTGGGTTTTCTTTGTCGTTTTCAACGAATTCCACCAATCGAAGTGATGTCTCTGCATCGATTGGTATCTTCCATGGATCGTTTTCATTGAAACTAGAGTCTGGAAATGGATGTGACTTATACTTCTTGAGATCATATGGCTGTTCCAAGGGGCCCAAGGAACCAGCGTCTCTCAGTAATTCATGCACAAGGTGACTGACATTATCGTTGGTGGTGATGTACCGCTGGATTTCGTTTTCTTCTTTTATTTCCGAGGTGCGAGATCCCGAAGATGTAATTGATAAAGTGTCTATCATTTTTGTTGATTTCAGCCATAGAGAGCTACTTCTTTTATATTCGATGTTTCAGTGGGGTCGGCTGCAAAATGAGGTATTTAAGAACTGCGAGATTTGAGGCATATACCATAGAAATAAAAACGAAGAAATACATTGGCAATACATATGAACTCGTAGAGCAGTCCCTACACGTGGTAGAGTATACTGCCCACGAAATGGCCCTTATGATAGCGGCCTATATTTCAGCACTTCCCCAGTCCATGCCGTGCGGCTCAAAGCAGCCGATTTTCGCAGATCGGCGTCGGCGCTTAAAATCGCTCACTGCGCAGGAGCCGACCAACGGCGCTCCGTCCTCACATAACCGCGGATCTGGAGGAGTTCCTGCAGGCAACCTTCCCCGGCTGCCCCACATCAAGCATTTGACTTCTTCCTTTTGTTTGATCAATGTCGATATTAACGGCCGAGCGACTCGTGAAATTGGCTTACAAGTACCCCAGCTTGCACACCACCTGGTATCTTGTTGCATGTGCATGTTTGACGGTAATTAATCAGCCGGGGGAGATTCCCAAAATTTACCATTTTGCCTTGCGTCAACAATTGTTGGAATATCTGACCGATACCAGCTTGTTGACCGACAAATACATGTTGGCGCTAGCCCAGGACTCGATCAGCTCCAGTGCCAAGTATGAGGACTTGACGGCGATCGGGGTCAATTTGCCGGATATACTTATTCCATATCTGTACTATGACAAGCTCCCACTAGCCTACAAGTTTTCCAAAAGTGACGATATCCATGTCACCCAAATGAACATTAGTCTGAAGTTGCGGGAGGTGATCTTGAAGACCAGTGCGCTTGCCGGGTTGCCGAAATCCATCAATGCGTTGACCATCTTGAAGACGGTAACCCCCACCCTGATGAGGCCCGCTGGCCAGCCATTGCGCCGGCTTCACGTTAATCCGGGCCATGTTGCGTCGTCCCTGTTGGTGGAGGAGGATGTGGTTGGAACAAAGTTTGAAAGCGACGACAACGATGGGTGCAAAGATACCATAGATGGACCAATATCTCCAGTTTCTGTCAACTCCAAACAAATTCACAGTGACTTGGTGAGAGGGTCGTGGTTCTGGGAAACCATCTACTCGAAAATCAGCGCGAGAGTGAGACGCCAGATGATCAATGCATACCCTGATCTCTGGTACCACGCATACCATAATGTATATGGACCACTTCTCAGTTACACCGATGTTTTGAATGCTAAGGAGACTTCCATGTGTGTGGTTGCCAGCTTGATCCCACAAGACGTCAATCCTCAACTCAAGGGCCACTTGAAGGGTGCCTTGAATGTAGGGGCCACCAAGGAAGAATTGAACGATGTGAGACAGGTGGTTTTTGACTTGTGTGATTGGACCGGAGGGGTGAGCTGGGCTGGAGGAAAGGAGGCGGTGGCCAAGTTGTGAGCGGGTAGAATAGAGTGGTGGAGAACACGGATGTAGGATGGTGGAGAAGACGAATGTAGGATGGTGGAGAATACGAATGAGGATGGTGAAAATGTAGAGGGGAGGAGTGAATCAATGGCGGTATATTGAGGAGCTCGACTCTTGAACCTATGGAGACAGGATAGGAACATGGTAGGAAACTTTGTGATGGGCCAATTATATTGGATTACTGTCCTTTTCTCTCCTAGTCCTCTAATGTCTTGTATGTACCTATACTACAACTGGATCCGGTTCTGTCTCCTTATCAAAAGCACCTGGCATCCACAGAAGAGGAAAAATGCCAAATACACCAAAACTGCCTTAAAGATGGTTCCTGCCACGGCCCCGCCGTCTTCAGGATCGTTGATGGAGCCCATCATTGACTCATGGCCAGTCTTGAACAACAAGCCAAGAACAGATAATATAACCACCGCAAACGTGGAGAGCACCGTACAGAAGTACGCCTTGCCGCTGGATACCACTGCTTTCATTATGAGGCTAGGTTGAAGATAATGCGTGCGTCGGTTAGGTCAATATTGGCGGTGGGTGCAGGAAAGCTGGTGTCTGGGTGCACCACCCGCTACAGCAGGCTGCTATCATCGGGCCCGTGGCTAGCCTCGTCTTCCAGCGGTGCCGGGGTCGAATTGAGTAGTGCAGACCGGCCCTGCGACTTTTTCCGTTTAACAGACTGGATCGTGCGGAAGGTCTCTCGAAGGTGATGCAATCTTTCTGCCACAGCTGTGGTAGCTCGTAACCACTCTTGTTCTGCTGCTTCATTGGCGGTATTGTAGCTTTGCATGGCTGTTAGGGCAGACTGCACCGCTTCGTTTGGGCGAGTGAGAGCCTCGTACAGAGCGGCGGGAGTAAAATGGGCCAGCTGGTGGACTTGATGGGTTTTCTGCGGTAACGAAGGATGCAGTTCTTGCTGCAGAAAAATGGTATTAGTGGGCAGAAAATGCCCCATGCCACTGTACACCTCACCGCGCGGCTCGGTTTGGATACCAGGCTCGTTTCCAGTCCTTGAATAGCCATTTTCGTCGTTTTGCATCCGAAAAGGCGGTGAACTTTTTCCGGATATATCTGATTCGGCACCTCCTGTATTGCTTCGTTCGTAAAATGCTCCGTTGGGCAGCGAGGGCACACTGGACCCGCTCCGCAGTCGAGCAGACTCCCACTTTCTCGAGTCATAATGGAGCGTCACAAGATGAGAATCCATTTTTTGAATTGTTGCAAGTTTCGTGCATTTCAATGCAGTCGAGCCCCATGCACTCCCGGTGTACGGGCGTGCAACATAACGTTTAATTTTCAGGCACGGCAACGGCAAGACATGACAACGGCGTCCATCGCCACCAATTCCGAAACCCAGCCGCTTGTGGCCACGTCCGAGCAGATTCAAGGCCTCGTGGAGGCGCTCATAGAACTCGGGGTTTTGGTTCACGACAATCAAGGAACACAACAATCTCATAACGCCCTCACCCACAAAGTCAATCAGGTGGTTAGTCAGCTTTCAGGGATTTCTGCGGCCCCTTTCACAAGTCAGTTTTCCGTGCCATTGGACGTGATCAGCTACATTGAGGACGGAAGGAATCCCGACGTTTACACCAGAGAATTTGTCGAGGTTACAGCCAAAAGCAATGCCCGCCTCAAGGGACGGATGCAGGGCTTTCAACGGCTCCGAGACGTTCTTGGACAGAAAATGGCCCAAGAGTACCCGCATTTGGAACCCAGCATAAAAAATATCGCTGACAGAACCGGTACTTGATGGCATAAACCACGCTACCACCCATTCGTGCACCCATACACCCATACTCACGGGCATCGACCTGCAACTCAGCGGCTGGCTGCGCGACGGATTGGAGGTGAGTGGCCTAATGGGGATGCAGATATACGATGCAGTGCACGTTTACGGCGATGAGAACACTTGATCTTGACAATGAACCAGCAGTTCCACAATAGGATACGAGGCTTTCCACGTCATCGGGCTGGTCAGTGCATAATGGGATGCCATTATTTAAAAGCGTAAGCGCTCTAAACTATGCTTATAGCTTCACGTCACATACCATTTTGCAACTCCGACCCATGGTCGCATCCAACTTGCTTACACTCCTTTCATTATGTGCCGCGGTGATGGCTGTCACCTACGACAGTACCACCACGGTTACTACCACTCCTTATACCACCATCACTAGCACGGTTGGTTTAATTGAAGAGATATATGAGACTGCTTATATCTACACCAATTCCAACAGTAAGCTTACTACCGACTTGGTGACGGGTCTGACTGTGTTCAGGGTCGCCACGGGAACCCCTACGTCCGTGGGTGCTGCTACTTCGACTTCAGCTCCAACGGTGGCTGCGAGTGAGTCTCTGGCTCCTGTTAGCTCTGTGGAGAGTTCGGCTCCAGCTAGCTCTGTGGAGAGCTCACCAGCTGTGGTGTCGAGTTCCGTCTCTTCCAGCCCAGTTACGTTGGCTCCTGCCTCATCGCTGCCATCGGTGAGTGCAGTTTCGAGTGACCCATCGTCAGCTGTTTCGGAGAGCGCAGTTTCTTCTGCTGCTTCTTCTGCTGCTTCTTCTGCTGCTGCTGATTCTTCCGTTGCTTCGTCTGCTGCTGCTGATTCATCTGCCGCTTCTTCTGCTGCTTCTTCTGCTGCTGCTGATTCTTCCGTTGCTTCGTCTGCTGCTGAATCATCTGTTGCTTCTTCTGTTGCTTCTTCTGCCGCGGCTTCTGCTTCTTCTGTTGCTTCGTCTGTTGCTCCTTCAGCTCCGGTTTCTTCAGCTTCAATTGCTTCCTCAGCTGCTTCCGCTTCGTCTTCAGCAGCTTTAGCAGCTTCAGTTTCCACCATTCCACTTTCCGTGCCTCCTGGCGAGTACTCCACCTCCACCACCCGCACCCTCACTACGTTGGAAGACGAAGCCACTGCCGTGCTCCAGCTTGTTGTTTTGTATACCAGTGACTGTTAATAGGTGTAGTTGCAGCCATTGCAAAATACATGCAGTCTCCTGCACCCAGTAGATGTCTAAAGTTCCGCATCCTTGAAACTTCACGGCGCTACGATGATCGGACTTCAGTTAGTCCGTACTCGGGCATTTTGCCAAGTCTCTCGTCTGCCACGCCCAATTCCGAATGTTATGGCTCGAAGGTTCGTAAGAACTCCAACAATAGACTGGAAACCAATAACTTCGAAAACTACCAATTTGCGTACGGCGGAACAGCATGCAAAAACCCCCATAATTCGAAGGTTTTTCCTTGGTTTGATGATCGCCATGCCCGTAATAAGCTTTGTACTTGGCTGCTGGCAGGTGAAAAGACTCAACTGGAAAGCAAACTTGATTGCAAAAAGTGAAAATGCCTTGGTGCAACCTCCCATCGAACACCTTCCTCCGGTATTGGATCCTGAAGTAATCCCAGAATTTGAGTACAGAAGGTTCAAGGTGAAGGGACACTTTGATTATGAACAGGAGATGTTTTTAGGGCCCCGTATCAAAGACGGAACCGCAGGATATTTGGTGGTATGTCCATTTATTCGGCTGGATGGTGGAAAACCACTTTTGATTGAAAGAGGTTGGATCCACAAGGACAAGGTCATTCCCACCACGAGAAGCGACAGCAAAAACTACTTGAGACACTTGGCGATGCCACAGGGAGAAATTGAAATCGAGGCACTTTTCAGAGTGATGCCCAAAAAGCTGAACTTGCAATTCGACCACGAGGAAGGTACACGGCTCTTTTACGTTCCAGATGTCGACTCCATGGCTGAGCAGCTGGGAAGTTTGCCCATCTACTGCCAGATGATATACGATTTGACCGATAAACCGTGGATCGGACCCAATGAATCCAGACCCAGTAAATGGAAATTTTGGCAAAAGGACGATCCCGCTGATAACCGGCCAGAAGAGTATCAGGAGTTCGAATTTGTCAAGCAGGGTGTACCCATTGCCGCCACCCCTAAGGTCAAGTTTAGCAATAACCATATGCAATACTTGGTGACTTGGTTCTCGCTCTCGTTGTTCAGTGCTGGGTTGCTCATTTGGAATTTGAGAAAGAAGAGCGGAGGAGCAGAAAAGGCCATTGAAGCCAAGCGCAAGAACATGAAGGCCAACTGGTGATATGTATATAATGTATATAGTGTATACGGGGTGTTATCTACGGTAACTTATCAATCCGAACAACAACACCACCAATCCCAAATCATTGAGTACAAATGTCACGGTGTCCCAGCATCCGATGATTTTCATGATGAGTGGCTGGAACCGCTGAAGCTTGGGCACAAACATGGCTGCCATAGATATGCCCTTGACCAAGAGTCCGTTGTTGTTGCTGGGAACGTTTCTCGATGCGGCGATATATGCCGCTACCAACACCGCTTCAATAGCGACAAAGATTTGAAAAAAGCTACCGACCGAGGAAGCTGGAGGTATCGTTCTGATGAACGGGTTGGCCGACGACAGAAACGAAAAGTCTGGTATGGTTGAAAAATGGTACACAAAGTTGGCTAATATGCTCACCATGCGCACCACGAGAAACCTGTGTCTGACTTTTCGCTGTTGATAGAGATTATATGCAATGAGTTGCTGCTGGTACTCCATATTGGCCGACATGGGGTTTGCACCGCCATCTTGGCCTGCCATTCCTTCAGGTCCTCCTCCTTGCATCATATTCATCATCATTTGAGTAAATGGATCTGAGCCTGGATCACCATTGGTGGCTCCTCCAGCGCCCATGTTTCCTCCCAAGACCAGATTCAACATGGCATCGATGTCAAGTTCCGGCTCTGGCGTTGGTTTAGACGCAATGGTACTAATATCCATGCCTTCTGGATCGTTGTCTGTCGCTTGTGGTTGATCCAAAACCGACACAGCAGACGTCTTGACGGAACTCCCTTGGGACAAGATTTTGTTGAGCCTGTCGGAGGCGCCGCCCTTGGCCATCTTGGCCTGCCTTCTCTCTCTCAAAATTCTCTGTTTCTCTCTATCCGAAGGCATATCGATGACTGGAACTTGATGATTGTCCTGCGTATTTGCGACGACTATAATTCGTACAGGAATTGAGTTTGGGCCAACACAGTACCATGCCTACCCCACTCAGCCACCAGGAAACCATACGGCGCCAAACCATAATTAACTCAATGGAGAACAAGGACTACTTGTTGGTGATCGCTAGTCAGCAAAACAAGAGTGTGCAGCAAGTGCGGTATGAGTTGATGAAGAAGTTGACCGAAGGATGAGTGAGAAGCAGAAGATGGCAGAATACAGATTAGCAGATAGCAGGTTGAAAATAGCAAGTTAGGTGAGATTAGCAGATTGAGGTTGCAGTGGGAGCGAGCAGTTGTTGATTAGCAATTAGCAGTTAAGGTCGGTGGGCTACTTTCTTCGCGGTATCTTCAGCTCAAACAAGTCTTTCATGTACCGCGGCGGCTGGTTCAAATTGGGCTTATTTCGTCCCACAGTCTTGCGCACGGCACCGCGCTGGGGCAATATGGTCTCTTCGTTACGGCTGCTTCCAGCGCTTACCGTGGTGGAATGACTGCCCTCAGTGGCAGATATTTTTGCACGCAAACGGGTGTTTTCCTGACGTAGCTCTTCGATTTGCTCCTGGAGGTCTGCCACCCGACTGTCAATGCCCTCAAGCTTTTGTATTCGTTGCCATTGATCTCGGGTGGGGCACCCCGGAAAGTCTACACACCAGGTGGTAATATTGAGTCCATAAAGGAAAGCAGCAAACGACTCGTTGAACCCACCAGACATGGCTTCGTGGATTTGCTGGAGATTGGTCATATTTACATCCAATTCTTCCATGGCATCGGAAAGTTGTCCGAATCTGTCTCTGTTAGTCGCACTATCTAGCGGTAAGTTTTCGGCATCTACGGCATAATGGACTTTTGGCGATTGAGGAAGAATACCGTATATCCCCGAGGATCGCCGCAGGTGTCTGCGGGCGGACTTTCTGTGCTGGGAATTGGGAGTTGAAGGATGCAGTAACACCATCGTCGCGTAAACAACAAGATTCAATGAGAAGATGTAACTGCGACCTCGTATATGCAGTCGCATATAGGGCTACTCTAGTGTAGAAGGAACTTATCGACAAATGCAATTTGGGTGTCTATTCAACTTGCTCTAACATGGTGGAAGGCAGACAAAAGCGATATTCTCTGTTCGAACCACATACGTAGTTTTCCCTTACTTTCGTCTCCATATCTTTTTCCATATTTTTGTCAATTCGCAGCCTCTCTCAATTGCCCGTCCCAATAATCTCCTGCCATGACTTCCCCTCCTTCTGCAACTCCTCCACAAGCTCGTCTTTAATTTTCAGCGGAAGACCGGGCCCACGGTACGCAAAAGCAGTGTATAATTGTACGATGGAAGCACCGGCTTTACCAAATTCGAGTACATCTTTTCCTGAAGATACCCCGCCGCAACCAACAAGCACGAGATTACTGTCCTTGGTGTACTTGTGTAGAGTACGAAGTGCCTGAAGCGAAAGTGGTTTCAAGGGTTTGCCGGATAACCCTCCAGTTTCATTTATGAGCTTGGAGTCGGTGGTAAGTAGCGACTGGGTAGGCCTTTGAATCGTTGTGTTTGACATAATGATCCCGTCCACTTTTGCCTGGATCGCAGAGTTGGCAATGGACTCGATTTCAGGCTCAGTCAAATCTGGGGCAACTTTGACAAGCACTGGCGGTACCTTACCCACCAAATTCTTGCCTACAACATTACGTTCTTGAACCACAGTCGAAAGCAACTTTGTGAGCTTTCCCTCGGACTGAAGATCACGGAGTCCAGGGGTGTTGGGGGACGAGACGTTGACCACCAACACATCGGCATATGGTCCTAATCGCGACACTCCTTTGACGTAGTCTTCAACTTCATCACCAAACTTATTTTTGCCAAGGTTGATACCCAAAAGTTTTCCCGGGCGGAACGAATTGGCTTCCTGATTTTCTGACCGGTCGAATAGCTTGGCAAACCGCATTTTGAGAGTAGACAATACATTGAAATGACCGGACGAGTTGAAGCCATAGCGATTGATCACGGCCTCGTCACGAGGCAACCTAAAAAACCGGGGTTTTGGGTTACCAGGCTGAGGCTCTGGAGTAATTGACCCTATTTCCACGTACGAAAATCCAGTATCAAACAAAGAATCAATGGCTTCTCCGTCTTTATCCAACCCAGCTGCCAACCCAATGGGCGAAGATAACCGGGTCCCGAATACATTTACTCCGAGGATTTTGTCCCTGCCGGGTTTTTCAAACTCCCATGGACACAATCCATACTTCATGAAGAAAATACCAAGACGATGGCCGTCTTCGGCATCAGTTACCGCACGAATAAGAGGACATAAAACGTACTCATGAACTGCCGATTTCGAGTCCGCCGCATAATAGGCCCCAGTAGCTAGTCCAAGAGTGGCTGCAACGGCAGCCACCTGCAGACCAAAACCGGCCTTCAAAACACGGGCAGCTTTTGACATTGTGAGAGTAGAATCACGAGGTGGGCACCGAAAGTTGTACGATTAGGTGGTGTGTGGGTGTGAGACATGGGTGCAAAATGGCCCAAGGGTGCCAAGTGGGTCCAAGTGGGTCCAAATGGGGAGCTATTTAGTAGCTGAAAGACTGTTGTATTGAATCGGGAAAAGTGTCTTTAGGAGCCTCCTGGATCTACCTTGATCCTCCATCGACTCACAAGTGGTGTTGGCTATTCGTATCCGTGTTTTGTGCAGTACCTCTGCATCTCATCGCATCGCAGATTTGAATCTATTTGAATCCAGTAATGGCATTAACTGGTAAAATGGGCAGCCACGAGCGGCCAAATACCGAAAAGTTTGAAAGGGGGACGCTGAAGAAACACTACAGTAAAGACAAGAAGTTGAATGCTGGACTCAAAAAGGTTGACCGTCAGTATAAAGAGGCGGTTCGAGCCGCGGCCGGCACCGACATCTTGTTGCAAGAAGAAGCAGGTTTCTTGGAGGCCGAAGGTCCCATGGAAAAAACGTTCAAATTCAAGCAAAACGAACTAGCAGACGCTGTAGACCAGGGTACTGCCAATAAAAAATTTGATTTAAAGCTCCCTGAATTCGGACCATATAACTTGGACTACCTGCGAAATGGACGAGAATTGCTTCTTGTTGGAAAGAAGGGACACATTGCATCACTCGACTGGAGAAAAGGAGCCATCAGTAGCGAGCACTATGTGAACGAGACCTGTCATGCTATAAAATCTTTGCATAATGACCAATACTATGCTGTTGCGCAAAAGAAGTATACCTTCATTTATGACAAAACCGGCACCGAACTTCATCGGCTCAAACAGCATATCGAAGCTACCTTGCTTGACTTCCTTCCCTATCATTTTCTCCTTGCCACGGCCGGTAACACGGGATATCTTAAATATCACGATGTCTCGACTGGGGACTTGGTCAGTGAATTAAGAACCAAATTGGGTCCCACCCAGGCCATGAAACAAAACCCGTGGAACGCGGTGATGCACTTGGGCCATGGAAACGGAACCGTGTCTCTTTGGAGTCCGAATATGTCAACTCCTTTGGTAAAAATTCAAGCATCGAGAGGTCCCGTGCGAGACCTTGCAATTGACAGAGAAGGAAAATATATGGCCGTAGCTGGTATGGACAAGTCTTTGAAGATATGGGACTTGAGGAAGCTTTCCGAAATGGACAGTTACTATACGCCAACCCCAGCAAGTTCATTGGACATCTCTGACAATGGTTTGCTCTCGGTGGGGTGGAGTAGTCATGTTACCATTTGGAAAAATGTGTTCAAGAACAAGCAGAGAGACCCCTATATGAACCATTTGCTCCCTGGTTCCAAGGTCGAAAACGCCCGCTTTGTTCCCTTTGAGGATGTTTTAGGCATCGGCCATCAAGATGGGTTCTCTTCTATCATTGTACCTGGTGCAGGTGAAGCCAACTTTGATGCTTTGGAAGTCAACCCATACGAAACCGCCAAGCAAAGACAACAACAGGAAGTCAGATCCTTGATCAACAAGTTGGCTCCTGACACTATTTCTTTAGATCCGAATGTGATTGGAACTGTGGACAAAAGAGCCAGTAGCATACGATTGGGCCCAGGACAAATTGACGATATCAAGAGTAAGGGAGACAAGAAGATGGAAATAAGGGCGGATGTTAAGGGAAAGAATTCTGCATTGAGAAAGCATATGAGAAAGAAACGGCAGAATGTCATTGACGAACGCAAGTTGAGAATCGAGAAGAACTTGAAGGTTGAGAAAGACGCCAGACAAAGAAAACACAGGGAATACAAAGGTATCCCCGAAGAGAAGGACTTGCTTGGGCCGGCATTGGCGAGATTTAAGTAGTCACTACGTCAATAAAAGTAAAAGCTGTATATTATTCAGACGTACAAGTATACTGATCAACAGGTGGACGTGAGTCCATACGCATAATGAATAGATCTATCTCGGCGCAGTGCAGAGAAATGCAAAAAGTTGTAGCCAAAAGAAACAACGCCTAGTTGAGCGACTGGGCTGCGACAAAGTTTGAGTAATCCACCGTGAACATATCGCCAAGCAACGACTTGGCACCCAAACTATCGGATAACGACTGGTAGTTATCAACGGTTGCTTTTACCAACTCTATAACCATGCGAAACTTGCCTTGAGAGAGCTCGTTGTGTTTTTCAAGTTTGTTAATCAAGTCATTGTCCTCGATCATCTTTACAATCTTGGACAACGACTCCACCTTGGCATCTTTGGTCGATGCTACTTCCTGGCAGTCATCTTCGTTCAAGGAGTGATTGAATGCAATGATCCACGTGTTCGCTAGCTGGTCGTACGCCTGGACCTTGGTATACTGGAACTCGGTATTCGCAAAGTTTGGGAGCTGGTGAATGAGAGTGGTGACATAGTCGAGAAATGTCAAAGATTGAATGGTGTTTGTTTCTATCGGCGGAAGAAAGCTCAACGTGAGGTCGGAGAGACAGCTGAGGAATTCGTTCAAGTGTGGTTTAACCCTTAAATAAGAGTAGTCAGACTCCACATCGCATTTGTATGGCAAGTGGTTGATTATTTCGTCGAATCGTTCTCGCAATGTTTCCAAGCAGTCTTTGAGTTCTGTTCGTGGCGAGAGCTTGTTTATGGTGGTAGCAACCTCAGGATGTATTGATAAAAGCTTGGTAAGAAGCTGCTGGAGGGAACGGTGGTCAAGCACTTCCACTACCCTCGAAACAGGAAGAGCCTGTCCGATGATTCTGGGGGTTTTTATGCGCTTGCTGCGTTGTATTGGTCTCGCCGGTTGAGACTGAGGCTTGCCAACCTTGCCGTAGTCGTCGTCGTGGCGTCTTTTGCGAAAGGAGTTTCCATGGTCATGTTTAAACGAGTCTGTTTTCATGGCAGACTGAAGAATATCGCCATATTTGTGTTTGCTTTTCAGTTCCAAGTATTTTTCTGGAGCCCAGTTATATCCTGTAGCCATTACCAACGATATATGTTTGATGAGCTGCGATGGAAATAATTGCTACTGAGGTGAAGCTGAGCGGCGAAGGGCGAGATGAATTAACCGCGCGGTTACCCGCACACCAGAAGGTATACCGAATCGCAGTTAGCCAGCAGCACTAGTATGACGGAAACAGCCCAGTAGATAGGGGATTTTTGAGCCAAGCAAATGAAAGTTGGACATACCCAAATTAACGATTATTCAACTAAAGTCATGACCGGCTGAAATTTGACTTTAAAATTCAAGTTAACCAAAAGATCGAAACTTGAAGAGTGATTCTCGTACATGAAAAGGGGTTCTCGTGCGTCCAGGAGCGCCCTGTATTTGCTGTGGGTACAGATCATAATTGTTTCCCATTCATGTACCTCGTCATAAGTGATCGTAATTGTCGCACCACAGGTAAAGCCAAAAAAAAAGGGTCAATTGAACCGTGAAATTTACACAGTAGGATGAAGTTTACGTTACGACGACAAACCTACATCCTGTAGAATTTGTTAACCTACACAAACGGTTAGCAATTTTCTGGCTGCGAATTTGATATTCTCACCAAAAATCCGAAGACAATGCTCGTACTCTAATTCTATTCTCTATGTACATTAATAGTAGTCATTGCCTTCGTACTCAGAGTCGCTCTCGACTTCAGAATCACTTACACACGACGACTGCGACGCTCGATCGTAGTCTGCTTCGTTGAACCCCACAAACCGGCTGCGTTTCAATTCGACTTCGTCGTCACTCATCTTGTCTTCCTCGTCGGTGACCTCTTCGTCAGAGCTATTTCTGTTCTCCTCCTTCTCTTCAAGTTCGATTTTCAACTCATGCAAAATATCAAAGCACTCTGCAAGTAACGCATTCAACGTTCCCTGGCCCTCTGGGATTTGGTTGTTGACGATGAACTTTCCATCCCGACGAAGGTTGTCAAGAGAGGCCAATTTGAATTGGAACGGATAGAGTTCCCGTAAGTTGTTGAGCCCGTCAATCCGCTTTAATTCAAGCAAGCACCGTCTTACTGTCAGCAATTGGTTGTGTATCGGCTGGAGCGACTCCAGCACTGGCTCCAGCGATTCGAGAAGCTTATAGATGAGGGAGTAACATCTTCTCAAGATATAAATAATGACGAGCTGAAGCTTCTTGACGTTCTTGTCTTTCTGAGCAGCAGGGGTCAATTCAAGACCAGTTCTCTCTTCTTCAATCTCCTTCAAGTGCTTCTGGTACGTGTACAAGTCTGTTTCACGAAGCGTCCATCTTCTGGTCACGAGTAAGCTTTCAAGAGTCTGCTTTAAATCCAAAAGACGCAAGTACATGGTCTTGAGCTTGGTTACCGCAGCCTTATCTACGTCGCTGATAGATAGTTTTTCAAAAAGACTGTCGAGATCCTTGTCTTTCTCCGCCGATAAATCATTGATGATATTGTTGCAATCGTCCAATAGTCCATCCAACACCATTTGGTTGGACAACAACTTATCTGCACTAACAAGCTCGGAGTGGAACTTTCCCTCTTCGTCACGTTGATGTTCCACCTTCTTTAAGCGATCTTTGAGCTCTGAAAGGGTAGCCTCATTGGGCTCCGCGGCAGTGACATAGTTGAGAAGTCCTTTACGAATTGCCAATAGCTCGCCATACACCGGCTGGAGATCTGTCGGGATCAGCTTGATGGCCTCCTCCAACTCGGAGTAAAGGTCCTGACATTTCTTGAGTTTAAAACGGAGCAAAAGGTACTCTTCGCTGCGATTGGAGTTTTCTTCCTGTTCGTCATCTTGGTAACTCTGGTCCAAAATCTGCCGGATTTCGTCGAGCCGGTGGCTTATGGGTTTGAGGTCGGCCTTGGTATATACCCGGCAATCCTTGAGATGAAGAAGAAGTTTGTAGACGGTGGATAGGGAAGAGTAGGTTGCTGGGGCAAATTTTGTGAGACCACAGGTCACAAAACACAAAGAAACAAGCTGCCAAATGTCATCAATGAGTCTGTCGTTGACGTTGGGAAGGTTCAATGTCATCCCCTTGAGTTCTTCATCTTTTCTGGCCACTCTTAAATCCTTTAAAAGTGTGAGAAATTGGTCATATATGGTGTACACCTGCTTCAGACTGATGTAATGGGCACGGTTGTTTTTCATGGACAAAAGGGTGTCGTAGATCTGCTGGAGGCCTTCATGGACGCTTTTCTCGTAGTTGGGAAGGTCCTTCATTGATGGCGTTACTGACCTTAAAATGTATCCTGAGTTTGCGATTATACAGTGGGCGCGAGATTATCGGCCCATGTGCACACTACAGCGGGAACCTATAAATCATTTCATTACACTACATCAACTATCCGGGTTGGCCACCTGGAGTATTTTTCGGGAGTAATCCGTCTCATCTGCCAATGAGCCTTCGGATAATCGCCTTCTTCCCATCATCATCGGATTGAGACGAGGATCCACCAACCCCAGTTTTCCACCTCCGGCAGCCACCATGGCTTCGGAAGGATCGGTGAACGGGTTAGACATGGGCCGGTCCAAGGGCGAGGCAGGCTTATTACGTTTCAGTTTGTTGGTGCCTCCGCGAGCCATTTCTGGTTTGTCATAGAATTCTTCCTCGTCATGGTCTTCGTCTTGTCTGCGCTTGCGAACAAGAAAGAAGGCAATAAGCGACACTATCACGATGCCGGCCACTCCGCCAACGACGCCGCCGACAATTGGGCCCACTTTGGTGCCTCCAGACTCCTTTTTCTGGGGCTTGGATGACGAGGAGGACAGTGGAGATGAGGTTGATGTCGATGCGGACGAGCTCGATGTCGCCGAGGCCAGGGCCGTCACCGTCTTGACGATCGCACTACCGTCCTGGCTACGGGTGGAAGTCACTTCCTTGGGCGTCTGGGAGGTAGCAGATGCGGAACTGGACGAAGTTGTGGATTTTGAGCTGGAGGAGGACGACGACGAGCTGGAAGACGACGACGTTTGAGACGACGCCTGGGTCTCGGAAGCAGACGCGGACTCCGAAGTGTCGTCCGAAGCACTGCCGTTGCCAGTGTAGACACTGTAGGCGTTGGAACCGCCACACATTTGAGATCCGAAGCCAAAACAGCCCACATTACAGCCGCTGGCCAGGCCGGAGCCGGAAGGTTTTTTGCTCAAGCAGTAGCACTGGTTACCGTTCTTGAGAGCCACGTACGGCGAGTCGGGACAGCTCTGTGCGCACAGCGAACTGGTTTGGTATTGCTGAGTTCCTTGGTTGTCGGAGGTATCAACGCTGGAGTAACATCCCACGAGCTCGATGGCGGTTGCCATCGATATGAACAATAAAAATGCTAAGTAACGCATTCTAGATGAGGCCCATGCGTCGGGCGGTTGCTGCTAGCAAGAAATCGATGAGGATCAACGAAAGAAACGAAAAAATAGTCGACTTTGACGAGTCAAAAGTGGGAAATTTTGCAAAAAGCACTCACGGGCAAATTTGGGGTATAGCGAATGAGTCCTAGTTGTTGGTGAGGATGAAGGAAAGGCACCAAACAGGGTTGCGGTCGTAAAGATCGGGTTGTGTGATGTGGTAAAAGGGTATAAAAATTTCTTGGGCTCGTGGTAATCTATTTTTTTATCGCTTTCGCGTTTCGCGCGCAGGGGCGGTCTAGAACGGGGGCGGGCGGGCGCGGGCATTGGTTCGGGTAAAATCTCACGCGGTGCAGGCCCAGCTGGCGGTGCAATGGCGGTGCATGGCGGTGCATGGCGGTGCACCAGTATCGAACGGCTGCAAACGTTTCCAATAGTATTTATTCCGTAGTAACTTCTAATTTAATCATTTCTAATCGTTATCTACCAAAAGCCACAAGTACGAATCGATAACAGCCGTGGCTGCCAAACTGGTTATATGACTATTGCTGTCGTAGGGAGGACTCACCTCCACCACATCAGCCCCAACCAAATTGATCCCTCTGAGTCCATCTAGAACGCTCAAAAGCTCACGGCCCGTCCACCCGCCAATCTCCATGGTTCCAGTACCAGGAGCGTTGGCTGGGTCGAGAACATCGATATCCACAGAAATGTACACCGGAGTGTCTTTCACGGTGGATTTGATCTTGTTGATAATTCCATGGATTCCCATCTTATCGATGTCTCTGGCGGTAATTGAGTGGAAACCGCAAGCAGCGTCGTGATCATGGTCATACTTTCCGTCGATATACGGTGCCCGCAACCCTACGTGGAGACATTGGCCTTCGTTCAAGTAGCCTTGTTCAGCAGCGTAATGGAGAAATGTGCCGTGGTTGAGTCCCATATAGTGGGTTATGCCGCCTCCCAACACCTTGGGGTCCCACGTATCGATGTGCGAGTCGAAATGTAACACGCTGACCTTGCCATACTTTTCGTACGCTGACCGAAGTGCCATGAGAGTGATGGTGTGGTCTCCGCCCATGGTGATGATTTTGGTTCCCAGCGCCGAATTGTGCTTGTGGATCTTACGTGAGCCACGGTACAACTGGTTCAAGGCTATTCGGTTGTCAAAAGGTGTCATGGGCACATCTCCACAGTCAACAATGCTGACGTTGTGGGTGCGAAGATCGTATGGATTTTTCGTGGTGAATTTCCGTTCCGGCGTAAGTCCTCCAAGACGCTTGGCTGCCAGCCGTATAGCATCGGGTCCGAACCGTGCTCCGGGGCGATACAGGACGCCTGTGTCGAACGGAGCGCCGACAATTGCAACATCAATTTGCTTTTCAAGGCGCTTATCGTCAAAGCAGTTGAAGTGGGGAAACGCAGCAAAAGTGACAATCCCACCAAACTCGCTGCGCTCATACACAATGTCCGACACGTCGTCATCGGCTGGGAGATTCAACTTTGTTTGGTACTTTAGATAGGCTTCATGGCTCTTCTCGTAGTATCTGTCTTCATGAACCTGTTCGGGGTTGGTGCGACTATTTTTCTTCATTTGCGACACCAAAACCTCCAAAGAGGCAAAATCAGTCACTTCTTGTAGCTGCGAGAGCAATTGAGCCTCCATTGCTTCTTGGTCGTCGTTTTGGGCGACATAGTTCATGGGTTTCTGCAGACCAGCCGCAACCAACGGTCCATATACCGAATCAAGAAACGAGCCTGAACCGGCCGAGGAAGTCGAGTCATCGTTCAAGACCACTCCCTCATCCCAGGAGAAGTTGTCTACAGCAGCTGCTGCTGCCATTGAAGCCAAAAAATACCATTTCATCTTGACTGTGGAGAAGCGAGCGCATCCCAATATATGTGCGATAGCGGGATTGCCCAAGGGGGAAATTCCGTACGATAAGACGAACGGAGAAGGTGGATGCATGATAGCACACGGTACATGGAATGAAATAGGGAGAGCATACTAACGATATCAGTTCCTAAAACTGGAGAGGCCGCGGAACATATGGCGCTTCCAACTTGGCCAAAGCGTCCTCGTCCAACTCGAATGTGAATGCTTCTAAAATATCATCCACACGTTCCTCCGAGTTCACACCAACAATGGGAAAAGCACCTTTGCCAAGCACCCATTTTGTTGCTATAGCAGCCATGGACACACCCAACTTCTTGGCCAATTGTTCAACTTCGCTTATGATAATCTCCTCCGAGTGCGACAATTGGTCCAAGCCTAACTGGTTGATACGAGCATCGGACTTGAATCTCTCGGTCGCTGTGGACTTCGGAGGACGAGCAAGAAGCCCACGAGCAATGGGAGAGTAAGGAATGAGGCCAACCTTGCCAAAGATGTTATCGTTGCAAAATGGGATCATTTCACGTTCCTCTTCACGATACAACAAGTTGTAGTAGTTTTGCATACTTATGAACTTTGCCCATCCATGCTTGTCGGCAATGAATTGCAATTGAGCAAATTCCGTTGCTCTCATAGAAGACGCACCCAAGTATCTGGTATGTCCCAACTCCACCACATCGTTCAACGCTTTCATGATTTCTTCCTTGGGAGTGGTGGTATCCAACCTGTGGATTTGAAGAACGTCGATGTAGGTACCCAATCTTTGCACCGAATTTTTCACAGCTTCGAAAATGTGTTTTCTCGATAAGCCTTGCGAGTTAACATAATCAACCTCAGGATACTCATTTCTGGAGTACTTGCCAATACTGAAATCGGGATCGGTAGGGTCCACGGGAAAGAAAACTTTCGTCAAGATAACAACCCTTTCTCTCGGAATGTTGTATTTCTTCAAAAACTTGCCCAAAAGTATTTCCGATTGACCATTGGAGTAGACATCGGCCGTATCAAATGTACGAAGTCCTTTGTCATAGCATTTTTTCAAGATCAGCATGGTCTTTTCCTCATCGTCAATCACCCAATCGGAGTACTGTTTACTTCCAAAGGTCATACATCCGATAATAATGGGGCTAATTGCTAAGCCGGAAGCACCAAGCTTCTGATGTTTAAATTTAGGAACCGACATGAGACCTGCAGCTCCAGTGGGGGGGTTATATAGTGGCTGCGCGCACTGTACCACAAGAAGAAAGTGCGGCAGGTGGGGGTAACAAGTCAGCGTGCTGGCTCAATTGGGCTTGTTTTTTAGTAAATTTTTGCTTTTTCCATGGAGCATTATTCCATTGTTGTGCCTATAAGAATCTGTCTTGAGCTTATTGTGCCGTTAAGCTACTATGATTATGACAAATTGAGGTTACGAATTGATGTGCGCGGGCTCCAGCCGCACCAGGAACGAACCTAATCACAGCTGGTGTGAGTCATACTACAGAAGTAGTTGAGCCAATTGACATAGAGGTGCGAGTGCCCTAAATATGGGAAGAGACTTTTGTCGCTTTTCAGTTGCTATGATTATTGCCATTGATTACATGATTATTGCAATTTGCAGCAATTTGCAACACAAAATTTGGGACCTATAACGAATATGGTAGGACCTGCTCCCGGACCACAAGTGCAAGGTGTAGCTAAGTCTTCGAAAAAACTGAACAAATTCAAGTTTGGCTGCAAAAACCCGAATTAACATCTTGCACTAGAACCGTACTCGGTGTGAGTTCCACGTATATCTATCTTATCCGCTACCTATAAACATTTCCTAACGTAATTGACTTGATCACGGTGTAGTCGTCGATGCCGTATAACGACCCCTCACGGCCAAATCCAGATTCCTTGACTCCTCCGAATGGCATAGCAGCATCGGTGAAGAGTCCAGTATTGACAGAAACCATACCGGCCTCAATATTCTCCGACATGTACCAGATGGTGTTCAAGTTTTCGGAAAACACATATGAAGCCAATCCAAACTCGGTGTCATTACATTGTTCCAAAACTTCTTCCTTGGTGTCGAATTTGACCAAAGCAGCCAAAGGTCCAAAAGTTTCTTCCTTGAGAACAGCCAGCCCGATCGCAACGTCTCTGAGAACAGTAGGGGCATAGAAATGCTTTCCCAATTCTGGCAAGCGTCCTCCCTTCACCAACGTAGTGGCTCCCTTGGCAACGGCATCTTTGGCATGTGATTCGACTTTTTCAATGAGAGATTCGTTGACAAGACAAGCATGGGTGACACCTTCCTCAAAGCCATTACCGATCTTGAACAGCTTAACTTTTTCAGCAAATTTTTCTGCAAACTTTTCGTAGATGCCACTTTGCACGTAGATACGATTGGCACAGACACAAGTTTGTCCCAAGGATCTAAACTTGGAAGCCACCGCTTGCAGCACGGCAAGGTCCAAGTCGGCATCGTCAAACACCACGATCGGTGCATTACCACCCAATTCCATCGACAATTTCTTGAGAGTGGAAGAAGACTGTTGCATTAACAATTTCCCAACTCGAGTGGAGCCGGTGAAAGAAACCTTCTTGATCAATGGCGATTCGCAGAATTTCAATCCCACCATGGGGGTATTCTTGGTGGATGTAAGAACAACGTTAATGGTTCCAGCGGGGAAACCTGCTTGTTCTGCCAAGTAGGCAATGGCCAACGACGACAACGGAGTCTGACCATCCGGTTTCAAAACCGCCGTACATCCCGCCGCCAAAGCTGGAGCGAGCTTACGGGTGCCCATAGCCAGAGGAAAGTTGAATGGGCACAAAAGTCCCACCACCCCAACCGGCTGTTTCAAGGTAATCACCTTATTCGATGGAACTGAAGGTTGTATTGTGTGACCATACATGCGTTTGGCCTCTTCTGAAAACCATTCAAAATACGAAGCTGCATATTTCACTTCGCCAAGTGCATCGGTAAGACATTTTCCATTTTCCCACGTAATGATACGGGCCAAGTCGTCCTGGTTTTCCATCATAAGATTGTACAAATTTCTCAACCACTTTGCACGGTCATACACGTTGGTATGCTTGTAAGTTTTGAAAGCTTCGTAGGCAGAATTGATAGCATGGTCAATTTCTTCTGGAGTTTGATCCGGAAGCTCGGCAATCTCTTTATCGGTAGCAGGATCGGTAACCTTGAAAGTGGCCTTGGAGGCCGATTCGAGCCATTTGCCCGCAATATAAGGCGATGAGCGTATAAGGTTTGTGTTTTTGATGCCGGGAACCATTTTGCAATGAATAATTGGTTGATTTGCTTTATAAGATGTTGCTGCATTTGGCGGCAGGTCCCAATGGGGCAGTTAGCGATTGCACTGTGCAGGACAACGGCCCGATGGTAGTGGTCAAGGAAGAAAATGATTATGTGTAGCAAAAAGGGGAAATGGCCACTTCATGGTTGGCGGCGGAAACGAAGTAACCCGAAAAAAGTCATTTTTCGTTTTTTTTCTGTTCGGAGGTCTAGATCTTATTTTGCATTGTGAGAAATGGGTGATTTTATTTACGGTGTCCGGTTGATATTCTGGCGGTTTTAAGCCCCCGTTTCACAATGGCCCGGCTCATTTTTGCGCTTTCTACCCGGGTGCCTTCTGGTGCGGTAGTGCCTTCTGGTGAAGTTACCCAGCCGTGCAAATGCAGGATTTGATTCACTTTACATCAAGACGCCAATGCCACTTTATGGACTTGATTCTGTTTATTGGTATTTCTCTTTCCGCTCATTCCTATCTCCATGACGTGAATAGACTCTTTACAATTATTATTAGTAAACTATTGTCAGGGCTCGCCATTCGCATGACGGCTTACGGCCGGAAAAATAATTTTCTTTGTAAGACATTGTGTGCAGTGAAACTTTTGGCCACTGTGCAGAAATATAATACGTTGAGAACACTAAAAATAGCGGCGTGGAGTCCAACTATGGTGTCTTGACGGTTTTGAAGAAATATAGTAGCTTGTGGTTGCTTTGTGAACCACTCTGCGGTGTAATTGCCAAACGGGTGCGAAATTTACGACAGCTCCGAACACCGACTTAAGCCCGACGGCCGATAATTTGTGCGACAGTTTCGGAACTGGAGCTACACGATTGATCCGCGGTCCGAAAAGGACCCTACATCTGAGTCATTCACGGGCAAGGTTTTTGACACACGACGAAGGACTTGGCATCGCCAAGCTTAGGGACCATACATAATATCACAAGACCATAGTATTTTCTGTAGAGTCTGTCTATCATACCTGCCAATCGGTGGCAGGCGGACTGCCAATGGAGTTTCTTATTGTGGCAAGTGCGATAGAAACCCGCGCACGCGGCTTTCGCGGACATAATAACGGCCGTATTACAGACGCGGCGGTAGCCGCACTAAATCCGGACCCGAATTACGATTGATATAAAGATGGCCGGTTGCCACCTAATCCACAAGGAAAAATGGTGAAAAAGGTGCTTGGCATTTCTTTGTTGTTGTCGCTATTTAACAACCTTACGAATGCCATGTTCAAGCTTGGGAAGAAGGAGCCTAATGAGCCGTCAGTCATCACGCGGGGCCAGGCACGCGCCCTTGATATGAGCGCATAACTCGATAGATTGGACCCCGTATTTATCATTTATTAGATTATGAATTCACGACCAACGAGATCATGTAGGTGGCGCTAGCAGCATGTGCCCGACAGGGTCCATGTGCAGTGCGGGAAATCGGCGGTGTATGCAGTGCGGGCTAAAGGCAGTGTCCGGTGTGCAGTGTCCGGTGTGCAGGCCCTTTGTGTGCCGTTTGTGCTGTTGTTGTGTGCAGTCGAGTATGAGCACCGCGCTGCCTGCACGCCAACACTGCCTTCTTTTCTTCTCACCGTGTACCTCAAACTTTTACACTCGTTATTTATGAGGGTGTTCTACGTGCTATTGGCATTCATAGCTACATTTGTGGTGGGTGACGTGGACCTTACTGCGCCAAAAGAAGGAGCCACATTTACCGCTTCAGGAAGTTCGGTTTCGGTGGAAATCAAATGGAAGGATAGTGCTGATGATTCAGATTCGGCGGCCTCCTTGTCCAAGGTGCTCTCGTACACCATCCTCTTGTGTTATGGAGCTGAAGATGGTAGTGGAACCATTAAATGTTTGGATGATGATCCCCTCTTGAAAGCTCAAAAGATTTCTGGCAAGTCCTACACGGCCCTGATTGATGCCAACCAGGTCCCTAATGGATACTACTATTTCCAGGTGTACGCCGCGTATGCCCAACAAGGATACTCCATCCATTACTCCGAAAGATTCCAGTTGAAGGGAATGAGTGGACCTTCGACCATCAAAGCCACTGCTACCGGAGACACTCCCGGACCACAGGTTTCTATTGAGGGAGTCGATGGAGCCGGAGGTGCAATCAACTCAAAGTCTTTCTCCATCACGTACACTTTGCAAACGGGTAAAACAAGATACGCACCCATGCAAATGCAACCAGGTTCCACCATTACTCACAGCAAATACAGTACCCGTTATCCTACCAGTGCGGTTACATACTACTCCACCAAGGCCAAGACACCTGTTGTGATGTCGACCATCACTCCTGGATGGAGTTATTCGGTGAAATCGTTCACCAACCTGGCCAGTGCCCAATCGTTCGAAACGTCGCATTATGCTGCTAGCGCCAAGGTGACCCAGGCTACGTTGTCGGCGGGCCACAAGAGAAAGCGGTGGATCGATTAGAGAGCAATGTACATTCACTCTACTTTACTACTTTTTACTACACTTTCTACTACACTTTTTTTCTACTCTACAATACTCTACTCTACTTTTACTCTCTACCCCTCTCCCTTTTACTCTACTTCTCTACGCTCTCCCTCGCTCCAGCTCCCGCTCCCAGCTCCAGCCTTGGCTCCCTCGTACTCTGTGCAGGCGGCTTGTATTTACGTCGCGCTCGTTCTCGTGTTCTTCATGAGTTTTATTCACGAGGCAAACACGTCGTCGGCGGCGTTGCGCAAGCGTAAGACCCTCAAAAAGTCCATCGTCTTCTCCGTCATGGTGGTGGGTCTGAGCGGCAGCGGCCGTTCGACTCTCATAAACACTTTGTGTGGCGGGAATCTGATCGTGCCAACTTCCCTGACAGCACTGCAAGATCCATACGCCAAAAAACTCACGTTGCGCCATGAAAATGTCGAATTGGAGGATAACGATGGCCACAAGATCCTGTTCAACATCATAGATACCCCCAACTTTGCCAATCTGATCGACTGCAGTGAGGACTTCAAGACGGTGGTTGACTTTATTCGACACCAATACGATGAAGTTTTGTTGGAAGAGTCGCGGGTTCGTCGTAATCCCAGGTTCAAGGATGGCCGCATCCACGCATTGTTGTATATGGTGAACCCAACCGGCCATGGATTGAGTGAGATTGATGTCAAATTTCTTACCCACGTCAACAACTTGGTCAATGTTATCCCGGTGATTGCCAAAGCCGATTCGTTGACTCCACAAGAACTCCAGCTCAACAAGCAGCTCATCTTGGAAGACTTGAAGAACTACAACATCAACTACTACAAGTTCAACGAATACGAATACGAAGAAGACTATATGGACGATGAGATCATCGAGTACAACAAGTACCTCAATTCGTTGGTACCGTTTGCGATCATTGGCGCCAACACTTACCAGGAGAACACTGGAGGAGGCGAGGACGAAGACGACATTCTCAAATTACGTGTTTTGAATCCTGTTTACGCCAAACCAATCAATGTTGAAAACCCAGACTACAACGATTTCACCATCCTAAAGAACGTGTTGTTGATCACCCATCTCAGTGAATTCAAGGAATTGACCCACGACACAATCTACGAAAACTATAGAACCGAAGCCTTGAGTGGTAAGCGATTCGAATATAGCCAAGACTCCAAGACGGTGCCTACTGCCAATGGAGACAATAACGAGGAGTCGTATTTGATGAAGGAGGAGCAAATCAAGCTTGAAGAAGAGAGATTGCGCAAGTTTGAGGAGCGGGTCCACCAAGATTTGATCAACAAGCGTAAGGAGTTGCTCGAACGTGAAACCGAATTGAAGGAGATTGAAAAACGGTTGTTGGCCGAAGGTCTTAAATTCAACGACGAGGGAGAGGTGGTCAAGATCGAGCCGGATGAACAGCCAGAGGCGGTGCAAGCTGAATAGGATGAGCTAGCGCATAGAACAGTATAATGTAATAGCTATGTAGCGATGTACACATCTCTATGTGGTTTGGTACTTTTT
This sequence comes from Meyerozyma sp. JA9, assembly GCA_003676015.1. Taxonomy (NCBI): domain Eukaryota; kingdom Fungi; phylum Ascomycota; class Pichiomycetes; order Serinales; family Debaryomycetaceae; genus Meyerozyma; species Meyerozyma sp. JA9. The sequence goes on along the minus strand of NSDU01000008.1, from coordinate 446,941 downwards.
CACAATTTCGTCAAACTGGGCATTCTTCTCCTGGAACTCGGCCAAGCATTGATGTTCGGGGTCCACCTTGGCCAATTGGCTTCGCAATTCGTCTGCTTGGGCGCCGCCGTTGGTCAAGTAATCAAACGTGATTTGATTGGCAATAAAATCACCGCTGGTGATGTTGAGGTCCTTGAGTTGCACCAAAAGCTCCTGGACCTCTGGGTAGTGTTTCATTTGCAACGTCAACACAAACAACATGTTCAACAACTTGAACTTGCCCTGAGGATCGTTGTCAAAATCCGCCGACAAGAGCTCGTCGTAAAAGTAGTAAGCATTACTGATGTTATCGGACTCGCCTTTAATGGCCAAAATCCACGATTCTAGCACCTGGTACACTATGGAGTCTCTGGCTGAGTCGGGGAATTTCTGGAATGCCAACATCACCTTGTTGGCTGCTTGCAAATTTCCCGTGGCCAAATGGAGTTGAACCAACACCAAAAATGGCTCCAACTCGTTGAAATTGCTCAGATTATCGATGTAGGATGTCAAGATGTTGATGGCCAGCTCCACATCCTTCTCGAACTTGACTCTGTAAATGGCAGTCAACACCGCCTGGAGCTCAAACTGGGCCAGTTTTATATCATCGAAATATGTCAGGTCGTCGGTTCCAAAAGACTTGAGGTCATTCCATGCGGAGAGCAACTGGAAAAGACCCTCTTGGTTGGGAAACAAGCTTTTTCCCGTGTCAATCAACTGAGAGGCATCTTCCTCGAGAGCCACTGCCGACCGAATTTTGTACTCCAAAACTTTGAGTTGGTTTTCTGGAGAAAACTGGTCCAAGGAGTACTCCTGGATCTTGCGGTGCTGGTTGGTGTAGAATTGGTTGCGTATGGTGTAGAGCTCGCCTGAGTCGGCAAAGGCGTCCATGGTGGTGAGTTGGTCAAGTTTAGTTGTCGCGTAGAAGTGGTGGATACAGGACGGAAGAAAAGAGAGAGAGGAAGAAAGGACGAAATTAAAAGTAGTTTCTATAGGGCAGAGCCAGAGTAAAGCTGTAGTGCCGTAGTAAACGAAAGTGGAATTGTACTCAGAATCTTCAGATCCTGTTTATATATAATAAGAATCTCGTGAATTGTTCGTAATGGCTGCGAATATGAGGTCCAGTGGTCCATCAGGGCTACATGTTTTTTTTTTCAGTTGCTCATCAATTGCTCTTCAATTTTTCCCCTCGCCCTCTTCCTTGATCCCCTGGCGTATGGCGTTCCACTTGGAGCCTCCCTCTTCCTTGGACACTCCAAACCCATTGGCTAGCCTGATCTGGTCCCAGTGCGACAAGCCCTCACCATTATTCAAGCCCAAAGTACTGGTGAAATGCTCGTCTTTATGGGGGTCTTTGTGGGGGTCGTAGTGTACCTTGTGGAGAGACTGGTTATCAATTTTGCGGGGATCTTGTATAATAAAATCAGGATTTTCCGCCGTTTTCCGGTAGTACAAGTAGAAGAGACTGGCTTGGTGATAATCCATTGATTTCCACACCGCCGCCCGATTGCTGCTGCTTTGGTCCTCCTCCTGTATTTTGGAATTGAACTTGTACTTGCACACCTGCTGGTTGGTCACCATCATTGCTGTGACACCAATCAAAAACGAGAGAAATGGCTTTTTGATCAAGCCCCGAGGAACCGGTGCCGAGCGTCTCACGGTGGCTTGGTTGCCTTGGGCAAGGGCATAGTATGCAGTGGGGATCATGAATGACGAGACTCCAGCTCCGTAGCCAAAAAATGCAGTGGAAAAAACCACATTTTGAAGATCTTGCGCTATGACTTGGCGGTCTTCGTGCAGCAATTGATGGTCTGCTTCATAAAACTTGACACTAGCTTCGAATTGCTGGGGCGTGAGCTTGTGGAGCAAGGGATTTTCTTGCGTGTTCGTGGGAACGGCTACCTTTTCATCTGACATACTGAAGTAATTATCACCAGTTTGCGGTGAGGGCCGCTACATCCAGCACCCACAGCACCACGATTTATTCATTATATACTTTATGCCAACTTGTTCTCCTTGCGCAACTCATCTCGTAAGCTCTTCAATTGCTTGACCACGTCGTCAAACTTGACGGTTTCATTCTTACCCTGTTCGGCTTGAATGTCTCTGTTACGAATATTGACACTTTGCTCAGCTTGCTCTTGTTCTCCAACAATGAAAATAAAGTTGTACTGCAACAATTGTCCGCTTCTCACCTTCTTCTGCAAAGTGTTACCCGACAAGTCGACATCGGCGTAGAACCCGTGGTCCTTGCTCAATTTGTGCTGTAAGGTTTGGGCGTACTCGTTGTACTTGACACCAACTGGAACTACCAAAATTTGTCTTGGCGACAACCAGAAGGGCCATCTGCCCTTAAAGTGCTCGGTCAAAATGGCAGTCATTCTTTCCACCGATCCCAACACAGCTCTGTGGATCATAACCGGTCTGGCATGAGAACTGGTTTCAGCCTTGAATTCCAATTCAAAACGGTTGGGCAATTGGAAATCTAATTGGATGGTTGCGCATTGGAACGATCTCTTCAACGCATCGCTGATCATAATGTCTATCTTTGGTCCGTAGAAAGCACCATCTCCAGGGTTGAGTTCCCACTTTCCTTCGCCCAAAAACTTGTTTAAAGCGTTCTCCAATTTGGCCTCAGCATTGTTCCATGTCTCTAATTCTCCCACGTACTTTTCGGGACGGGTAGAAAGCTCCATCTTAAACTCAAAGCCAAATACACCATACACTTTCTGTAAAAAGTCGAAACATCCGGCAATTTCATCCCCAATTTGTTCTTCAGTACAGAAAATATGAGCATCGTCCTGCTGGAACCGGCGCACACGAGTCAATCCCGACAAAGCACCAGAGAACTCGTTTCTGTGGATCACACCAAAATCGGCAACACGCCATGGCAACTCTCTGTACGATCTTTCTCTCGACTTGAAAATCAAACAGTGACCGGGACAGTTCATAGGCTTCAATCCAAAAGAGTCTTTCTCTACATCAAATGTGAACATGTTTTCCTTGTAGTTACCCCAGTGGCCAGAAGTTTCCCACAACTTGGAGTTGTACATGTTTGGAGTAATCACCTCCTGGTAATCTCTTTGAATGTATTCAGAACGGATCAACTCGACCAATCGGTTGTAGATTCTGGTACCATGAGGCAACCAGAACGCAGAGCCAGGTGACATTTCGTTGAAGAAGAACAATTCTTGTTCTCTACCAATCTTTCTGTGATCTCTATCGGCAGCTTCTTTCAAAAACTTGAGGTGCTCGTCCATCAACTTTTTGTCGGGGAAAGAAATACCGTAGATTCTTTGCAAAGAGTCGTTGTTGGCGTCACCCAAAAAGTATGAAGACGAGTTCTTCAAGAGTTTGAACGACTTGATCTTTCCGGTGTGAGGAATATGAGGACCAAGACACAAATCAATCAATGGACCACATCTGTAGACGGTGGAGGAGGTTCCATCGGGGATCTTGTCGGAGATAAACTTGACCTTGTATTTGTTGTACTTGAACATCTCCAACAATTGTTCCTTGGTCATTTCCAACCTGACAAACTTTTGCTTTTCCTTGATGGCCTTGGTGGACACCTTTTCAAGGTTTCCAAAGTCGCCCTGGGTGATGACTCTCTCACCATTGTCGAAAGAAACATCGTAAAAGAATCCGTCTTCGGTAGGAGGACCGTAACAAATGAGTCCTCCGAGATGGCACTCACACGATTCTCCCAAAACGTGGGCAGACGAGTGCCAGAAAACAGCCTTTCCTTCAGGGTGGTCGAAGTCCAAGAACTCAAGAGTCACGTCGTCTTCAAGAGGTCTTTCCAAGTCCCACAAAGTGCCATTGACCTTACTGATAACCTGTCTTTCGGAAAACGACTTTCCAATATCAATGGCAATGCTCATGGGAGTAGTCTCGTATGCGGTACCCACGCGCACGCTGCCATCCTTGAGGGTGATTTTGATATCCTTACGTTCCTTGGCAGCAACTTCGGCGTCATATTTTGCCTTTAATTCATCGAACATTTTGATACGAGACTCGATGAATTCTGGTTGTGGGTCCAACAACAATGGGTTCTGAGGAATATCCTTCTTCTTTTCCTTCTTGGCGGGCTTCTGAGCACCATTCTGGTTGTCAGAAACCACCAAGTTTTCTATTTTCTTGACTACTTCAGCCATGGCTCTGTGGACTGTGACTAATTTTTTTCGCGGTAGATTTGGTAGGAAAGCGTAGCGAGAGGACTGGGTCTTACGCCGCGTTCCGCGAATTACGTAGCGGAGAGATGGAGAAGGGAGAGAAGAAAGAGATAGAGGGGAAGGAGAAGGGGGAGTAAAGAAAGGTTAAAGGTGGAGTTGTTTGTTTCATAGGTGTACTGCTTGGTATTTTTGTCTTGGAACTAATTTTGGTTATTTTGAAACTTTGCAGAAAACCTAGAATCCGCAATGAGAGCCAGTAATCGTTACATTATATTGGTGCTCCAAATCTAAATACATGCCCCTTCGTCTATGTCTGCTCGCCGCCTGAAATCTCCGCTTCTCATTTAGCTTTCTTTTTAGCTTCTTCGATCTCATCTTTCATTTTCATCTCTTCCCTCTCACTTAAGTCTCTCTTTTGTCACCTCCTCATTGTCTCTCTAAAACGTCTTGGGGGCCAACGACACAATCTTGTTATACTTCATGTCTCTCAACTCTTTTGCCACCACCGAAGAAACACGGGTTCCCAAAGGATCTCCATTCTTATTTATCAAAACACACGCATTGTCGTCGAAACGAACAGTACTTCCATCCGGTCTACGGAACGGCGCCTTTGTCCTGACCACCACGGCTCGACATATGTCTCTTCTTTTCACTCGGTTGTTGGCGGATTGACCGGTTATTTCACTTTGAAGCGAACGAGCTTCCTTCACTACAACGGTGATCTCGTCGCCTACTTTTGCAAAGTTGTGAGGTCCATGTCTAAGCACCTTGATACACTCGGCGACCTGGGCCCCGGAGTTGTCTATCACCTTAAGAAGTGTTTTCAAGTAGATCATGGTTGGTGGTGTACAATGAGTTCAAAGTGTGAGAAGCGACTAGGAAAATTCGGTGAAAAATTACACAAAAGCGTTTTCCCCAGATTTGGCCGGAAGCTAGTTACTGGGTTAACAAATTAGGAGACTCATTGGAGCTGCATAGGGGAGTAACTTCAATGAGTAGATATAGTCATTGTTGTCTTGGGCTTCCAAAAGCATTCATATGTCGTTTTCAACGGATACCCTCGCCGTTTTCTGTCCAGAACGTACGTTTCACTTCCACCAATTGGAACGAGTCTTCTATTATTACCGATCGAAAATCAAAGTTTCAAGCCCGTAGCGTTGCAATCACCAACTCCCTGCAAATTCCCGACATTTTGACACAATTGGTGTCGGGAAACAAGCACATCGCCAAGGCATCGCATCCTCATATTATTGCCTGGCGAACGTCAGACCCGGTAGCTCAGGGGTTTAAAGACAACGGGGAGAAGGGAGCAGGATACAGACTACTAGAACAAGTTTTGGAGCGCCACAACGTGGTGGATATGTTGGTGATTGTCACCAGGTGGTACGGCGGAAGTCCAATTGGCTCTCTGCGATTCAGACACATAAACAACAGTGCTTTGGAGTCACTCAGAAACGCCAACAGGGTGTGAATACCGGAAGATATTCACCACAATACCACTTTCTTCAGATTTTGCACCCATGGTGGTGCTCCATGTCGACTCCCAGTGCACCCGTGTTGGAGCACGATTATTCTCAATTTTTATTCACTTGACTCGGATCGCTATAATGTCGGTTGCAACTTTGGCAAGAAAAAGCCTACTTCCGGGGTTAAAATCACGCTTCGTAACCTCATATGGCTCGACACTAGTACGGAGAACCACTTTTAGGCTGTACTCTAAGGTGGTTCCCTTAACTGCTGAAACATACAGTGACAAAGTGAAGAGAGACGAAAGATATAAAAAGTTGGAGAATGCCGATATCGAGAAGTTCAGGGCAATTTTGCAAGACGAGAACTCGTTGCTCCAAGATGCTGGCGATTTGGAGTTTTTCAACGAAGATTGGATGAGAAAGTATCGTGGACAGTCGCAGTTGGTGTTGAAGCCAAAGACCACTGAACAAGTATCGGAAATTATCAAATACTGTAACGAACATAAACTTGCTGTTGTCCCTCAAGGTGGAAATACTGGGTTGGTTGGAGGCTCCATCCCCGTTTTCGACGAGATAATTCTTTCTTTGGCTAGTATGAATAAGATCAGATCGTTTGATCCAGTCAGTGGAAATTTAAAATGTGACGCTGGAGTGATTTTGGAGAATGCCGACAACTTTTTGGCTGAGAATGGATACATTTTCCCGCTCGATCTTGGAGCAAAAGGTTCATGTCATGTTGGAGGAGTTGTAGCCACCAATGCTGGAGGTCTTCGTCTTCTCAGATATGGCTCTCTCCACGGTAGCGTCTTGGGATTAGAAGCGGTTTTGCCCGATGGAACCATCTACAACTCTATGCACTCTCTTAGAAAAGACAATACTGGCTACGACTTGAAGCAATTGTTCATTGGCTCGGAAGGAACCATAGGTATAATTACTGGGGTTTCCATTTTGTGTCCAGCAAGACCCCAAGTTTTCAACGTTGCATTTTTAGCAGTCAATTCTTTCGAGGCCGTGCAAAAGGTGTTTGTGGGTGCTCGCAAGGAACTCTCTGAAATCTTGTCAGCTTTTGAATTTATGGATGGTAATTCGCAGGCATTGGCCGAGCGCCATTTGGGAACTGACCATCCCATCGAGTCCGGAAAGTATCCATTCTACATTCTTATCGAGACCTCAGGTTCGAGCAAGGAACATGACGACGAAAAGTTGGAAACTTTCTTGGGCAATGCCATGGAAGATGGTTTGGTTGAAGACGGTATCATCGCTCAAGACGAAACCCAGCTCAAGAATTTGTGGGCTTGGAGAGAGCAGGTCCCTGAAGCGTCGACAATCGGAGGTGGAGTTTACAAGTACGATGTTTCGCTTCCCTTAAAGGACTTGTATGGCTTAGTTGAAGCCGTCAACGAAAAGTTGGATGCCCAAGGATTGAGAGATCCTGAAGATGAGAGTAAGCCAGTGGTCGATGCAATTGGCTACGGCCACCTTGGAGATGGAAACTTGCACTTGAACGTGGCTGTGAGGGAATACTCGAAGGTTGTGGAGAATGCACTCGAGCCTTTTGTGTATGAGTGGATCAGCTCTAAGAAGGGATCTATTTCTGCCGAACATGGACTTGGGTTCCAGAAGAAGAACTACATTGGCTATTCGAAGAACGATACAGAAATCGCCATGATCAAGCAGATCAAACAGCACTACGATCCCAACGGAATATTAAACCCATATAAATATGTATAAATTCACATCTACCACGGTGTTTCTATAATTTAGACTCGTCTTTAATGATCGAACCTTCGTCGTACAATGTAGCAAACACATTGGCAAAGTATTTGGAGGCAATTGCTCTTTTGATCTTCAACGTTGGCGTAATCACATTTGACTCAATGGTCAACGGCTCAACATCAATGTATATGTTGTGGACCTTTTCAAAACCTTGAAACACTCCCTCGACGGTCCTGTTCATCTCGATCAAGTATGTCTTTTTGATATCAGTACGGTTCATGGTTTGGACAATCTGCTCCTTCGTGGCCACCTTGGAGGGGTCGATCTTGAACCGTGAGTTCAACCATCCCCGGATGGTGTCGGGTTCGACGCCAACGATACCCACCAAGTAAGTCTTCAACGAGTCACCATGGACATATGCCTGGTGCGCCAAGGGGAATCTTGACAAGTATGTGTTCTCAATCTTCTCCGGAGTGATGTACTCACCCTGGGCCAACTTGAAGAAGTTCTTGACTCTGTCGATAATGTACAATCTTCCGTTGGAAGCGTCAATTTTGGCAACGTCTCCAGTGAGAAACCACCCATCTTTATCGAAAGCCTTGGCGGTTTCCGTAGGGTTTTTGTAATATTCCTTGAAGATTTGGGGCCCACGCAACAACAATTCACCACGAGGACCGCCCTCGTCGTCAGCAGTATAGTTCATCTCGGGGACATCACGAAGTCTCATTTCACAAGTGACTCCAATGGATCCACACGAGCCGGGATTGGCCTCATATTTTTGCGACGATGCCAAGCCGGCAAACGACTCGGTGAGACCGTAACCCTGGGACATGCCGCAGTTTAACGACGCCTTGATGAAACGCACAGTTTCTGGTGAAATGGGAGCAGATCCAGTGGCACAAGAAATCACATTCAGAAAGCCAATTTTCTTACGAAGCAACGCCGTAACTTTGTCGTAGACAATATGGTGGCCAGGGTCGCCGTCCTGGATGCTTTGCAACTCCATTTTCTTGCCGATGGCCCTGGAGAAGATGTTCCGCAACAAGGGTTTTTCTTCGTTGTTGATGGTTTGTGCCTTGAGGGCCAGCTCCAACTTGGTTAAGACTCGAGGAACCAACGCCAAATAGTGCGGTTTCAACAACTGGATGTCCTCAAGAAGCGTCAAGGGCGACGCACTCTGGGGGTAGCCAATGGCAGCACCCATGGCGAAAGCAAACGACAAGTTCATTCTCTCGTAAATGTGAGCAAGCGGCAAGAAAGAATAGGTGACGGTGTCCTTGACAGGGTTGACATTGGAGAAGCAGAACGTGACGGCGCTCACGGCGCTTCTGTGGTTCAAGATAACTCCCTTGGGGTGGGCGCCGGTGGTTCCCGACGTGAAAGATATGGTATAGACGGTCTCGGGAGTGGGAGGAATGTGTTTTTTGGGAGCGATTTGGCCAAACTTTTCCACCTGGAGAAAGTCGTACACGGCAATTCTGTTCTCGTGGCCATATTTCACGAGCTCGTGGTCGGGAGACGCTGGGCTGGACAAGTCGAGTGGGTCCATCGACACCAACACCGTCAAGTTGCTCAAGTCCCGGGGCGAGTCTGCCTTGAGCTTGATCAACCCTCTGAGCTTATCCTTGGAGCACACCACCACGGGGCTCTCGGTGAGTCCCAAAATGTAGCGGGAGGTGTCTGGCCCCAAACTGTCGTAGAGAGCGGTGTTGGTGATGGAGTAGGCGATACAAGCCATGTCAGCAATGCTCCACTCGGGCCGGTTGTGGGAGAGAAGCGCCACCACAAAGTCGTCGGAGTGCACCGCCTTGTAGGGGTTGTTTTGCAACACAAAGAAAAGGCCGGATCCAAAATCGGTTCTTCTCTGACTGGCCTCAGCATAGGTCTGCCACTCGTAGTTTCCGAACGAGCCGTCTGGCAACCGGGGTCTTTTTCCCAAACACCTCAGGTTGGGCGCAGCAGCGGTAGTGGTCTCGAAGAACTTGTAGAGCGTGGTCAATGCCGGATGGGGCACCGTCCTAAGTTCATCGACCGAGTAGGCGTTCCTGTATATGTGCAGGTAGCCAGGCTTCCTCGAGTTGGGAACAGGTACCCCATTGGCAAGCAAGCTGGGGTCAATGGGGAGCGTGCGCAGGATGTGCTCCTTGATGGCGGCGGGGGAATCGGTGATGAGGGCAGCCATTGAAAATCGGAACTTTTGGTGCGTCTGGGGTAAATATATTTGGCGCGAACCTCGGCCCACGACTGTGGGGTACGACGTGGAGGGGTATAGGCGCTCGATTTGGCACCGACGCAGGCACAAATGCGGAAATAGAGACGACAGGAGAAAAGGAAGGAATGGAGATGAAGAGGAATTGAAGTTTCATTCAAAGACAAAACACAAATGAAGGTGGTTTCGGCAATTGCAATTGATTCTTATAGGAGTAACTCTCATTATTCCATCTCTGCCCGTTGAACGGCTCAGTTTGATCTCTGCCCGTGTGGGGGCTGCATCGGTCGGCTGGATCTGCCGACTGCACCCGCCGACTGCACCCGCCGACTGCACCCGCCGACTGCACCCGCCGACTTCCTCGGCACAGGCTGAAACCGGACCGCGATTCGCACGGGCAAAGTGACACAAAATCCGGTGCTCGTGTCCTGCACACGGCCCGATCGCTTGATGGCATCGCGATGTGTGCAGGCCCACACTTCGTACCAACTACACTAGCCAACGACGACATGCGCTGCTCCCAGGCTCGGCGCATCGCCCATCTGGCTCGCGTGCTACGACGATCGTTCTGGACTCGTGGCACGGCGCTCAATGCATTTATACACAATAACAACTGGCTGGAGTCCTGCGACCCATCGGCCATCACCCGGTACTTCGAATCTAGACCTCGACTAGTGAACCCTAGTGCCGACTACCACGGCTATACGAGCCACAAAACCGACTTTTCACCCATACTCAACACAGAAAACCCGGGGTTTTCCGAAATCATCCAGAACTCGTACTTGAATCCTCCCGGTGCTGGCTCGATAATCGAGTACATTGACCATGAATCAAACACACCCAAACTAGGCGTTGTCGTCCAGCAACCCCTGTCCAAGTTCCACGAAAACTACAGCAAAAACTTGGTGCTTTCTGCCGATAACAACTTGGAATATATCTCCACAACCTCCATAACCTTCCATGTATCCAACGTCGTAACCACCGATCTTGAACCTATCTTGGAAGCGAGATTCAACCCCAATTCCGTCCACAGGCTTCATCTTGTTCTGTTTCTCCAACAATTTGCCAAAGAGGCCGCTCTCGCCTCGGAAACGATCCTGCCACACATGGAAATTGCATTTGCTCAGTATGCCCATTCGCATTCAATAACCAGCATTACTCTAGACCAGTTGGTGAGGTCTTTTAGACTCCCTCCATTAACGTTTCAGAACCACACCAACTCATACTTGAGCAAAACACTTCTCCTTTTCGCGCTGCACATCCACATGTTCAATAACCCAGCTTTCTACTTGTTGCTGTCCTCGATTCTGCCAACCTCCAACATTGTGTCCTACAACAGTTCCACCGCCCTTTGCCGACCACAAAAGTATTTCGTCAACTCGATTGCCAACATGGATGCTATAACTCGCTTCGAAAAGGAGTTTGATGTGTCGGCTCTGCGCTTTAATATCTTCCTTCAAGACATCCACCATCAGCAACTAAGTGCAGCTACTTCGAGAAACCAGAACGAAATAAACTTTTTCTTGGACCTCTGGGAGGGAAAAGAGTTCAAGTTTCTCATTGAAGTGCTAAAGTTTTCCGTGGTATATCCGCATTCAAAAATCACATCCCTTTTGGCTCAATTACCAGTGTTTCAATCAGTCACCCTGGCAAGCTTGCTAAGATTCTTGACGGATATCAAAGTATACGACGGGAAAACCGACCCGTTTCTTTCTGCTCATTTTGTTGGTGAACCGCTGCTTTCACAGCTATCTGCCACTTCAGTTAAAGACTTGACCAACGTGCCCATGCCCGATGCATTTGTCGATAAGAAGCTCCAGGACCACTTTCCGCATCTCAGAAAGCGATCATACTACCATGATCTTGTTGTTTACAGCTTGCCATCTGAAAGTGGCCATTCCGAAATTGCCATCTCGTGTGAGAAGCTCAACAGCCGAAAGTATCGTATTAACATTCACGTTCCAGATATTGTCACCAAGTTCCCGCCGAGTGAGAGTATGTTTGAAGCGCTCAGTAGGGCCGCAATAGCCTCCTCTTTGCTAGATAGACCGTTGTTCCGAGATGAAATTCTCAAACGCTTGGCTTTCCAAGAACAATTAAGGAACGATAAGGCGGATTTCTACTCTGTTGGGCTGTCTGAATTATTTCCACAGAAGAAACCCAAACCTGGTTTCAACAATCAGCAAACGTGCTTGACACTTAGCTTCGTTTACAATACGTTTGAATCGAGTCCGTTTCAGAATCTCGATGGGAAATTCTCTTTTAGTTTTGACTCACTTGACCATGTTCAGATCAAACTGTTGTCTTGGGACACTTTGGAAAACTGCCTTCTAGCAAGAGGTGATCTGCTCCCTTTCACATTATTCCGGCGAGGAAATAAACCAGAACGGAGCAAGCTCAGTGACGAAGATACCCACAACATTCGCTTCATTTACAACATTATGAAGACCCATTTTAAAGTCAGAAACATAGGCTTGGCCAGCAATAGAGACCCCAATGTAGTGAACAATCGAAGCGAGACTCTCTCAGTTTCCTTCATTGACGAATTGGACAACTTTATGGGACACATGACATCCAAGTATTGTGCTACAAACTCCATACCAATATTGTCACATTGTCAAGATGAACTTGAGCGCCTGGAAGAAGAGGTTCCCGTGGCACACAATAATGCCCTTTTACCGACTTATAACGCCAATTCATACGAACAAACTTTATTGGCTCGGGATAGAAACGGGTACGTATCCGAGGCAGCATCCATCATAGGCCGCAATTGGTTGGGTTTCAGCTCGACTGAGGTTTCCAGTGACTCGAACTTGCGCCATTTGCGACGGGGAATCATCGGCGGGTATGTGAACATGATGGAAAGCTTGCAAAACTATGAGTCGATACTCAACCAATTTCAAATATTGAGTAGTGTTCAGATGCGCCACACCAATAGTCTACTGCATTCTGACCGTGCCAAATATTTGAGTGTCCTAAAAAGCAAGGGGTACAACGTCAATGGACCATTATCTTATTCATCTCTCGGCGAAGAGCTCACCAAAATTGAAACTTCGTCTGCCGTACGTGATTTGGCTTCTCGTTGGACCAGACACTACTGGGAGCTCCAGAAGCTACAAGAGAGCACAGCTGACCTTTACGAGTGCATCATCACCGATCCAGGACATTTGGCTTCAGAATTAAGCGCCAGAGTAGCGGTAGGTTTCTGCGTGGAATTGGGCATCGAAGTCAGTGTGATTCTTCCTCCAGAGATTGAGGCCAACATAGGGTCTCAGAAATTTTGCACCGTGTCATATGTCCAGCCAGTGTCCGGTATATGCGCCATGGTACTTTCGGAGCTGGTATAGTGCAAATGATAGAGATAGTTTGCAACCCATCATCCTGTATATATAGCCCTCAATAATTTGCATATAATCTCACGGTCAATTTTTCAGTTGAGTCACCACCAAACATGTTTGTAAGTAGTAATGATGTGGGTGAAAGAGTCAAATTGCTAACCCAGGCCGAGATTCAGCCGCTGGTAGCGCAGCTCAAAAACATAGTAGAAAAACAACCTGTCGAGGCAGGTAAAAAGAACCTTTATCCCATCTACAAGTATGTTCATCACAACGATTTGACAGTTCACCAAGCGTATTTGAAGCTTGCAAACCTAAATGACGAAAACAGAGGACCCTCGTTCTTGCTCGAGTCAGCGTTAAATGGCGATACCGTGGATAGATATTCGTTTATTGGTATCAAGCCGAAAAAAGTCATTAAGACAGGAGACGATTCCAGTCGGTTTGAACCTGAATTTACCAACGTGGACCCCATTACTGTGCTCGAGGAGGAATTGAAGCAGTACAACCAGGTGCAGTTGCCTGGGCTTCCCAAGTTGAGCGGAGGGGCGGTTGGCTACATTTCCTACGATTGTATAAAGTACTTTGAGCCCAAAACGAGACGGGATTTAAAGGATGTGTTACAAGTTCCCGAAGCGGTTCTTATGATGTGCGATTTGATTGTGGCATTTGACCATGTGTACCAGAGATTCCAGATCATATGCAATGTGGAAATTGCCGATACGTCCAAGTTGCAACAAAAAATCGAACAAGCTCGAGATGACATCGAAGCGGTGGAAAAAGTGTTGTCATCCACCACCAGCGACTTCAATCCAAAACAACCGCCCATCAAGCAAAACCAAACGTTTGCATCCAACATTGGCCAGGAAGGTTACGAGCAGCATGTATCGAGCTTGAAGGAGCATATCTTGAAAGGAGACATTATCCAGGCGGTGCCGTCTCAACGGGTGGCTCGTCCTACTTCCTTGCATCCTTTCAACATATACAGACACTTGAGGACCGTCAATCCGTCGCCATACCTTTTCTACATTGATATAGTGGACTTCCAAATTGTGGGAGCTTCGCCAGAACTCTTGGTGAAAGCCGACGAGAAGAGTAAGGTGGTGACCCATCCCATTGCCGGCACGATTCAGCGAGGCAAAACCAAAGAAGAAGACGAGGCCAATGCCGAGACGTTAAGGAACAGCGCCAAAGACCGGGCCGAACATATCATGTTGGTGGACCTTGCCCGGAACGATATCAATCGAGTATGTACGCCCGAGAGCAATTCCGTGGACCGACTTTTGACGATTGAGCGGTTCTCTCACGTTATGCATTTGGTGTCGGAGGTCAGCGGCACGTTGAGACCGGACAAGACCCGGTTCGATGCGTTTAGGTCGGTGTTTCCCGCCGGCACGGTGAGCGGAGCACCCAAGGTCAAGGCGATGGAATTGATCGGAGAATTGGAAAAAGAAAAAAGAGGAGTGTACGCCGGGGCCGTGGGCCACTGGGGCTACGACGGCAAGACCATGGACACATGTATAGCGTTGCGGACGATGGTTTACAAGCAAGGAGTGGCTTATCTTCAAGCTGGCGGAGGCATTGTGTTCGACAGCGATGAGTACGACGAGTATGTGGAAACTATGAACAAGATGCGGGCCAACAACAACACCATCGTGGAGGCGGAGGCCATCTGGGGCGAGCGTGTGGGGCACACTAGCAGCTAAATAGTCAACTACAAGTGGTCCAATGGCCGTAGCGTCACGTGACAAAATCGTCGATGATCATCGCCCACCGCATCGGCCCCAGTTCAACAGCGAAACACACCACACCATGGCTGACGCTTCTACGGACCAAGGCGGAGACGGGGCCTCGGATTCCAAAAACTACTCGCGCACCCCGACGTCGTGGGACCAGCTGGACGACATTTTGTTGATGCACTTGAAGGACCAGCAGAAGTTGGGGTGGAAAGAGATCGCCAGTAACTTCCACAACAGAACCCCCAACGCCTGCCAATTCAGATGGCGCCGGCTCAAGCTGGGCAACCTCAAAAACCCCCCGAAACTGGCGTCGCCGGGCCACAATCCGCCGTCGGCGCCCGCCGGGTCGTCGGTCAAACGACAACGAAAGAACAAGGACGACTTTTCTGCCGCCTCTCCGTTCTCCCCGGTGGCCCTGGCCACGTTTACCGGCTACGACAACAACATCACGTCGGCATTGGCCGGATTGAACGCACTTTCCCACACCGCCAGCCCGATGCCGCCGGCGTTCGAGTCGACGTCGTCGGACTTTGAGCCGGTGACGGCCCGAATCGAGCCCAATCTCGACCCCCAGCTGTCCCAGGGAGCCTCGAGCAACGGCGGCGGGTACTATGCCGAGATCCTGGTCGACCCCACCATGAATCTTCCGCACAACCAGCCGGGCCATCCACCGGCGCTCACGCCCCGCAACTCCACCTCGCAGCAGGGCCACCACAGCCGGTCCAATTCCACCCTGGCGGTGCCCGTGCACAACAACTCCATCATCCAGATCATCAAGGACGACCGCAACTCGGTTCTGTCGTCGCGGTCGCTGGTGCTGTCGCTTCCTTCCAAGTCGATGACATTCCCGCACCACCGGCTGAACTCGCTAGCCCACATGCCGGTGCTCTTTGGCGGCACCAGCGTTTCTGGGCCGTCGCGGAACCCCAGTGTGAGCGCCCCGACCACGGTTCCCAGCTTGCGCAACGGCAGTTTGTCCGGCGGTTCTGGCTACTTTAGTCGGTCTGGGTCGGTGGTGATTCCTCATGCCACCGACGAAAAGGAAAAGAAAAAGAAGACCCCCAAAAAGGACGCCTCTGACCCCAAGTCCACCCCGAAAAAGTCCAAGTCCTCCAAGTCCATGCTTCATATTCCATGGCTGATAGAAGAGGACGAGCTTCTTGTGAACCGCCGTAACCGCGAACTTTCGTTTGCCGAGCTCCTGATTCTCCTTCCCCAGCGTACCGAGGGCGAGATCTGGACCCGAATAGACTACTTGGAGCGCCTCAGAAACGGCCTGCGTTCGTCTCCTCGCACGGCGGGGCGCCGACGCCAATCGTCCATTGGCCTCGACGACGTGGACGATTTCTACGCTGGTGTGGAAGATGTCATCGAAACAGACAGCGACGACGACGTGCTCGTGGATGTGGACACGATAGAGAGAGCAAAACGCAAGCGGCGTACCTCGTCATCGGTGAACCCATTGACTATGAAATGATTCTGCCTGGCGTGGAACGGTGTAAAGTATATGGTAATACGATGTATTGAATTAGTTCTAGTACAACTTGAGGTCTCCCGTAATCTGGTCAAGAACGGCCTTGGGAGCGGGGCCCAATCCGAGCACCGTAGCGCTGCCGGCAGCTATCTGGGTCCTTCCAGCATCATGAATGATCGCGGCGTTGACCCCAATGGACATGGCTTGCGCAAACAACATGTCCATGGTTTCCTGGTCAGGCACTTGCAATGTGATCTTTGCTTGGCCATTTCTTTCCCATCTTTGTACCATTTGTGGGTTGTAAGAAGCACTGGTGCTCGAGGTGATTTTCTTGTACAACGCCAATGTTGCATGCAGACATTGGGCAGCGGCCTTTCCTTTACCCATTTTCAAGTCCTGGCGAACAACCAACGTCATTCTCACCTCGCCGCCAACCAGGTTGAGATCTCGGGAATCTATCTCAACGTCGTCTTCTTCATCCTCATCCTCGTCTTCATATTCTTCGTCTTCTTTGCTGCACTCGTGCTTGTTCCAACCCAACTGGTGACACACAATGGCTCCCGTGGCAAAGGAAACTGCAGCTACCAGCACTAACAGAAGCACCGACGAAGGCATGTTGGTGATTATCAGGAACCGCGATTTTTCACGATGACATCAACACACCATTTGTGGGGTAGACCTATGCCAACACCTTTTTCTTCTTCTTTTTGGTCTTCTTGTCGACTTTATGGACGTAATCGCGCCAGTTCTGAACTCGTGTATCTCGCTGGTCTTCCCATACGGAATCCTGTTTTTTCTTGGCCAATCGTTGTTTCTGAAGTTCCATTACCCGCTTTTTCTCTTGTTCTTGCTGGTACCTTTCGATACTTTGGTCTGTTTCAAGCTTTGCCTTCTCTCGCTTGAGAACTTTGGCCGCTTCATCTCTGGTAGTTGCCAGCATGGACTCCGGATTGCTTTCGTCGAAGCCAACATGCTTATAGATGCTCTCAAGTCTCTCGCGTTCTAAATACATTTCCTCATCGTTCTCTTTTATTGAATTGACAACTTTTTCTGCCTTTTTGAGCCGGTCAAATGCCTCGGGCGCTCGCGGATTGTCCGTCTTGTCAGGGTGAATTAGTATAGTTTTGCGCCGGTATGCCCTCTTACCGTCTTGGCCCGGCCATATATCCAACACTGCAAAATGGTCACCAGAGGCACAGGCAAGTACCCTCGCTATTTCCTGGTCCCTCGCGAGCGCTGCTTCTTGTGCCGAGAGCTCTCTATCCAAGTCCTCCATGTCTTTTGTTGGTGATTAGATGAATTTTCAGTGCGCATTTGCAACATTTATTATAGTCATGTCACGGTGGGCACCTCGATATTTCGATATAGGGGTCAACTTTTCCGATTCTATGTTCCAGGGTGTTTACCATGGTTCCGTCAAGCATAAACCAGACCTAGAAGCCGTGATAGCTCGAGCTCGTTTGTTTAGAGTCGAAAGGATGCTCGTCACTTCATCGACGATTTCAGAAAGTGAAGATCATGTCCAATTGGCCCAGAAACACCCAGGAGTTTTCTACTCAACTGTGGGAGTGCACCCATGCACGGTGGCTGAAGAGTTTTATTGTAAAGGCACGGAAGATTTGTTGCCGGATGTCGATGAAAAGCTCAACAAGCTCAGAGAAATAGCAGTCAATGGCACCAAAACAGGAGCTATTAAAGCATTTGGCGAGATAGGTTTGGACTACGACCGGCTCCATTACTCCTCAAAGGACCAGCAGCGGACATTTTTTAGTAAACAGCTCGAAATTGCAGCGTCGTTGAAGCACCTCCAGCTTCCTCTTTTCCTCCATATGAGAAACGCTGTTGATGACTTTGTATCGATATTGAAGCCGTTTGTCGATAGGGGAGACTTCCCAGCCAGTGGAGTTGTCCACTCCTTTACCGGAACCGAGAAAGAACTCCATCAACTTCTTCAACTCGGGTTCAAGATCAGTGTTAATGGCTGTTCTTTGAAGACATCAGAAAACCTCGAAGTCGCCGCCAAAATACCTCGCTCTCAACTATTAATCGAGACAGATGCCCCATGGTGCGAGATCAGAAAGTCCCATGCTAGCCACAAACTCTTGACGAGCTATCCAAACCTTTTCTACCCAGAAATTCCCGGTATGAATGACATGAAAGAATTGGCCAAGGGTAAGAAATTTGATGAAAGACTTCCATTCCCCACAGCCAAGAGTGATGCTGTAGACAAGATAGAAGAATCGCTCTCTCAGTACAGAGATTCAGTGGACCCTATAGCAATGCATCCACTAGTGAAATCCAGAAACGAGCCTGTGTTTGTCGGCCAGGTTGCTCAAATCATGTGTTCCTTGTATGGACTCGAGGAGCCTGACCAGATCCAGGTTTTCCTCGATGAAGTCTACGAAAGGTCTTGTGAATTGTTTGGAGTCGATTGAATCCCACTATTATACATATTAATTTACATCTATCATACATTGCGCAACCGTTTAGATGTACGCACGGGTATTCTCCTTCGCAGCCACCGTGATAAGACTGTACCATTGCTGCGTAGGTTGATTCTGCTTGACCGCCGGAAAACTCTTTCAGTTTCAATGGGGCTCGCGGTACCGCCTTCGTCAATATCTTCGTCTTCCACTTCTGCATCTTCATCGGAATCTGCCTCAACTACATCTTCGGCATTTTCCTTCAAGTCCGGTTCTACTGGCTCAAACGATGAGCTGCCATTTTCAAGGACAACCTCCTCGTCCTCTTCAAATACCCTGGGAGGTCTTCTTTTGGGAATCGTCATCTCCGGAGAACACTCCACATAGTTGTCTGTATCCTCCTCGTCCATTGCTTTATTAACGTCAATTAAGCACTCAATTGCTTTCAACGACTCCTCCTCAAAACTGTAGGGATTATTAATGTCGTCTCGCAAGAAATCAGTAAGCATGGCAATACTGTTGTGCACTGGATTGCTACCATTGGAAGTGGGAGGTAGTACTGCAGGGGCTGAGTTGATGCCACCGGAAGGTCCGAATAACATGGGCTTCCACAAGAGCTTTGACGGGTCCAAAGTGACATAATTCTTCGATTTCCATATCTCAATCACGGCATCGATGATACGAAGATTCACGGCAATGCCATAAGAATTGGTGTTAAAGTTCTTCACAAGCGCATGCAATTGTTCAAGACCAACTACGACATCAGATGGAGTCATGCCAGTGAGCTTGCAGAGGTTTTCCACCGAAATCGTCACGTAGTCGGATTTGTCCTTCAAGTACTTTTCCCATAGAAATTTCAATTGATGTGCAATGGTGATTTTCCAGTAGTTTCGGTAGCTCATGAGCCCCAAATCACTTAACGGCTTCTCGGGAGTACCAAACTTGAATTCTTTTCTGGAGAGCAAGTAGCTGAAATCTATTAAAAGGTTACCGTAACCTTTTCGCTGATACACTGGGAGCGTTAGAATGCATGAAACGTTATAATCAGAATTGTTGAGCTTCTCTTTCGAGAAGTAGCCAACGAAATGGTAGGTGGACGGATCACTAGCATCTATTTCCGTGAGAATGTAAAAGATGAAAGGCTCAACATCATAGTAGAGAGTTTTGGAATTGAGAAATAGCTTCGCCAATAGACAAAGGTTTTGACAATAGCTGATATTTTTGCGTCCATCTACTTCCCAGAACGCTACCCGCTGCTCGGGATCACGATATATCTCTGTTCCGGGTGGATGGTGGTTCGACATGTTGCAATTCTTTAACTGGTGTCGCATGTACAGCTTGTGCGAGTTCATATACTTGAGACAGTGCTCACAGATGAAAAGGACAGACGATTGGGAATATTCTTCAGGGTATGGAGCAGAGTACCAGGTGTCAATGAGAAAGTCTCTGAACCGAATCTGGCGGATTTGAGAAACCATATACGGCGAATCTGACTCTATGGATGAGGCACGGTTATCTGAAGTCTGCGCCGATATCAAGCTCTCGGCTTTTTCAAGCAACCGTTTGAACTGGTCTCGGTCCTTTTTCGTGGGCTCGGTATTGTTGATCGTGCAATCAGGGAATGCTAGTACACCTTTGTATGGTAACGAATCTGGCGATACCGTGGGTGTAGTGGATGATAACCTTGAACCAAGGTTTATTCGAACTATAAACCGGCCAGATTTGTTGCTGTATGTGACCAACCGGCTTCTGCCGGTGCCCGGTTTCGATCTTCCACGGCCCTTCTTTGCCAGATCATGCTTCGTTGTCGCCAGATCACTGGGGTTTGGCAGGGCCGATGAGGACCCATTTAGCTGTGACAGTCGACGCCGAAAGCGTCCATATTCACCGCTCGCAACATTCTCGTAGTGCCGGTTGTCCGGAATGTGAAGCTGGTTGAGTAGGTCGACCATAGCACCGCTGGATGTGAGTATATACGGGAAAGGGAAATGCCTTGGTGAATGGATGCGAAAAGAAATTGGCTGATATGGCAGACTGGATATGGATATACGTTAGTATTGGAAGCCCGATATACACAGAACAATTATCAGCAGCTGCGAGTGCGCCCAAGCGCGGAAAATAAGTTTCGGTTTAGAAAACCCCTCGACAAGTTGTTTCAAACGTCTGGGGTGTTGATGAAAAATATACAAGTGTCCTGCACAGGGTGTGAGCGCGGGCGGTAATCGTATTTGATGATAAAATACAAATAGTGTTACACTATCATTAGATATCTAGAACTGAACCTATAATCCTACGTCTCCTTGTCGTCGCTTTCACTCTCCCTCTCTTCTTCAATCTTGTCGTTTTCCTGGTCTTCTGACATGCCGAAGTGGGCCAATAGTGATTGTGCCGATGATGTATCAAGATATATGACTCCATTCTCATTGGTGATGGCGTTGCTCGCGAGTAGCTTCTGGAGGGAAATGGCACCATTGGCCTCGCCATCCTGTTGCTGGTCGTCCTCGGCTTCTTCCTCCTCTGGCTTGAACTGGCCCAAACCGGAGAGTCCTCCAAACATGGAGTTCTGACCGCCGGCGCCTCCACCTCCACGCGACGGCTGGTTACCTTGCTGGCCGATCTCAAAATATTCTCCGTACATCTGCTTGTACATCTCATTGTAAGGGCTGGAGATGGGACCGTATTTCGGATCATTAGCATCGACTCTGGCGATGATCTTTTCGTACCATTCATCAAGGGTTTCATTACGAGAAGCATCCAAAAGTGCAACGATAACGATGGACATGTTATCACAGCCGATTCCCAGCCCGTCACTTGTTGGAGCACAACATAATTCCATTATCTCCTCACTGATTTGTGTCAATGGCTTGCGCTCGTAAATACCACGACGGACACACTCCACGCAATGTTGAGAGGTGAGACAGTCCCAGATACCGTCACAAGCAAGGATTACAAACTCGTCGGCGGACAAGTCGAGAGGATGCAGAATGACATCGGGATAGCATGTAACAATTTGTTCTTCAGCAGGCAAGTCGAGGTTCTTCTTGAATTCGAAGTCTCCGATACCACGAGAAAGGGCAAGGTTACCGTTGACACGGCCCATGTCGACATAGCCGCCAGCAGAACAAATACGGGCCTTTTCGCCCTCGTTCAGAGGCTTATGGTCAAACGATAACGCTTTGGCAAAACCGTTGACACTCATTACCGTACGCGAGTCTCCGGCATTTCCACAAATGATGCTCTCTTGCGTGATGATCACCGACGTGGCAGCACATCCGGAGTCGTCGTCCTTCATATCCTCATCACGAAGGATATTTTGGTCGCAATTAAGGAAACCTTGCTTGAGAGCACCAATGTAGTCCTTTTTGGCAAACGCTTCCGTGCCGCGGATGATATCGTGGAGGTGTTTCCCCGTGTATATGGCCACCTTGTCGCCGCCGTGGCCATCGTAGACGCCAAAAAAGGCCACCAGTGCCTCTTCGGCAGACTTTTCGGTGGAGTTGCCGGCGGACCCAGAGTCAGAAAAATCGAGAATGGTGGCATGGGCGTCCTCCATGTTGATACGCCAGCCCTGCATCAGCGACAAGCCGTATGCCAAGTGCTTGCTGGCATCGGATTCCGAGTGCTTTTCCGTCACCGGTTGGGAAAGAATTTGTCCCATCTTGAAGGGAGAATTTGAGGAAAAAGTTTGCGCCGGTTAAAGGTGGTATGAAAACAACTCTACGTGCACTGGGACCCAAAAATGTTAGTTGACCGATGTTGAGTTCACCTAGTGTTGCAGAAGCGATTTAAGTAGTTGGGCGTGTGATGATGTTGATTTCGGTTTGGGTAAATTTGCCTCTTCGTCGGCGCGCGTGCAGGCCGCTGCGTGCAGGCGCCAGGCCACAGTGGGTCCTAGGCTAGTCCCAGTACCGGCTACACCACATGTATATTTATGTCATTAGACTCTATGTCGTTAATCATTTAGGACCCCAGATGCCCGACTTGTCGACATTGAGCGTCGCAAGCTTGACGGAAAGCGGATCATTAAACGTGGAATATTCGTCACCAGTGCCATTTTGCAGCTGGCTGTAGCCGAATCCCATTCCACCAAAAGGTGCAAACCGAGACTGGAGGTCGGCTGGGGTAGTTGGCTGGCTTGTGAAGAACGCGTGTTGCGGGGTTGGCGACTCGGCGCCGGGGGCAACGTCAAACGAACGGTTATTGGACCGGATTGGGTACCGAAGTCCAGGCATCGACGGTTGGCCAGAAGCGGCGGTCTGGGCGCCAGGGGTCTGCGACTGGATGGCTGGGGCGGAGCCAGGAGGCCCGCCTGCCACTGGCGGAATCACAGAAGAAGCGAGAGGAGCGGTGCCTGGGGTAGCAACTGGAGGCACTCCGGTGGAGGAACCAAGAGCCATTGGCGTGGGGGTTTGTCTGCGCATGGGCAACGCCGACTGGCTCTGGCTGCGGAGCAACTCGGGGTGGCCCAGCAACGACGTGAGGTTCATCATGGATGCAGAAGCAGGCACCGGCTGGTGGGGAAGTTGGCCCGGCCGGCGTCTGATGATAATGGTGCCGTTGTCGTACAACTCGAGAAGGTTGAGGATGCTGCAAAGAAGCGAGAGGTTCTTGCGCTGGGCCGGAAGAAGCGCCGGGAAGGCAAGCTCGTACACCGCCTTTGTCGGTTCGTCCCGGTACAAAAGAAGCTGCGAATACAATTCCAACACATCTCCATCGTTCATGTTGAGTTCGGCGGGGACCGGGGTGCTGCCCACCGGGTACGACACCGCGAGTCTCTCGGTATGGGTGGTGGCGGTGCCGGTGCCCACACTCAAGTTTTTCGTGGCAGCGGTGGTGGAAGCGGCCGAAAGAAGCAGCGCCAAAGATGCGTTAGAATTGGTGCGGTGCTGCTCCTCCAACTGGCCCCGGCGCTCTCGCTTCTCGCGCTCGATTCTCTCGCGCTCCTGGGCCGGGAGCATCTTCTTGTACTCGACCCGAAGCTTGCGGCCGCCGATTTCCCGTCCGTTCAACTGGTTCACCACCAGCGTGGTTTCGTCGGTCAGGGTGAAGTTGGCAAACGCAAGCCCGCGGAACACCCCGTTGTCAAAGTGGTAGTTGAACGCGTAGGGGAGCGGGAGGCTCAACTTGGTCATCACGTCCAAGAGCTGTTCCTTCTTGATCGCGAACGGAATATTTTTGATCACAATGGCGGTGGGAATGAGGTCGTCGTCATCGTCGTCGTCGTCGTTATTGCTGTCGTTGTGTTCGTCATCGTCATCGTCATTAGTTTTTTTCTTTTTGAGCGCCGCTGCCTGGGCTTGCTGTTGCTCGACCCACGGGCCCACGCCGATGGTCAGGCCGCCGGCCACGTTGCTCCAGGCCTGGGTGGGGGTAGAGGAAGACGGGTTGTGGCCCGCGGAGGCCACGGCACCGCTGGAAGGCCCCGAAATGCCGGCTCCAGCACCGGAAATCAGCCCCGGAGTCGACTGGCGGCCGCCGTTCAACCGCTGGCTGGAGAGTTGCGGGGTGGTATTGCCCCCATAGTTCGACGAGGCGTAGCCAGACAGCGACAACGACAGTATGGACGGTCTTCTGTCGAGGCTGGGGGTGGCGGCAAGGTTCCGAAGATCCATTTTGGCACAAAAGACGACTTGAAAAACCAGTGAAAAAGTGGGTAATTAAACAAAATCAGCAAACGAAAACAGTCCTTGGTGGTTCTGCGACGACTTTATACGCACAGTGTGTAGCAGGCCCAACGAGATTCCGGGTGCAGGTGGCTTTGGTACTGGATATGCCTCGATCAAGGGAAGAAATCAGTGAGAAAAAAATTCACCACCGGGGCTCGAGAACTGGCCGGAAACACCCCCAGTGCACCACGATGTCGACGCCGCGTTTTACCACTCGCCAGCACAGCTCACCAAGTCAAATGGTATGTGCAACTTTATCTCTATAGCGATCCACTCTAACACAGTCACAAGCTCCAGGAGGGTTAAGGAACGCCCAGAAAAGAAAAACAGTTGCCGACAAGAAGTCCCAGGCTGCTAGCGCCGCCCCGGTATCCACCAGAGCCGCTGGAGCTGGAGGCTCTTCGGCCACCATGATGCAATTATTCACCGACGAGGCGCAGGGGTTCCGTGTGGATCCGTTGGTGGTTTTGTTTTTGGCGGTTGGATTTATATTTTCGGTGATTATTTTGCATGTATTTGCCAAGATCACTGGCAAGTTTACGTCGTAATATACGCAGGGAGAGTCAGGATGTAGTGGAAGCAATGTGTAGCAGTGTTCAGTATTCGGTATTCCGTGTATTCCGTGTAATCGGTGTAATCGGTGTACTCAACCGTGTATGATGCTTGGCTGAGTGGTGGAGCTAGGTTCGCTCGAGGCTCGGTGAAAAATTACTTCACGAGAGTACATGGCTTGTGCTGGCCAAGCACATATCCTGTTTCCGTTGACCACGTTTTCTGAATCTTTAATGTTCTTGTCTCTTTGTTGTCTTTTCTTGTCTCTATCGTCCTATTTACATCCTAGATTGTTTCCAGATTTTCCAGATTTTCCAGATTTTCCAGATTTTCAATCTCTTCCACACTTAGATCTCCCTCAACACTTCCCCCACATACTCTCCCATCTCGTCCACATGCACCATCCGCACCTCCTCCTTGCCAACTCCCCGAACATTCACCTCGATTTCGGGATATTTGTTGCCCACAATTATGCATATCGGTATACCCATGGCTTGCGACTGACGAACCTTCTTGCCAATGCCCACCTTGGGCCTTGAGTCCACACACATATCGATGTTCATCAGCTCCAACTTTCGCTTCACATCCTCCGCCAACTCACCATTTGTGATAACGGTCGCTGTCCATGGACTGATCGCGGCAGGCCATCTGAACCCATTTTCATCTTTGCAAATTTCTCCAATCGCCCCGATTATTCGACTCAATCCTATACCGTAGCATCCCATCATCAAGTTGCGTTCTTCTGTAACTCCATTGGGTCCTGGAACCTGCACCGTGCACCCTAGAGGGTCGGTATATTTGTCGCCCAAATAGAAAGTATGGCCCACTTCAATGGCTCTCAGACACTCGAGCTGCCCGTCCTCACAGCTCCCACAGATCTCCCCTGCCTCGGCAGTGACAATTGGGATGTCGGTGAGTGTGGTGATGAACGAACGGTTGACAAACGGAATAGGGAAGTCGGGAAAATGAGACCGAGACGTGAGCCTGCTGTCCATGATTCGCACAACTTTCTTGTTCAACATGGTTTCAGGGTTGGAAAACCGGTTTAGAATTGCGTCGCTGTTGGTATTTTTCAAGTCAATATCTGGAATCTCCTCCTTGAGAAGCGTGGGCTGAAGTACTCTGTCCGATGGAAAATACGCACATACCAAAGTGTTCCCGTCCTTTGTGGTGAAATACTGTACACTCACGTCCTTACAGTCTTGGGCACTATGTGGGAAAGAGAACGTTTTCTCCATGTTGGAAGTTGTTCCACAAGAGTTACACACAAAAACTGTGTCTTCTCCTTGTGGGTGCAAATAGAGCCATTCGTGTGATAAAGATCCGCCAATATCGCCTGTATCGGCTTCCGCCTTCACATATGGAACCTTGAGCTCCGTGAACACACCGTGGTAAGCTTTGACAACACTGTTGTACGTTTCCATAGCCAGGCTTTCGTCAATGTCAAACGAGTAGGCATCTTTCATGAGAAACTCTCGACCACGAAGAAGCCCTCCCCGTGGTCTCTTTTCGTCCCTGTACTTTTCCTTGATCTGATAGTACAACAAGGGAACACTCTTGTAGGAAGCAATTTGGTTTTTCACGAGTTCGGTGATTTCTTCTTCGCAGGTTGCTGCTAGACAGGTTTCTCCATCGTTCAATTTGAACAATTCGGTATTCTCCCATCTTCCCGTCTTGTTCCAGAGTTCGGCAGATGAAAACAAAGAGAGATTGACCTCTTCTGCTCCGGCACCGACCATGTGGCGGTGAATAATCGTCTGAAGCTTGCGAACCATGTTCCAGCCAGGAGGCATCCAGTGAACCAATCCTTGCTTTGGATGGTTTATGAACCCCAATTTGGTGTAAAGCTGATGTGTAGGGACCTTCCGGAAGTCCTTGGATAGTATTTCGGCATTGGTCAGGTATATTCGTGGCAACTGGCGGAGCATGTATGGGATCGGAAAATGAGGTGAGCGAAAATTGAAAAATGAGAAAGTGTCTCAGACCCTAACAGAGTCTACGCAAATTGCACTACTTTCTGACTGTTAATGTATTCACTATCGAAACGTCCTACTTGAACTTGGAAGTGACATCGTCAACGACATCCCCGCCGTACGACTTCAAGTTCTGAAGAGAGCTCTTGAAGTCAGCACGGGCACGGCGCAACTTTTCCTCCTTTTCAGGCTCGGGGGTCTTGAAAAGTGCAGATGTCTTGTCGGCAAATGATTGGGTCAAGTCCTCCAATGCATTCTTTGATCTGTTGTACTGGTCAATGGCTCTTTGCTTCTCCTGGTCATAGGTGCTAGACAAAGCATTCTTGGAAGCATTGTAGCGGTCCTCGGCAGCTCTCTTGGTCTCTTCGACGCTGTCGGACCAGTCCTTCTTGGCGTGGTCGAGTTCTCTTTCGGCCTCGTTCTTCTTCTTGGAGCCCCACGACGACCATGACGACGCTTCCTTGTCTAACTTGTCGGCAGCCTCATCCTTCTTCTTTTCGCCCCACGACGACCACGACGAAGCTTCCTTGTCTAACTTGTTGGCTGCCTCGTCCTTCTTTCTCAGGCCCCAAGCAGACCATGACGAGGCCTCCTTGGACAATTCATTCTTCTTGGCCTCGGCCTTGTCGGCAGCCTCGTCCGCCTTCTTCTCGCCCCACGAGAACCACGACTGTTTCTTGCGCTCGGCTTGCTTTCTGGCATCGTCCAACCTGTCGCCGGCCTCGTCCTTCTTGGCGCCGAACCAATTGAACCACGACGACGCCTCCCTATCGGCTCTTTCCTGAAGTCTGCTGGCACGCTGGCGCAACTCGCGCTCGGAAATTGGGCCCTCGCCGCTCACCTTGTTGACCAAGTCGATGTACTTGTCGCCAAGACGAACCAACGCGTTCTTGTTGTGGTCGTCCAACTTGTTCTCCAACTCGTCAGACTTGGAAGACAACTTGTTGACCAACGACGAGTGCCTGATGGAATCATAAGCGTTTTCCGTCTTTTGCGAGATCTTCTGTTGCTGGGCGGTCTTGCGTGCCGACACCCGCTGATCAAGCTCGTTTGTTCTCTCTTCGAATGGATCAGCCTGCTTACCGTAAGTGGAGGTGTAGGTGGAATTTGGGGCAGGAGGGATGTTTTTACGAGGAAAGATTGGTTGCACGTTCTTGTCGTAGTAGTAGAGACCACCAGCCGCAATTGCCCCTGTAGCGAGAATTTTAGTACCGTTACCCATGATTCGAAATAATCACACTAAGAAAGTGAAATTGTAAGTATGGTGTTGCTGCCTTTATAGGGTTGCTACGACTGCGAAAAAATGATCACACTTGCTCCCACATGCGTGCCGCACTGAATGCAGCAAGGGTGGGCTGCAGGTGGAGTTAGGTGTAGGGGGCGGCCGCGACCGAGCACCGGCGAGCAGAGGCAGCGAGCGAGCGAGCGAAGGTGCAAAGCTGCGAAGCGCGGGTGCGGGTGCGGGTGCGAAATCGAGACGGGGCGACTTGACGTGGGCGTCCAGACCAACTGTGTCACGTTCGCCATAATTAATGGGCACATTGTCTGGCGATAGTTGGAGTGAATTGTAAAAGTGTGTCTGCTACGAAAAACTATTCATTTCACTTCCACTCTCGTTTCACTTCCATTTCACTTCCACTCTCGTTTCGCTTCCATTTCACTTCCACTCTCTTTTCGCTTCCACTTCCACTTCCTTCACTCTCACTCAACTTCCCTTCCCTGTCCCTCTCTTCCCACGTCGCCTCGTTCCGCCTATCGCGTGGGCCGCGCACGCCCTGTCATTCAAATCAAGCCCAGGATGCGAAAACGGTCATGGTTATCAGCTGCGACAGAACCGTGCTGTTGGAAGCAGCTTATTAGTGGATGTAAATCAAGACTACTCGCACATATTCCAGGCTATTTCCTCGTGTTCCGTAAACACAAAAGCGTCGTAGTGGACGCAAATCCTCGGGGCTTCCATTTTGCTTCGTTTCCATACTTTTCCACTTTTATCCGGTTGCATTTTTGAAAGGGTTTTCCGTGGTTTCCCGGGCTTTTCCCTCCTTCTCGGATGTCCCAATCACTCCTGGTATCTATAAGCACTGCCTGGTCTCCCCATACCGCTCGCGTACTTCCGCTTTCCCATCTGTCGCCAGCGCAAATGTTCAGGCGAGATACATCAGATCTCGGCAACTCCGAACCAAAAACAGCCCCGCCCAATGGCGGTAGCTGTGGAGACCGTTGTGGCGACTGTGAAGCCGAAATAGAATCGAAAATCGAATTGTCGTCCGAAACTAGACCGTCGTTATTTGACCACAGCTCCAACTCGCAAACAACCCTCTTTTCTCATACTTCCAAGGTGTCAGCAACCGCTCCCGAACAAAGCGCAAGCGATAGCGAGGACATCTCCGACATATCCGAAGAAGAGGACGATTTCTACGACTCCGATAGTGATACCGGGGCCGTCTCGGCCCCGTTCGAAAACTCGACTCGAGAACGTTCAGACAGCTATTTTCCCAGCAAGTCCTCGAAATCCCCCTCGCTCGTGCGTGGCTTCCAGCCGGCTGACTCTGAACCGGATTCTGGTGCCAATAAGCTGGTAAAGTCGGTGGCTTCCTCCCACAAATCAACCCAGCTGCCCCAGCGCTCCAATATATTCTTCATTGCAAACTCCCCATCACCACCCGAGTCGTCTGAAAAGTCTGCCCGAGGTCACCTATCCAGTCTCTTCAAAAGGCTGAAAAAACCAGAAAATACCTTCTCCCTGTCACGCCCTGACGACGACAGCGAATGGGTGTCCGTTTCGTCGGAGGATGAACCGCCCGCCGAGCAACATCACTCTCTCAACTTCCATAAACGTGATTTGAGCCACTCCCATACCGGCTCGCTCACCGATGTCATGACCCCTCATCGCTCAACTGACACCATTCCTCCTCCACTGTTGGCCAAGCCCCGATCACTTCTCTCAGGATTATTCTTGAGTGAATTGGCCGCAGCACCAGACCGCAGAACTGCGGACCCCAAGCCAAAATTAAAGCGCTCCTCCACCACTGGGATCATCACCATCGAAGGCAGCGGCCGTGATCCATCAAATGCGACTCGTCCATCGATCTTGTTTTCCAAAAAATACAATAGTTTATTGAACATTTCGAGAAACTACCCCCATTTTCACAATGTCAATGTCAAGAATAACATACTCAACGATTACTCCAGTGATAATGAGGAGGATGACAGCGTTCTTGGTAAGCAGAAGCTGATTGTTGGCATTTCGGACTTTAATGTGACCCGGTCGTCCAATAGCATCAACAGTAACGAGCGCAAGGATGGCCTAGCAACCAGTCCACATGACGCTCTCTCGTCGAGTCTTACCAAATACTCGGGATCTGTTCCTGAATATTCACTCAAAAATCTTCTCTCCAAAAGCTCGTTGAGTTTGTCAGGGCTCTTCAGCTCGCGGGCCAAAGCACGCAAAAATGCCAGTTTGGAACAACTTAAGACTACCCCTGTCTACCAAGAGGAGGAAACTTATGAACCTCAACCTTTACTGAGTTCCCTCAAATCACCAACGTCCATGAAAAACTTTGAGCATTCTCCCGCAACGGCTTCGTCCACAAAGTCGTCACCAATCACTTTGAACTCGAATTCGGGCGCAAGCCCTCGAGCGGCTGGTACAAAGATGTCTCCCAAGCTGACTCGAAGATCGATGTTATCAACGGAATTGAGCAAATCACTCAAGGACTCTATCATCATTGACTATCGGTTGGGGAAAGTTCCTCTCCCTCCCAAAGTGGTTCGGACGGAAAAGGTAGAGGTGAAGGACGAATACATAGAGAATGACTATCATTCGAAAGGTTGGTAGAGTGTTTATAGCTAAAAAATACATCGTGTGCAGGCTCTTCTCACTTTTATTACCAGAGATCTTGAATATCCAAACGGTGATGAAAACCGGCTACTATGAGCTTCTAGAGGTTTCCGAAACGGCTACCGACGCCGATTTGAAGCGAGCCTACCGTAAGAAAGCTCTCCAGCTCCATCCAGACAAGAACCCAGACGATATAGAAGGTGCAACTCAAAGATTTGCATTGGTGCGAGCGGCCTATGAAGTATTATCTGATCCGCAAGAACGGTCCTGGTACGATTCGCACAAGAACCAGATTCTCCGAGACGACGATGACTATGGTGCCGAGGACGAGGCAATTCCACCCATTCCCAGCATTTCTGTAGAGGAACTTATGCGATATTTCAACCCAGCATTATACACCATCATAGATGATTCATTATCGGGGTTCTATAACGTCACCGAACGGTTATTTGAGCGCCTAGCGGCCGAGGAGATTCGCCATGCTCGGCTGCAAGGCTTGAAGGAATACGAATCTTTCAAAGACGATGCTCCAAATGTGAACGTTATCGATTCGTCGATGCTCAAGTTCCCACGATTTGGAAACAGTGCCTCTGACTATATCACTCAGGTAAGACGCTTCTACAGTGAATGGAGCAGTTTCCAGACCGTCAAGTCGTTTGCGTGGAAAGATAGTTACCGGTACTCTTCAGCACCCGATCGCAGAACCAAAAGACTCATGGAAAAAGAGAATAAAAAGATTCGAGATAGCGCCCGGAAGGAGTATAACGAGACTGTTCGCAGTTATGTTCAGTTCATCAAGAAGAGGGACCCGAGGGTCAAAAGTGGCATAAGTGAGTTTGAAAAACAGCGCAAGAAAAAGCACCAGGAAGAGCTCGAGCGCCAGGTGAAAGAACAAAGGAACCGAGAGTTGCGAGAAATGGCCAGGGCCAAGTTTGACGTCCAAGACTGGCAGAAACTTGACTTGGATGAACTCGAAGAGGTGGAGAGAATTCTTGAAGAGGACTTTAAGTCGAGTTCCGATAGCGAGTTTGATGAGTTTGCACCTCCCGAAGATGACGACTACTACGATTGCGTCGTTTGCAACAAACAGTTCAAAACCAAGCGGCAATTCGAGATGCACGAACTGTCTAATAAGCATAAGAAGGCGGTGAAGCGGCTCAAATGGAGCATGAGAAAGGAAGGTATTGAGCTTGGAATCGACGAAGAAAGCCAAGAAAGTGAGGACGAGTTCACCACTGCGAGCGAAGAGGAATATGAAGAGTCTGAAGCTAAAGATCCTGAAGCGAAGGAACCTGAACTGAAAGATTCCGAACTGAAAGATCCTGAAACGAAAGATCCTGAACTGAAAGATCCTGAGCTGAAAGAACCTAAACCTGAACCTGTTGATGAGCAGGTTGACTACGAAGTGGACAATGAACTTGACAGTGACATTGATACCGATCTTGTCAAGTTGGCCCAATCTGTTGAAAATGGTCTCAAGGTAAATTTGGATAGCGACGACGACTGGGATACGAAGCCAAAAAGGAAGAAGAAGGAAAAAAAGGTACCTAGCCAAACTCTTGCCGCCAAAACTCCTCCCAATTCTTCATCGGAAGTGTGCACCGTTTGCAATGAGTCGTTTCCCTCTCGAAATAAGCTCTTCCAACATGTCAATTCTACTGGACATGCCCTTGCTCCACCAAAGAAAAAGAAGAACAAGAAACGGAAATAGAGAATAATAGTAATGCATTCTATAAATCTTTGCCCCAGTCTAATATTTTGTTTTTCCCAAACCCGTTTTTGATTTCTTGACGGTAGCCACAAGTGGTTCACTGATTCCCTTATTGCCATGAGCTCCCAATCCTTCACCTTTGACCCAACCAAGTTTTTCCAAGAGTTGTCGGCCGACATTCGTGTGGTCAATTTCTGGTGCCATTCCACCAACAATATGTCCCTCAGGTATGTAAGCGTTGTGTCCTGACTTGTTTCTTTGTCGGATACGATCTTTTGTAGCGTTTCCGTCGGTGGCTATGTATTCCTCCTTGGGTCGCTTCTGATCGGTTCGGTTGAATACCGGACGTTGCCTCAAAATGGCATTGATACGGTTATAATCAGGAAGATACTTGAAAGTCCTTTTGTACTTGGAAACCCGGATATACCTTTTGATGCCTTTTCCCTGGGTTGCCGATTTACAATTGTAGCATTTGGCCATATTGGTTAGGGTTTTGTTTCCATGGGGATCCAACGGAGGAAATGAGAGGTCGTCTCTCGCCGGGTTATGAAGAAACGATTCAAACTCGTCCCTTATATCCTTTATGTGTAAGGTGTAGGGGTATTTTAAAAGAAGATTGTACTTGTTTATACCCTCTTCCATCAATTCGTCCTGATGCTGTTGTTTTTTGTTCTTCTTGGACTCGCGGCGTATCTTGTACTGTTGCTGAAGCGAATCAATGATATCATCGTCAAGTTCGTATTGGGCAAACCGCTCCAAGTCGAGCTGTTTCCTCGATCCTTTGCCTGTGGTGCCAACAGCAGAAGTTTCTGTTGTGTCTCGGAACTTTTTCCGTGATGTCGAGAATGCCACTAAATCGTCAATACCGTCATCATCTTCATCGATCTCCGGAGCAGTGCCTCCGTAAACCTCGCGATCGCTTTCTGAGTCTGAGGAGACGTACACTTCCTGCTCTTCTTCTTCGTCGTTTTCGGGTTTGTTGACCATACCGTTGGTTATGTAGCTCAAGAAGCTTTCTAAGCGATGCTCCTTGACTCCTTTCAGAGTCACAAAATCAATTAGATCGTCCTCGTCAACCCACATGTAGTCATCTGCGGAGCCAGTTAATTCCAAACATCTCGAGTAGAACTGGTTTTTGATACCAAACCGAACATTTGTCACCGATATTTGCGACACATCGAACTCGTAGTCCTCGGGAAGAAACCCATACTCAATTATTTGCGGAGAATCAGTCGAAGACACATTAGCGTCGCCATCCGACGCACTCCCGCTTTCCTCAGACAGCGAATCTTCTGACAGACTCTGTCCGTTCAACTGACGAATATAGTCGGCATATGCATCTTCGTCGGAATCTGAGTCACTGAACTCATTGACCAGATCCAACTCATCGTACTGGGTAGATGATCTGACCAACGCAGTTATGTCGTTACCGGCACCGCTTGTGTGTAGCTGGACATTTCCAATGGTCAATACGGGGTCGTGGTCGATGTTGGGACCGACGTCGTTGGAGGGAACATAGGCGGGTGAGGACGAGTCGATGGGTTGTGGAGAGTTGTCGATGAAAAAGCTTTCGCTATCGGTTTGAGAGTCGTCGGTGTCATTGTCATCCAGCACGCTAGATTCGAGAGTGTCGTCAATGAGGTTTTCATCGACTTGTTCTGAGTCTTCGAGGTGCAAATTCGGGTCGCCTTTTTCCAAATTCGGCTCGTCTTTTTCGATTATTGGTTCCACGGCAGCCTCCTTCTCCTTCTCTTCCTCTTTTTCCATCTCATCATTTGACTCGACGTTCCTGTCTTGCTCAGCAATCGTCGTCTCGCGCAAACCAGCAGTAATATCGGTGGCACCGTCGGGCTTTTCTTCGGGCTTTGCTTCGGGCTTTTCTTCCGTCTCCGTCTTCGTCACCTTCTCGAGAATAGCACGGGGGTCGTACACTTCTTTGGCCTTGATGAACTCGATGGGCCGTTTGCGCAACGGCTCGCCAACGGATCTGTCTGTGTGTTTCGAAGTCAAAAAAGCCTCCTGCATCATGGTGTTGCGCCCAGGTCTCTTGGAGAGGCTTCTCATCGACCCAGTGCCCATATTAACGTCGTCTATAGCTCCAAAGTCTAAATCCATGAGCTCCGGCGCGTTGTATTTACCAGCTCCCGCACGTGTTCCTCCACTTGCGGCTCTCCTGGAAGCTCTATTTGAACCTCCGCGTCCTCTAGTCTTGTGGTTGCGGCCCCTGGAAGCTCCAGACGAGCCGGGGGCTCCCAGACCACGGCGAGACCCGTTTCTTCTGTTCCCGCGAGCCATACAAATTCGCCGCGCTCATCGTGAGTCTTATCGGATCGCACTCGCACCGGTGCACCGGCAGGGCCCCACGTTAGGGTGCTGTGTGCACCACAAGCCAGACCGTGGCGATACGAACAGGATGACCTGGGACACGAAAACCCCGCTTGAACCGTCGAAAACGCCTCAGGAGCTCCCACAGACATCCCAGGACCCCCCGAGTGACAATAAAATGAACCCGGAGCCGCAGCACCGACTCAGCCAGTTTTGGCTGCTGCTCACCAGGCTGCTGCTGGAATCAATTACGGCCGAACCGGTGGTTATTTTGGGGAATACGTACCGCGAGGGCGACCGGGACCGAGAAGGCGACCTGGAAGTACAAAAACAGGTGAAAAAACGGTACTGGATGTCGTACCGACTGGGATTCGAGCCCATCAAGAAACACGAAGATGGGCCCCTGCCGCTCAGTTTTGTCCAGTCGATGATTTTCAATAAGAATGTGGGCAATACGTTTGCCAATATCCACAGCTTGGTGGACAATGACAATTTTACCACCGATGTTGGGTGGGGGTGTATGATTCGAACGTCGCAGAGTGTGCTTGCGAACGCCATAGACCGAGCGGGCTACGAGGTAGATGTGGAATTGTTTGCCGATACCAGCGCCGCGGCGTTTTCGCTTCACAATTTCGTAAAGGTGGCTTCGGATCTGCCGCTACGAGTGAGACCGGGGCAGTGGTTTGGACCCAGCGCTGCTTCTTTGTCGATCAAACGGCTCTGTGAAGCACGAAATTCCTCCACGAACGTGCCGATTTCGGTGGTTGTGTGCGACAGCGGAGACATCTACGACGACCAAGTGCACACCTTTCCCGTTCTTCTTCTTCTTCCCCTCCGTCTAGGCATCGACCATGTCAATGAGGTGTACCATTCCAGCTTGCTCCAGCTTTTGGAGGTGCCGCAGTCCGCCGGCATAGCGGGCGGGAAACCGTCTTCGAGCCTATACTTCTTTGGCTATCAGGGCACCTCGTTGTTGTACTTGGATCCGCATTACCCACAAAACGTCAGCGCTGGTGCTGGGTCCTACCATTCTACGCTGTACCAACGGCTAGACATCAGCGACATGGATCCATCTATGATGGCAGGAATAGTGTTGACGAGCCTTGAGGACTACGCAGATCTCAAGCGACGCACCACAGGCAACAAAATCATCCATTTCCACGAGGCCCGCAATTACAACGACTACGTGGAGGTGGAAAATGAAGAGTTTATTGACTTGGGCCACAACGACCGGTCGGCCACGGCGGATGCAGACGCAGACTTTGACAGCGAGTCGTCGATGGTGATTGTGGATTAGCATGCGGGCATGTAATGAAGAGGTGGATTCGGAGCCAAGGTAGACAATTGCTGACTCATGTGTACAACGGGAAAGATGTTTAAAGCTGCCACATCCCAATATGCTTATGAAGCGGTGCTGGACTACACAGTATGAGTTCTGCAGGTATGGCAATTGGTAGTCAATTCCGTGGTTTGATCAGGGAACACTCACAACCAAGAAGTTCCATGTTGTAGATATTAATATAGGTCTGTCTACATGTCTCGTCTCTACAATTCTCTCACTTACATTCTCTTCACTCTGCAATTATCTCACTCACACTCTTCACTCTGCAACTCTCTTCCTGCGAACCCTCGTCCGTTCTTCTCGGCCACACTTCGCATCCATCCAGCCCTTCGCACCTAGCCGCTTCGCATCGAATTCTTCGCGAACAATTCATTCACTAATCTTATCCTCTAATCATATTCTAATACTCTCATGGCTATCGACAGCCTCAAGATATGCACAGTGTGTGCGTCCAATAACAACCGGTCCATGGAGTCGCACAAGCAACTAAAGGACGCTGGTTATGATGTAAAGTCGTTTGGCACTGGTTCTGCCGTTCGACTTCCGGGTCCTCTGATCGACCGGCCAAACGTATACGAGTTTGGAACCCCCTACGAAGATATCTACAACGACTTGATGAGCCAGGAAGCCCACAAGATGTACGAGTCCAACGGGTTGATCCATATGTTGAACCGTAACCGATATGTGAAACGAGCTCCAGAAAAATGGCATGCCAATGCTTACGCCGGCAAGTTTGACTTGGTAATAACGTGTGAGGAGCGTTGTTTTGACTCTGTGATTGACGACTTGATGTATAGACTCGTAAACAAGGAAGACCCAGACACAGAAGTCAAGCAGGTGGTTCATGTGATCAACGTGGACATCAAAGATGACAACGAAAATGCATTTATAGGAGCCAAGGGCATCGTCAAGCTCGTGACAATGATCCACGAGTTCAAGGAGCGGGCCAAGGAAAGCCGCAAAAACGGCGGGTTCGAAGACGAATCCGAGCTACTCTTGGAAGACAACATGATGCAAATCTTGACGGAATGGCAGCGGGAACACACCCACTTGCAGACATTGTATGGCGTAGCGTACTATTAGGCATATCTGCTGCCTTGTTAGCCTTGGCTTAGTCCTTAGCATTAGCATAATCAATTGTATTCTCATCGCGAACTTTTCATCTGTGGATTTGATCTCATTTCTTTCACACTTCATTCTTTCACGCTTCATTTTTTCATCTTCACCTTCATGCCCCCCAAGTCGGCGAGAGTCATCCGCAGCGAGAATGCCGACCCGGCGTTGAAAGACGGGGTGCTTTCGGTGCCGGATTTCGTGGCATCTCGTGAGTTTGAAATCAAATCGATGGAGCTCGCTCAGCTCAATTCCAAGTACGCCTCGTCAACCAGGGTCTTTCAGAGTCTTCCCAGAACCCTCAGACGAAGAGCAGCGTCCCACAATGTCAAACGGATCCCCAAGAGACTCCGGAACCGGGCATTGAGAGAAATGAACCAGTCGCTGGCTGGCGCTTCCGTCTCATCTTCCAAGCCGGCGGTGCGAGGACGCAAATTGTACCGGTTGAAAATGTCTCGAAAGTTGTTAAAGCTAGCTGCTAAGCTTCGTACGCTTCGGCAATTGCCGTCTGAGGGCCCGGGAACCGTGCGTGAACGAATAAAGAGTCTTTCGAAGCAAATTGACGACATCAAAAAAGAGTCGGATTCTCACCTAAAACCCACCTTGAACAACGATATGGGCTCTTTCGACATAGTTGGCGAAAATGCTCTCGCCAGCCCTCCTCCGGGCCGGCGCTATGCCAAACGACAGCTCCGCTTCGTATGGACTCCTACTCATATTTGGCATGCCAAACGATTCCATATGATCAAGCAATGGGGGTTCCAGATACCCCAGCGCCCCACTCAAAAGTGCTACCGGGCCACGAACAGAGCCGCCCGCACCGGCGCCATAGCTCACGAAACACTGTACTACGGAACCATGGTTGCGAAAACCAGCGACGTCCAGGCCTTGGTAGCTAAACTCACCAACAAAGTTGGCAAGCCTAACAGCAAAAATGGCAAGTTTTCTGCTCACACATACCACGGCTGGATCCATGCTCCTCATAAGGTAACCAAAGGCTTGGTTTGGTGCTTTGAGTCTTCGGTCATGGTGAGAGTGCATCCTGCCGTTTTCACAGAAGTGTTCACCTTCGTCCAGCAAAACTCAGAGGCCATTTCCGACTGTCGTTATGCACTCGGAAGCTTGGAATTGGCCGGTCCTCGTGCTTTGTCGTGTCTCAGTAGAGTGGTTCACACTGAAAATGGCCCTTCGTCTGCCCAATGGCTGCAAATTGCCAGATACAACTGCGATTCTGTTCCAGTGGGAACCACATTTGTTCTTGGTATGAAAGACCCACGGTTCTGGAAACACTCCAGACGACCTCCCGTGGCCGAACCGCAACCATCGCTCCCAGATCTCATCATTTCCATGTCAAATCCCGACTCCAACTCCACCATCGATGCTTCCCATGCCGCTGCCTTGTTGAGTTCCGAACTTCGAAATAATTCATACAAAGACCAACACACAACAAAACAGCTCTCCGACCAATTCCAGCGCACATCGCCTCTTGCCAACTCCGTAGCCAAGTTTGTCATTGACAGTCTGGCTTCGATTCCCATTTTCGTCACCAAGACTGCGACTACTTGGTGCGTAATTTGTCCATGGTTCTGGATTCTCCCACTCTGGATCAAGCTAGTTCTGGTTCCAGAGGTTCACGTTGGCGGTGCCAAGCAGTTGCACCAAATAAACTACGAAAGAGGGCACCCTACGTTTCCCACCGATTACCCATTTCTCGCGCAAGGATGGTCTGAAAATTTCGTACGACTGACCATTTCCAAATCCGTTCACGACAAACTTCCACAATCAAAGCGGAAAGATTACCGTCAGTACGAAAACACGGTGGACCCGTTTGGGTGCGACTGGTTCTTCTTACAGAAGCTTATATTCGCTACCAAATTGCATCCAAATCTACTGGACTCAGTAGCATATGGAAGGTTCGATGCATTTACAGCGAGAGAGATCCGCTCGTTCAATGATCTTTGTTTGGCCATTGAGGACTCTCGTCTTAGTCAAGACCAAAACAAGCTTCTCATCGAGCTTTTTGACCAAAATAATTCTTTCCATCAGGAATTTGCAGCCGGTACTTATAAGGTAGAACCCATATTTCCTCCGCTTCCAGTCTACCAAGCTAAACTTGAATTGGTCAACAAGGGTACCATTTCTGACCATGCCCGAATCTACAAGGTGCCGCTGTCTCTCGTAAACGCCTACAGAGATGGCAGCTGTACCGATAAGCCGGACGTCAAGGACCTCATTGGTTTTGTGACAAGCGGAGCATATAACTTGAAACTTGGCAATTGCACGGGTATTGGCTGTATCTCCGCCGACTACAAGGATAAACACGTTTTGGTTCGCAATAGCGGAGAAACGTTGACTAGGTTGGCGACATGGAGTAGAATTAAGTAGAAAGTAAAATGGCTGCGAAAAGCATTGTGGGCGCGGGCACGACCGCGCACTATAAAAGCGCGGTCAATTCAAAAAAATCTTCATACTTACCTCGAGATGTTACAGAGGATCAAGAAGCTCTGGAACCACTTTTCTATGTTTGCATTGCACAGCGCTGCATAGAAGGTGCCAACTTCCGCTTGGAAGTGTGGGTCTTTTAATTTTTGATTTCGTCAACTCGACTTTGTCGGTGATTTTATTCGGTGCCTGCCTGGTGGTAGATTCCGTATAAAGTGAGCGATGGGGAAGGGAAGCGTAGATTGTTGAAGTGTAGTAAATAAAGGCTGATGCTTCAAGATTCTGCCCAGCATTAGATTAATTTGAATCGAAGAAATCATTTATTGATGAATCTAAATGTAAATTCTTGTCAGCACTTTCGTCGTCCAGATTCACCTCAGGTGGGGCCTGGAACGGTATGGCTCCTCGACATACTTCACCTGTTTGTCGGTGAGCTTGAACTCGGTCAACTTGACGATGGGCTCAATGGCACCTCTCAGAGTGACACCAATGGTTGGGTCTGCACCTTTTTCAATTAACCACGCACCGAGTCCTTCACGGCGTCCAGGATGTGTTTTGTGGATAACCTCTGAGTGTTGAAGTTCAATTTGCTGGACCGCCCTTCAAACCAGTGCAACTCAAAATGGCATTGGTCATGATCACCACATCTTCTCTGGGAATATGTGCTGCTTCAAAAATAATGACTTGGTCGCCGTTTTTTGTTCACCGTTTGAACTAATACACATCGGCAGTGTCAAAAGTACACAAACCAGCATCGTAGCATTGCTTCAAGGTGGCAATGGCTTCGGCTGGACCCGACTATTATAGGACGGTGCCGTTTGATCAAAAAGCATGGTACACACAAAGCCTGGAGGCTCCAACGCGGGGAAATTTACTCGTTAGTAACTGTCATTGAGAGTTGTGTGAGGAATTGCCATGAAAAAGCACTTTTATAAGTCGAGAAGCTGCAACTTGCAACAGTTGCAACTTTTAACTCCGCCGCAGTGCCAGGTTTATCTCCGCCATCTCAGTCGATGTTGAAGTACACTGTGGAGCACGAGTAGTACTTCTTAGTTCCTCCACAATGTCAATTTCAAATTGCCGTGGTCATGGGGGCCAGGTTCTGAAAAATTGGGTTAACCTGTTTAGGTCCATGCGTCGTGCGGCCCCATTTCTCAATCTCAATTTCCAGTTTAGGATTGAGTAATGATAAAGAAGGTTCCACTTACAGAGTGGCTCGTGGTGGTATTTGACCGTCCCAATGTGAACCGCCTCTTGTACCGGAGCCAGCACTTGGCTAGAATTCCTCAATTGGTGGAACTGGGCGTTGTGACCAACGTGGGGCCGATTTTCGCCGACACCGACAAGACCAAGTTTGTGGGATCCAGTTACAATCTCCGGGTTAACAGCCGCCAAGAAGCGGTTGATTTCTTGAAGCAAGATATCTTTTACAAGGAGGGAATTTGGGACGTTGAGAATGCGATAATATATCCATATACCGTGGTGAGCCGTGCTGCCCAAGCCATGAAATAAGGCTCTAAAAAGAGAGAAGGCAAAGTGGCAGAATCAGCCCGGCGGATTGCTGGGTCAAGTTAAGTTAGGACTGTAAATTAAGAAGTAACGGGTGTTTCAGTGTACTGGTCAGAAAGAGTTGCGAATAAAAGTAGCTAAAAGAAGTAGACGTTGCGAAGCTAGAAGGAGCTAAAAGTAGAAGTTGCGAAGTTAGAAGTAGCTAGAAGTAGAAGTAGCTGCGCTCGTGAATGTCAATGACAATTACTGCTGGCTGCCCTTTTTGTGACTCAGACTGAAACTCGTAATTCTCATAACTGTGGATTAATTAAGCAATGAAAATGCGAAAGTTTCAATGTTTGCAAAAGTGACAAGATTCGCAGACTCGCAAATTCGAACCAAATTCGTTCGGGGTTTTAACCATTCAACATGAGCCGCAAAGAGAATGAATCACCAATATTTTTTGCAAATTCATCGCGAGTTTCCATGTCTGCTTTAGCCTCTTCTCTCGATCTTCCCCTTGCGCACGTTTGCCGCAACCGACCCTAATTTTAGCACCTCCGCTCGGCTGGCTGCGTGTTACGCATGTGGAGAATTGCGGCAAATCTTGACACCGAAAATTTTAGTAAAATGGCCCATGTGCGGCGAATGGCGGGATTTCTGTCCCAATTAGGAGCGAGACTGGTCGCGTTTGGCAATGTCCGAGGGGGAAACCATGCGCCTGCAGGACCGCGGCCGGCACATACCACGGCCATGCAGCCCATATAGCGCCACGGTTGCCGCATTAGGCACGACCATAACAAAATTAGTCAGGTGGGTCGCCGCCTCCGGTTGCAAACATTTTGCTATAAAATCCTCGCCATCGCCATTCGCATTTTTTTTCTTTATCACTCACACTCGCTATGCAATTTTCTAAGGTTATTGTTCCTGCTGCTCTTGCTTCCTACGTTGCTGCTGGTAACGTCACTGTTACCACCGATGTTGTCGTTACTGACTTCACCACTTACTGCCCAGAGTCCACTGCTTTTGTTGTCAACAACAAGACCATCACTGTGACTGAGGCCACCACCTTGACCATCACCGGTCCTTGTACCATCCCAACCACCTACGTGACTGCTTCTGAGTCCAGCGCTGCCCCAGCTTCCTCTACTGTCGCTGCCGTCTCCACTGCTGAGAATGGCGCCGGTAAGGTTGCTGCTGGTGCCATTGCTGGTGTCGCTGCCGTTGCTGCTGCTCTTTTCTAGATTAATTAGCACGATTAATATAGATATGACGAAAGATTGTAGACGCACGAGTGCTTTAGTATTACGATAAGCGATGTTTTCATGTGAAAATGATACGATATTTTTTATTTTGAATTGAATAAGGGGGTTATATAAAATGACCTTTTCCGTTAATGTTTCTTCGGTGGTATGGTTCTCTCCGACTGGGGCTCTCTTTTATCTATTTTGTTTGTTTCTGCATGGCCTAGTTTATTTTTGTCTCCCCAAGGCTACTAATCTAGCAGCGCTACTAACTTTCAGTTTCTCTCTCTTCTCTCTCTTCTCTCTCTTCTCTCTCTCCCTTCTCCCTCTGATATACTCTATTAACTATGAAATTCGCTGGTACATCAAGATATATGCGTTTTTGGTACTATCTTCGCTTCCTTCCAACACCTCATCTCTCTCGACAACTTCAATATGAGTATCGTCGATCCGTATCCACTCACCATCCACCATCTTGCCTTCAGACTCGTGCTCGTGATCGTATAACGACAGCTTTCTCAACACATCACAAGTATAGTGTCCTCCTTCGGCCCCAACTCCATGATGGTATACCACCGCCAGCAACCGGTATGTCTTGGAGCCCGCTCCAGCGTGCTTTCTAAGAGCTGGCGAAAGACACTCGTTGGGTAATGTGAGGGTATGAGAATATGCAACTTTCTTTTTCAATTTTTCAATGCCTCCAGCATTTTCTCCTAGCTGGTACAGGAATCTTTTCAACTGGATAAGAAGGATAGGAGGAAGTTGGTCGATAAACGTTTGTTTCTTGGCAACCACCTCTTTGAATGCCAACTCTTCCGTTTCTCCAAACCTGACAAACGCATCTTCGAGGGTGTTGATGCTGTCATCAGAGATATCGAGAGGAACACACAGAAATGGATCCAAGGTAATAGACTGCGCTTCTTTGCTCTTGGGCACTTGAAGAACCGACCGGAACTGGCCACCAAAAATCATCGAGATTGGCGATGGTTCGACTTCGACGGTACGCTTGGCGGACGCTTTCTTGGGACCAGCAACTTCATTCCACCCTTCATCATTGTCGTCTTTCTTCTTCTGGATCATATTAACCGCCGCCTTGACGTTGTGGCGATATGTTTCATCTCCACTGTGCTCGAGCACGCTTGAGACCTGGCCTGGGGTCAAGCCTCGGACCACCGCTACAAATTCCTCACGAAGTCCGTCCAAGAAGAGATTGAGGAATTCTTCAGCATCTTCCTGCTGGCCCCATTTCAAGTGCGAGAACTTGTCGTGGGCAATCAACCGCATGTAGAAGTCGTCGGGAGACAATGCCTTTTTCAGCGGCTCGCTCATGTCTTCAAAGAACTTGATGGTAGCGTCCAAAAGAGGAGTTTCGGACTTGCCTAGAGACGCCGCCGTCTTTGTCTCGATGGCCTTGAGCATGCGGTTGAAAGGCTCACAGTAGAGAAGAACCTGAAGCACCGCATTCATATAGCAAATGTTACCGGTATTGGTGAGCCCTTTGACCCGGATCTTGAACGGCGCTGCGGTTACGTGCTGGTACATTATGCGAAGCACGAGCGAGCCAATTGGTTCTGGCGA
This sequence comes from Meyerozyma sp. JA9, assembly GCA_003676015.1. Classification (NCBI taxonomy): domain Eukaryota; kingdom Fungi; phylum Ascomycota; class Pichiomycetes; order Serinales; family Debaryomycetaceae; genus Meyerozyma; species Meyerozyma sp. JA9. Next base: position 403,108 of record NSDU01000008.1, on the reverse strand, counting down.
CGGAGCGGCTGGAGGAGCAGGTGGGATTGAGGCGGAGGCGGCTGGGGTGGAAGTGGCTGGGGTGGAAGCGGCTGGGTGCGAGGAAGGTGCGGCCCGCTTTTTCTTGGGGGCACTTTGCAACAATACCGACGCCCAGTTGCCGGCATGGTTATCTTTCGACTTCGGGTCCACGTCCGGCTTGGCGGAGTTTTCGTGGCTGCGAGTACGGGTATCGTCATTATGATTGAGGATGGTGATGGGGTCGTGGTTTATGAGTATGGGCCCTGGTTTAGACAGAAGAAAATGCGATAACCGGCGCAGCTGGTTGGCGGAAAGCGGCCGGCGGTGGTCCAGCGACAAGTCGGCCGGGGTGCAGTTGAATAGTATGGGGTATTGCGAGGGGACGTTTTTGGACTGGACATGGCCAGAGTGGGAATGGCCATTTTCTTGTCCATGTTCTCCAATTTCTCCATTTTCTTGTCCCTTTTCTCCATTTTCTCCATTCTCGCCGTTCTCCTTCTCCTCCGCCTTGCTTGCCTTTTGCTGGAGAGCCACCACCGTGGCGGCGGAGGGCTGGAAGTTCGCATTCGGGTCGGCGGCCTTCTGTGCGTACACCGCCTTGGACAGTTTGACCTTATGTCTCGGAGCCACGTTGTATGGACTTGCCGGGGCAAACGTCGGGGAAAACGGCGGGGCGCCATAGGGCTGTGGCTGGGGTCCTGGATATGGATATGTGCCTTGGTACTGGGAAAATTCGTATGGCATATTGGGCATCATGTATGGGTTCATATAGTAATTGGGCACCATTTGCGGAGCGGCTGCGTACATGTAGTGGGCGTACATGTGAGCCTGCTGCTGCTGCTGTTGCAGCATATGGTGCATTGCCGGCGGTTGGCTCGGGGAAAAAGAAGCGGCGTCGCCTCGGAATCGGTTCAGGCCGGGATTAGCCATGGGTTATTTTTATGAGATATGACGAGGATATGGCGGCAGGAGGACGTAATGCAGGGCGCTGGGTGCGCTTGTTGTACACGGGCGAAGCGGGACAGTTCCGCTGGGATCAGTGGCAGCGGAGCAAAAATTGTTGAAAATTTTGGTGCGCGGGTGGATGGGTTCGGGCCGCTTACGTCAGATTGGGTGGTCGCTAGCCAACGGCGACCGGTAGCGGGCCCCACGGTAGCGCGGGCCAGGTGGTGTGGTGCGCGCTCACGAGACGGTTTCGCACGGCGATGGCGGCGGCGACGAGGTGGGGACAGGGGCGCAGGGCGAGCCCAGAAGTAGCAGAAGCGAGGCCAGAAGCGAGGCCACAGGCAAGACCACAGGTACAGTACCACACATTGAGGTCGACGACGTGGCGGCAGTGGTGGTCGGCGACGGTGAGGGCAGGAACGCCACGGGCAGCTGGCGCCGGGGCTAGCGAGGGATTAGCGAATTTTGGGGAGGTGGGTGCGAAATTTAGCGAGGAATGTGCGAAATTTAGGAAGGATTCCGCGGCCAGCGACACGTCCGCTGCGCTCGCGCCGTCGCTAGCGCCGTTGCTCGCGTCGCTACCTTTGCCCGCCGCAAACACCACTACCGCCACCGCTTCTACCATCTCCATCGCAGCCGTAAATGTCGCCCCGAGCGCGAGCCCTAGTATGGTGGCCTTGGTTTCGTCAATTTGCATTTTGGCTCCTTCTGTCTTTTCGCATCGCTCCCGCACTATCAACCCGTCCACGAGCGCGAGAACGTCGCGCAACGTGTAGTTTGGCACGGCGCTATCATTAGACATCCTGAGCTACTAGACTAAGCAGAGTACGAGAGGTAGAACTTTCAACTAGCAGCTAGAATAGCAGCTAGAATACCAACTAGAAATTACAACTTGAAGTATCAGCAGTTGTGTCAACTCGGGGTTTTAAGAGTTGTTTCGAGTTCTGCTAGTACCACTTTCCTCTCCTTTGTTGTTGTTGTTGTTGTTGTTGTTGTTGTTGTTGTTGTTGTTGTTGTTGTCCGTCTTTGCTTACTGCGCGCTTTTGTTTATCCTTTCTCGCTATTTCTCAATTTCGCGCTCGCTGGTCTCGCTATTCTCGCACTGCTACTTGCTCGATATCGCTGTTTTCGCACTCGCTGTTTTCTCTATTTTCGCTTCTCGCACTCGCTGTTTTCGCTATTTCGCTCTCGCTAATTGCTCGATAGCGCTGTTTTCGCACTCGCTACTTTCTTCATTTCTCTATTTTCTCTCTTCGCACTCGCTATTTTCGCTATTTCTCTATTTCCCTCTCACTCCCATGCAGTGGCTCAACACCCTTCCCCCTCCACTCCAGCACGAGGTGGCTGCCCTCGTGTCCGCCGTGCCCCAGGCTGCCCCCACCCTCGATAAACTATTCGAATATGCTTCCTCCACAAAAAAAATCCCCGATCCTCCTCGCAAAAAACGTCAACAACCTGCCGCCCCACCGCCATTGCCGCCGCCATTAACGCCGTCCGACATCATCTTCCATCTCGCCAACATCTCGTGCCAGTCGCCGTTTCGAAAAAGGCTCGGTTTTGTTTTCCACCTAGCATTGGGGCCCCAGGGTCCTGCCCCGGCACTTCTGCTTGTCAACCACCAGTTGCAGCCGGAATTTACCTTGAAGAATTTGCGCCAAGATATCGTGTTCTGCTCGCTCTTGCCCATCCTCGGCAACTCCACCGTGGCCCTGAAGAAAGATACCGTGCTTTTACTCGTGTGGCTTGCTCACGGCGACCCCATCGTTTGCCAGTTGAATTTCGATGCGGTGAAAAAACAGCTTGTGGCCGAGGGGAAGGTGCCGGCCAGCGCCGAATCAGAGCTAGATTCCGACTCCGACAACGAGGCTGACGGGATCAGACCCATAAACGAGGCGCTTGTGGATTTTCTTGTGCGCCAATTCCACCTCTGCGGCATCCGGCTTTTGAACTACTTGCCGTTTTCCACCGGGTCCAAAAACAAATTGACCCTCAACAAGGACTCGGCGGTGGCCATCTCCACCTCTGGAACCTCGGCCAACGACGTGGTGATGGTCCAGGCCTACCGGGGGTCCAAAGATGGGGCCCTTGTGCTTTTGGGCGGAACCCAAGACCAGCCAGGAACCATCATTTTCGGGTTCCGCAAGCCTATTTTGCTCTTCCACACCGACTCGGTCAAGCGCATCTCCTACAGCAACATCACCCGTCTCACATTCAACGTGCTGGTCACGGTTCACAACGACGCTCGACCAGACGGCGAGGAAACCCTCGAGTTTCTGATGGTGGACCAGGCGTATTTTCAAGTTCTAGATGACTTTGTCAAGAGACAGGGTATCAACGACGACTCGTTTAACGAGGCGCTTCGCGAAAAGCAAAAGGCGGACCCCAATGTGAAGGCGGAAGATGCTGAAGATGGTGAGGACGAAGCACCAGATAGCGACGACGAAGACGAGGACGGCACGTACCAGGCGGGTGTGGAAAGCGACAGCGACAGGAAAGAGAACAGTGACAGCGAGGGAGACAGCGGCGAAGAGGGTGAAAGTGAAGGACAAAGTGAGGATGAAAGTGAAGGAGATAGTGAGGGTGAAGGACAAAGTGAAGACACAAGTCTCAGCTGATTTCGCTTTCACCCTCACTTTCACCCTCACTTTCTAGCCGCTCCAGCTTCCAACTCCAATTCTTATTTTACATTTACTACGTCAGCTTCGCTGCGCTCACCGTACTCATGCATTTATTTGTATCCTGCTCCATACTTGTCCAACAAAGAGAAAAACCTTCCACGCTTGTCAGCGGTCCATCTATGGTCCGCGGTCTCGTCAAACTCGTGGAATGCCTCCTTTTGTGCACGCTGCTCTCGCAAAACAGCAAGTCTTCTTTGCAACAATTGTCTATTACGGTCAATTAAATTGTCGGCCACAGCATAACCTCCAACGAATAATCCAACAGAGTATACATAGCCAGGAATTCTGTTCCACGAACGCGCGTACTCCTTGCCCACAATGAGCACCTGGAGCCGCCTGGCGGTCAAGCCTAGAAAGGTACTGAAAACAAGTCCAGCAGTGGTAGGCATGTTGATGAGAAACCGGCAGAAATCATTGGTGAATGGCAGGTACGTGCAGGACCACACAACGGGTTATGTGCAGGCCCATATACACAGGAACTTCCGTTTTCATGTTGGCGCTGCAGGACTGTGGTAACCGCCGGTTTATCACTACCACCGCCGCTGTTACACCGCCGCAATGCCAATCAACTTTTTCAAGGGCCATCCCAGTGCGGATATACTTCCTCGCAAGGAGCTTGCGGATGCCTATAGCAAGATTTTGCTTGAAACCGACTTTCTTGCCTACGAAAACGATCCCAAAAACCGAGGACCTTTGCAGTATGGAACTGATTCTGGTAATTACGAGGTCCGCAAGACCATAAGTGAGTGGAATAATCGGGAATTCAACACCAACTTATCCCGTCCGCAGAACATAAGCTTGACTTCTGGTGCTTCTTATGGAGCAGCCAATGTTCTTACTTCGGCCACTTCTGTGGAAATTACCCAATCTGCATTTATTGTCACTCCGACATACTTTTTAATTAACAGCTCGTTTGTGGACGCTGATTTTGGAGGCAGAATTGTGCCAATTCGTGAGACCCAGAATGAAGAGTACGATATCGATATCAAGACGTTGGAGTCCCACCTCGCGAAATCTGCTCCAGTACCTGAAAACGAAGAGATCAACATCATCAAGGACGCTGCGGGGCGCCCTGACCGTAAGTTGTACCGCCATGTAATGTATATGGTGCCTACGTTTTCCAATCCTGGCGGGATCTCATACTCGACCAAGACTCGTATGGCGGTGTTGGAGTTGGCTCGTAAATATGACATGCTCGTGATCACCGACGATGTGTACGAGCTCCTAGACTACACCGATGCCAACGAGAGAATTCCCCGCATGGTGTACTTGGACATAAAGACTCGGCCCCAAGCGAAAACGTTTGGAAATACCGTTTCGAATGCAACGTTTTCCAAGATTTTGGCGCCAGGAATTCGCTTTGGATGGCACGAAACCGCCACCAACAAGCTCGCAGAGCAACTTGCGATTACTGGTGCAAACAAGTCGGGAGGAACCCCCGGTCAATTGTCCTCCTTCGTGGTCAAGAGCCTCATCGACGAGGGCACCCTTGATCTTATCATCAAAAAGTTCATCGGTATCTACAAAGAACGTGCAAAGAGGTTGCGGGAAGCAATACCCAAGTACCTACCATCATCAACAACCGTAAGTGGTGGCGATGGAGGCTACTTTTTCTGGGTCACCATACCCAGTGAAGTCGATCTAGAGAAGGTACTTGACAAGTTGAAAGATAGAGTTATAATCCCTGGCGGCCACAACTTTGAAGTGTGCAGCTCCGAGCCGCCGTTGTGGGAAAATAGCGTGAGATTGAGCATCAGTTCGTTGTCACCGGAAGAAATAGAGGAAGGAATCCGGATCTGGGGAGACGAACTCAGGACACTTTATCCCCAATTATATCAATAAACATCTGTATTAGTATTGCTTTTTCGTTCAGAGTAGATCTTGGTGTATGTTTTTGTAATCTCATGAATTGTCGATTTTAGGCGAACATTTTTCATCCTTGAAAAAGTACATACATTTAGAGTAATGAGAAGAAACAAAATTTTCAGCGTTTATGTACTAGACAAACATCCAAACACCAAACAACCCGGCACCAAAGCACCAACAACCATCACCCTAATTCACCAATTTCTACGTTAGTATGTCAATGGCTCAGTTGCATTCGTCTTATCATGACTTCTCTACGCGGCGAGTTTGAATCATCATAGCTCTACATACATCGAGGTGTTTGGGTGCAAATATTACTTGCTACTAAAATCTTTCGACGTTATATTGCCTGAATTCATGTCTACTTGCTAGCTAGGGTCCATATTTATAGTTCAGAGCAGCTGGGCTTCGCCGCTAAAGGATCTTTGGAAAAAATTTTACCTTTCCCAATTTGTGCAAAATGACGAAAAATGAGACGAACATTATGCAGAATTAGCCAATTAGTGTTTGTGTTTGTGCCGAATTGAAACCAAGTGGGACTAGACCAATGATATCTTTGCAAGGCATCTATGCCGACCGGCCATTGGGAAAACTACCAATTTCGTTGTATACGGCAGTATCGTGTGGATTGGATTGGCTTTTGTACCTCTTTTTTGCAACCATTTCCATAACTTTGGGTCTTCTTATGCTGCCATTCCACGAATATAATGTCCAAGATTTGCGATTGCAGTACTCATACACACCCAAGGAGGCCTTTCCCTTATGGCAATTAGTATTTATAACTATTATTTGTCCACCTCTTGTCTTTTTTTTCATTTCGTGCTTCGATGCTCGCAGGGTGACGAAATTCAGAATATTGTGGGACACTTTTGCCGGGCTGACTGCCTTGTGTGGGAGTATGGCGACCCAGATCCTCATAGTGTGCTTGTTGAAAAACACGTTGGGACTTGCTCGGCCCGATTTCTTGGATCGGTGCCAACCATCTTTTGAATATGGCGTGGGAACAGTCGCAGATTGCACGTCTTCAGACAATAGACTTCTTAAAGAAGGGTTCCGGACGTTCCCCAGCGGCCACAGCTCGACAGCATTTACGGCCATGACGGTGGTGAGTCTATTTTCCGCCGGCAAATTACAAGTATTTGACCATCGTGGAGTTGCAATCAAGATAGCATTGGTTGTAGCGCCGATAATTTTAGCGAGTACAATTGCTGGATCACGAATCGCTGATAATCGACACTTTTTGTCGGATACGTTAGCAGGAGCAGCCATAGGGATATTTTGTGGGTATTGGTTTTATCGTCAATACTTTCCCTGCGTGCTTTCATTGGCAAATAAAGGACGAGCATATCCGCCACGACGAATAGGGGTATCACATCTCTTTGGAAACGTGGGAGGGTTCTGGTATATCGAAGGAGAGGATAACGGACTGTATTGCCAACGGTGTCTTAATCGGCCAACAACAAGCAAAAAGTTGATTCAGCTTGGAATCGACGACGCTGATGGTGTGGGTGTAGGGCCAAGTCTCCAAGCTGCGAGCAAAGCAATGGAACTAGGACACACGGTAGATTTGGACACACCTCTATAAGATTTTGCGAGCCCGCAGACGGGCGCTTTTCACCTTTGCAGCGGCATTTTCAACTTCATGCTCAAAGCCATCGAGCAACTCGTTGTGCTCCTCGACCTCGGTGTTGATCAACTCTCCCAACTCACGTTGTCTTTGAATCAGTTTGCGAAGCTCCAACAACTCTTGGTCTTGGTTCTTGTGGATCTGGATTTGCTGCTGTAAAAGCTCCTGGTTGTTCAACGGCATGGTTTCGTTGGTCTCAGAGGCCTTGCCAAGCGAGCTGTGCCCGCCGTTCTGCACTCTTCTATCGGTTGACCAAGCCCCTATCAGCTGAATCAGCAGCTTGAGATTGCACACCGCTGCCTCTTTTTTCAGTTTATCTTTGGCGGAAATCTTGAGCTTGCCAATGGTGGCACGGAGCTCATCGAGGTGCCTCTGTAGGTCCTTTGACTCCTTCTGAATGGCTATTTTTTCCTTTAATGTTTGGCTCTCTTTGTAGGCGATTTCAAACTCGTGCGCACGCTGCTTGTAGCGACGATAAAGTTCCAGCCATTGCTGGTCATCCAAACTTGGCGGGATGCTGAGGTCCGACACCACGTTCAGGCCACGTTTGAAGATGGAGGAAAGCTCAAAGTCGGCGGGAAGTTTCAAAAATTCAAGAAATATTCGGTTGTTCTGAATTTCCTTATCGGTGATGGCGTGGTTCAAAAACGAAGCGAGCTGATCTCGTCTTTCTGCCACAACTTTGGCGGAAGACGAAAACATGAACGACTTCGGGGGTATCTTGTACGGGAACTCACTGGGATTTATACCCAAGTCATCGGATAAATCTTGGACAAGTTTGAAGAATTCGGAGTACCTTCGGGGTACCGTCATGGAGCGTAGAGGAAGTTTGAGCAGAATATTGTAGTACACAGCATTGTTGGCGCTCGTGGTCGAGGGGATGGAAACGACGGGCGGATCTGAGTCGGCTTTTTCAAACGACATGGAGACTAGTAAAGAACCAGGAATATGGTGACTTGCTGCTGGGATGGCGCGCCCAGACACCGGTTACCCGAATGTGGAGACGGCGCAGCGCGAGACGACGAAGCCAGGTCGCGGCTTGCTATCGATACGATTTCCATTTTGGGATGAAAGAGTAGAAAAGTGAAGGAACAAAAATAGAAAGTAGGAACTGTGAAGGTTTCGAATCTTTTCGGAAATAGTGTAATTTTGCGAAATCTGCCTTGGAAGTGAGAATGCGCTATTTTCGCTCTTTGCAATAAAGAGAAAGTTGCGTAAATTAGCATCTGAGATTGAAAAAAACCAAAATGCAGAGCAGGCAGAAAGGAAAATTAGAGAAAAAAAGAGAACGTGATTTCTGGTTTCTGAGATACAAAGTCTATTTTCAAGTCTTCTCACGTCTCCTGAGCAATTCTTTCCAAACTCACGAGACCTCATCGTCTCCAAGCTTATCGAAAGCACCCGTGCACCAGCAGAATATCGTGACTAAATTCAAGGTTGCTAATTGTTTCCACCACATTTATCTCACCACACATTCTTTCTCGTTTGCAATTGGGTATTTATTCCACATTATACACCCGTGAGAGCCCCTAACTATGAGCTACAGTGCTACAGAAGACCACGGGACCGAGACCGGACCGAAAATAGGTTCTCAGCCAGGCTCAGAAACCGGTTCCGAGGTCCATGCGAGGCCAGAAACGACTCTGCCGGTGCCGGAGCGTAGCCATGTCGCTGAAGAACGCTATGGCCGCGATTCCGACCTTGAAAGAGAACCATTGGTGAGACGAAACTTTTTGGACCCTGACGACCCTCGGGTGTCGCCGATGAATTTGTACCGTATAAGAGCCCTCCGGTTTGCAATTGCGTGCATGCTATGGGTAAATGTTGTTCTATTTTTCATTTTTTTGATTTCAGACTTTGTGGCCATTCCTGGCTTGAACAATCGGGGAAAATCGTTTTTGCAACTCGACTTGTTGATACTTAATTTCTTGACCAACTTGATCACCTTGTGGAGCTTCACGGTACCGGCTTACTACGAGCGTATTTTGGGCTACGTGAGTGGCGGCTTGCTTTTTATTGACTTTATTGTGGTGATCAGTGTTCCATATCTTCGCGACCAATTCGGGCTCACGGGCAACTTGCTCATGCTATGGACTTTGTTGACGGTTGCGGTCAACTGCTGGGCAGATTATTCGGTGGAAAAAAGCAAAAAAAACCAAGAAATCGAACTTACGGGAAGAATTGAAACGAGACATTCCATCTGGGAACTTTTCGTTATGTTGATCAAGATAGTCATCAAGTTGTTTCTCCTATTGGTGCTCTGGAACGTGAGCTTGGGTATTTGGCTCCAGGCGTTCGACTCCCACGAGCAGCCATGGGGAAAAATGGTGGCCGTGGACAACAACCAGTTCAAAGTTCACTTGGCATGTTTTGGAGATGTTGGAAGCAGCTACAACGGCACGCAGCCTATAGTGATGGTAGAAGGCGGGCAGTTGACTTCTGCGGAAGAATTCCAGGAATGGATCGAAGAGCTTTACCACTTGAACCGATTGGACCGGTATTGCGTGTGGGACAGACCCGGATACGGATTTTCCGATAGTGCCCCGCTGCCGATTTCCATCAACATCATCACGGAATACCTCATGGAAGCGTTGGGGAAAGAGAAGATTGACGGCCCTTTTAGTGTGGTGGGATTCGATATTGGCGGGTTGTATGCTCGGGCGTTTGCGCTGAGAAACTCCCACAATATCCACTCGGTGATGCTTGTGGATAGCTGGCACGAAGACCTTCTCAAGTTGAACCCGTTCAGTGGCCCCGGGCGCAAGAACGAAAAGAAAAAGGTGTTCCGCAACATATTGGAGTTGATGAATACTCGCACCGGGTTCAAGCTCTGGCTCAAAGGGTTAGTAGCGCCGCTCGGCTTGGTCACCAATACCCACTGGTTCTTCCATCCCAAGCGGTACTCTTCCAACAGCCGTATATTTGGCTCGGACATGGTGCGGCTGTCCAAGTACTTGAGGGCCCGATTGCAGGAACAAATCACGGCGTCCATCCTCTCGCACAACGAAATGGCCGGCAGCGACATCCACAGCGTGCCGCTCAGCGTGGTGTCGTCGGACTTTATGATCAAAAAGTCGCTCAATTGGGGAAAATGGCAGCGGGAATTGACCAAGTTGAGCAGCAAGGCATTGGAATGGGTGGTGGCCGAGAAGAGCGGACACAAGATTTGGGAGAGCCCACGGGGCCGGGAGGAGCTACAAAAGGTGCTATTGAGACTACTAGGCGATAGCGAGATATAGAGAACTGGAGAAAAATGGAGAAAAATGGTAAATAATTGAAGAGACATGGTTTGTACGTCTGTAGGTTTGTGAGTTTCCCGATGCGGCATTCCTGCACACGGCGATAGGGAGTCCGAGGCGCGCACGTGACGCATTCCAGATTTGTAGCGAAATGTAAGGCTGGCTTCTGACGAGATAGGCCAGTGGTATTGCACTGTTGTGAAAAAACGAGTTTCAAGCTTTCGCGGTTGTTGACAGCAGTTTTTCTGGGTGTTGTGAAGCATATCAAGTTGGTCATACACTTAAAGTGGTAGTCTGCTTACTGAAAATCGAATAAGAGTGTTTGTGTTCGATTCTTGCTGATTCCAACATTTTTTTTTCGTATAAAACCCGATTTTTTTGGTGGTACGGCGCCTCCCACAGTTCACCACACACGTCTGTATCGATGGAGACCGCAGAAATCCCGGAAACGATGAACACCATCTCGAAACTGACGAGATCTTCTCCTATCAGCTCGCCATCAAGTTTTCCCTCGCTGCCCGGAGCGCCAGATCTCAACCGCAGCGGCAGCCAAGCGAGCAGCGGAGTAGCCCATACTGGCACGGCCGCTGGGCCGGGAAACTGGCCGGCTAGCGTGCTGCCCCACTCGTCCACAGGTGCTGATCGCAACGGACGGATGAGCAGTCTGCCTCAGACTGGACCGGGATCGTTTGAAGCCCAAGACGCCAATAACTCAAATACCTCAAATAACTCCAACCAGAACACAAGTCAGAACACAAATCAGAGCTCACAGGAACCACGGACACAGTCTCAGACTCAAGCTCACTTTCAGACTCACACTCAAACTCAGTCTCAGACTCAGACTCAAACTCAAACTCAGTCTCAGTCTCAGCTCCCATTCCAGCTCCAGTTCCAGCCCCAGGCCCAGCCTGCAAAACAGAATCAAGGCGCCCATAATCCCCAGCCAGAATCCGCACCGGCTGGTCCCGTACGTAGATCGTCTTTTGGTCTCGGATTCTTGAGCCTGTTTGCCAACTCTATCCGGTCGCAAGGCACCGCCCCCACTGGAGGCTCCACCGACGCATTCATGTCCAACAGCCCTACCATCGCCAATCTTAACCACCATCTTAATAACGAAAGCCAGTCGGAATTTGAGGACGCTGTCCGGGGCCCGGAGCAACCGAACGAGCAAAACGAGGAAAACCCATTGGGAGGTGCTTCTGGAGGTGCTTCTGGAACCACTTCTTCTGCTGCCGTTCATTCTTCTGGCGGTCCTGCTGGCATGGATAAAGACGGATGCTATTCTATCCGATTGACGCCTCTTATCGACCATTCTTCGTCGACTTCTGGCCTTTATTTTGCCCCAGTGATTCGCAAGATCAAACCGGAAAAGTCGATCTCCATTGGTCGCTACACAGACAAGAATAGGGCCGCGGCCCACGCTCCCCAGGGCTCTTCTTCTCCGATCGTTTTCAAGTCTAAGGTGGTTTCGAGAACCCACGCTCTCTTCCAGTGCAACGAAGAAGGTCAGTGGTTCATCAAGGATTGCAAGTCGTCATCGGGGACGTTTTTAAACCACATTCGGTTGTCTCCCGCATCGCAAGAACTGGCGTTGACCCCGCTCGTGGATGGTGATATAGTGCAGCTTGGAATGGACTACCGGGGCGGAACCGAAGAGGTGTATCGCTGTGTCAAGATGAGATGTGAATTCAACAAAAGTTGGCAGCGTAAGGTCAATCTGTTTAACTTGGAGATTCACTCGAAACTCAAAAACTTGGCACTTGACAATGGGAACCTGATACCCGAGCCGCTAATTACCGACAATTTCTCTGAGTGTGCCATCTGCTTGTTGACGCTCGACCCATGCCAGGCTCTTTTCATAAGTCCGTGCTCGCATGCCTGGCACTACAAGTGTATTCGGCCCATTATCATCAAGAGCTATCCGCAATTTTACTGTCCCAATTGTCGATCGATGTGCGATTTGGAGTCAGATATAGAGGACGATGACGATTAACGACGAGGGCATATATTCTTTCAATCTATTTGATGTACGTTCTAGCTTCGTAGGGTGCCAAGTGAGAGTCGGAATTCTCGTCAAAGTTAGTGAGCACCAACTTGTATCCGTCTTCGGCGACGTACGGAACCGATTCTTCACTAAAGTTCAACACAACAAGAGCCTTCTTGTTGCCGTTCTCCTTGGCGAATATAAAGAGCTTTTCATGGCCGCTGTCCGAGATTTTCAAGTCTCCGAAAATGAGAGTTTCAGGGTGCGCTTTTCTCACCTTTAGACATTTTTGCCAGTAGCTTAAAACCGACGAAGGATCGTTAACTTGCGAGGCAACGTTGATGTCGGGGTAGTTGTCGTTGACACGCATCCATGGCTCGCCGGTGGTGAATCCTCCGTGCTTGGAACTGTCCCATTGTACAGGAGATCTGGCATGGTCTCTGGCGATGAGCTGAACTATGTCCATGAACTTTTCCATTTTTTCTTTGTCGTTGCCAACCCGCTGCTTAAACTGCTCGTAGTAGTTCAATGTCTCGATATCCCTGTACTCAGTAATGGGCCATGAACGGGGAAGATTTGTCATTCCGATTTCTTGGCCCTGGTAAATGTACAAGGTTCCAGAAAGCGAGCTTAACATTTGTGCCAAGAGTTTAGCAGACTTATTGTGGCCCTTGGGGGTTTTGTCGTTGCCAAACCGAGTCACCGAACGGGGCTGGTCGTGATTTTCTGAGAAAGCCGTGGCCCAAGCATCTGTCCCCTCTGCAAAACCACTCATGTTCTTGACGGCTTTTTTCATGTCGTTCAAGGTCCAGCCAGAATAAGTGTACCTATCGGGGCCGGAGACGCCCACTTCAACCAAGTCAAAGAGGAAAATCGAATTCAATTCGTTGGCCGAGGCAGACACATACTTGAGGGCTTCTTCACGGCTGCAATGGCCCACCTCACCAACCGTCATAACGTCGTAGTGACTGGTGACTTTCTTGTACATTTCCTTGTGGAACTCGTGGATACGAGGCCCGTTCAGACTCAAGGGTCCAAATGGCTGCCACTGCTGCGTGGGGTCGACAATTGGTGCATCTTCAAAAGTTTGAACTTTGGAGTATAGCGATGCGACGTCGATTCTAAACCCATCCACTCCCTTTTCGTACCAAAACTTCAAAGCGTACTCATAAATGGCGTTCCTGGTCTCCTCACACTCCCAATTGAGGTCTGGTTGAGTGGGTGCAAATAACCGGAGGTAATACTCTTGGGTAGTTTCATCCCATTCCCATGCAGAACCAGAGAAAACTGATCTCCAATTGTTCGGAGGCTGTCTATTTCCTTGCTCGTCGTACTTTGGAGGCTTCCAGATGTACCAGTTCCTCTTGGGATTGTCCTTGGAAGATCTTGACTCTTTGAACCATGCATGCTCACTACTGGTGTGGTTCACCACAAGGTCAAGAATTAGCTTCATGCCCCGACTATGGACCTGGTCGATTAATTGCTCCATGTCCTTCATGGTCCCGTACTTGGGGTAAATGGCATTGTAGTTGGAAATATCATATCCCATATCGTCTTGCGGTGAATCGTACATTGGAGAAAGCCAAATGACATCGACTCCGAGAGACTTGACATGGTCGAGTTCAGAGATGATTCCCTGAAGATCTCCAAAACCATCTCCATTGGAATCCTTGTACGAAGCAGGCCAGATTTGGTACACGGTGGCGGTTTTCCACCAGGGCTCCGCGGTAATTGTCATGATTGCAAAATAATTGCATTCATTCGTTTCACTTATATGGCTGCGCGCAAAGAATATTTTTTCCGCTGCATAATGTGGAGTGCATTACGCATACACCTCGTTTTTCCGCGGTGGATGCGGGGATCACCCCCGCCAAAAGACCTGCGTAGACACCAAAGAAGGTGCCGAATAAGTCGCCGCGTTTCACCATGGAGAATATCTGGAATTAGCAATTGAGCGGGTGGGGTTTGGCGTACAAATTTGTTGGCAGTAACGAAGCTGAGTAATAATTGCAAATTCTGTAAACATGCAAAAAAAAGTATGGAATAGGTTTGATGTAGCTACCGAACGTGTGTAGTCCACTTAGCTTTGGCGAGTTTCACTATTGACAGATGAACTAGTTTGCCCCACAGCTGAGGAGTTTGACATATGCACTAGATGCATTCCTTGACAATCGGTTCACGCTTTTGATACCACTTTCTAGCCCCATGACTGTTTCAGGTTTAATAAGTGCTTCTCTTTGTAGGCTAATTGTCATCGTTTCTACATATTTCAATTTTTGCGTCCTACTCGTCGATAATCGCTATTCATATCGGTTAGAGCTTCGACTCCCTCCGAAACCGCTACCAGTGATAATAAGACGGAAGGTATGTGATACCCCCATAGTTTTAAGTAGAGTGTATGGATATTACAAGTTTGGCTCATGTTCAGAAAATGGCTGCAAATCCGCCTAGATCTTAAACTTGCATAAGTAAAAGATGTTCGCGGATTTAAGTTAGACACCAGAGAACTAAACGCATTTAGAGAGGACAAAGAGGTGTTAAGAGTGTTGCAGTAAAGTGTTAACTGGAAAGGAATCGCAATTGATTCTTGTCATGGAACAGTAAAAGTGAGGATCAGTATTCCAAACAAATTCGAAATGACAAGCGTAATGCTGATCAATTTCGAGAACAAAATTGCTCAAAACTGAAATGACAAGCTTGGCGGTTTGATAGTCTCCCTGCCTCGTTCGTCTTTGTGCGGGGTAGCGATATTGCAGTTTTCTATTGTTTTCTTAGTGTGTTGTAGGATCATCTCAGTTCTTCTGAATTCCAAAGTGAGTTATTCCGATGAGAATTTAAATCAGTCATTTAGCGTGAAAGTTTCAAAATCATGCAAATAAACTTGTATCCAAAGTTGGTGGTTTGTATAGAACACAGTTCAACTTGATTGAGCTCTGTAGCTTATTTCAAGCATCCTTGCGAGCCACATGATATCTCGCAAAAATTTCGCATGGATAAGAAGTACCCCACAAACGCTCCCCGTAAATTTTCATATTGCGAACATAATAGAAAAGCTTCGCACACGAACTCAGGCACAGACCGTGCTGTGGAAGAGCAGCTTCTTCAAGGATGAGGCCCGGCTCCAAAAGAATGTCAAGCCTACCCAAAAATAATCTACGGGTATCTCCTTCCATGACGAGGTTGATGATTATTTAGCCAAGTTTTTGGACTTGTCTAATGAAGCCAAAGACAACGACTCCGCAGAAAGGTGCATGCCTTTGTCTGCAGTTTATTCGTTGCCGGTATAATAGCAGATCGCATTGGGCAAAGACTTAATTGGAGCCTTGGCATAACTGTGCATTTGTGTTTTTTGCCCAAAATGTGCAAATATTGGTCGTAGTTGCTTTCGGGAATTCTTTTTGGGAGCATTCCAAACATTGTCGATTTTATATGCCTCAGAACTTTTCAATGGGCATGGCTGATTCCTATCTTGAAAGTGCCAAACGGACCTGAACAGTCATCTCACAGAAAACGACATCTTCCCGACAAAACAGTCATGTCCGTTGTAATGGTCAATAAAATGCAATTGGCTGTGGAAAGTGAAAGAGTCTCCAGAAACCACTTATTGGGACTGTTTCAAAGGACCAGATTTGCAAAGAACAAGAATTGCCATTGGAGTTTGGGTGGTTCAGCATTGATGGGCCTCGAGAATGGATCAGCGACTACTCAGAATCTGGCTTCAGTTTTCGCATGTATCTGCACCAATATGTTCGCCAACATGTACATATAAACGGAGCCACATATATAGCGATGTGGGGGTGCTTTTGAAAGACGTAGTTTCGACCCGTCAAAGGAGCTGCAGCAATAAGGATGAAAAACTTACTCTATGTCTTTGTAGTACTTGAACCGATATTCGCAGCCAATACTTGCGTCGTGGAGGTGTTTGAGTATAAGCTACTCCAAGGTCCAAGGACTGGAGATTACGAAGCTGGTTCCGGCAGTTACCAGCTCGATGCAAATAGGAAACCAACTTGTGTATGTGTGTCAATGAAACAGGCTCATGGAGTATTGCCCGCGGGTATAGCTACCAAGACCCGATAAGATCGCATTTGCCTCGATGGATATATGCCGCTTTGACCAAGATTATATCATTTTGTTCCAGATTCCCCATGGCAGCTTGTCAAAAGTAACCAAGACTCATATATTTGGTTGAGGCTACAGGGTACCAAAATTGACCCTGGAAGAAAACATAGTTGAAGGTATCAGATTTGCAGCAATGGCTATTGCTATCGGTGTGATGTGCAACCGCATATAGATTGAAAGAACATAGTTGGGAAATTCAGTCTTCCAAAGAAACTTGAAGGTGCATGCATTATTTGAGCTCAATGTTTGAAACCGTCCTAAAACTGCCAAGACGGCGAATGCAGAAAGATGCCTTTGAGATAGTAGCTCTCACCCACTAAGGATTTTTGCGTCGCAAATATCACGACGCAAATTCGAGCCAATTTACCCGATGGGCCACTTCCGCCGTGCGGAATTGGGAAATGTGGGGTGCGCCGTAAATTGCAGTATCGCGAAAGGGCTCACAACTGATAGACATTTCGAGAGTAGGGCCAGGAACCTACACCAAGAATGTCAGCAGGCACAGCAAATCAACCACGAACGAACCAAGCACCATTCATGGGTCATATCCGAGCTCTCTCTTTTGCACATCGTGCAGCTGGCCCTGAAAATCGAGGCTTTGAAATTCCGCAAACAAAACTGGTAATCTGGGTGGGGCAATCACTCGGAAATGACGCTTGCTAGCCAAGCCGCGTGCGTTTGACAGGCATACAAGAGGGTCGACGGATCGCTTTGCAATCAGGGATGCTGAATCATCTACAACTGATCGCTATAACGAGACTGGCAGTCCACTTCAATCTTGGCTGGCAGAAAGGTTAACCTTATACCTAAAATTGTGTCTGGCTTGCAACTAAACACATTTTTGAGGCACCGCAAGCGGCACTCGTAAATCCAAGCCCGCATGTTCTCCGCTCATGCAAAATGCGAGTGCGCATTTTTAACCTCTCGGAATGATTCATTTTTCCGAAATCACAAACCGAGACGGGCATCAAATACTCAACGTATGAGAAAGCAGTTTTGCATGTAGACAAGACAGAACACCCCTCTATACCTCCTGTCGCCAACCTCCCTCTTTTGTCGAAGGATTTACGACTACTATTCACCCCGATAAATTTTTCCGCGTGTCGCAGGTCTGGAAATTGCAAAGATTCCTCGCACATCGGGGAAACGCACCCCACAAAATAATTCCCGAGTCTGCGCAGAGATAAAAAGGCACCGAAGAAACATGAATCATAATCCAAAACAGAATGACTCAGTTTATTGAAGATGCCAATGAGCCAGAAAATAAAGTCACTGTAGACGAGGATATCGTTCGGAAGGACACCGACGATTCTCTCCAGGTGGAGATGAACGACTACTTGTCCAAGTTTTTGGACATGTCCAACGACGCCAAAGAGAACGAAACTCAGGAAAAAACCATGTCTTTGAAAGAGGGGCTCAAGACGTTTCCAAAAGCTGCCGCTTGGTCGATTGTGTTGTCAACAGCCTTGGTGATGGAAGGTTACGACACTAATCTTATCAACTCTTTTTATGCGTTCCCATCTTTCAATGAGAAATTTGGAGAATACGTTGAATCATTGGGTACGTATCTGATCAGTACCAAATGGCAGACAACCTTGAGTATGTGCGTGAATGTTGGTGAGATTATTGGTTTATTTGCAGCCGGTATTATCGCCGATCGGATTGGTTACAGATGGACGTTGATAGGGTCGTTGGGGTTGGTTATTGGACTCATTTTCATTGTGTTCTTTGCAAAAAATATCGGAATGTTGGTTGCGGGAGAGTTGTTGTTGGGTCTTCCCTGGGGTGCTTTCCAAACATTGACGGTGACATATGCTTCGGAAGTTTGTCCCTTGGTGCTTCGTGTGTATTTGACCACTTACGTCAACGTTTGCTGGGTCTTCGGACAGTTGATTTCTTCTGGTATTTTGAGGGCTTTCGTTGACTCCGACGCCAAAGATTCCTACCGAATCCCATTTGCTATCCAGTGGGTGTGGCCAATTCCAATTATGATTGGTATTTTTTTGGCTCCAGAATCTCCATGGTGGTGTGTTAAACGAGGCCGTCTCGACCAGGCCAAGCGGTCGCTCAAAAGACTTATAAGCGCTAACGAACATCTCCCAGACACAACAGTATTGGTGGACGCCATGGTGAACAAAATGCAATTGACCGTCGAAAAAGAATACGCCATCAGTGCCAGTGCTTCGTACTGGGAATGTTTCAAGAAGGAGAATTGGAGAAGAACCAGAATTGCTGCCGGCGTGTGGGTGGTCCAGAATATTACTGGGTCCTCGTTGATGGGTTATTCGACATACTTTTATGAGCAAGCAGGTCTTGACACTAGTATGGCGTTTACCTTCTCCATTATTCAATACGTTTTTGGAATTGTGGGAACCTTCGGTTCGTGGTTTTTGTCTCGCAAGGCTGGAAGATTCACCATCTACTTTGGCGGCTTGTGCACCCAGGTTGTAGTTTTGTTAATCGTGGGAGGCCTTGGTTGTTCCAGTAACAAAAACGCATCATGGGGAGTTGGCAGCTTGCTTTTCGTTTTTACCTTCGTTTACGATTTGACCATCGGTCCACTTTGTTACTGTATTGTGGCAGAAATCCCCTCCGTCAGATTGAGAACAAAGACAGTTGTCATTGCCAGAAACGCATATAATGTCGCTGGTATTGTCACAGCCGTGATTACTCCTCACATGTTGAACCCGGAGTCGTGGAACTGGAAAGCCAAGACTGGATTTTTCTGGGCTGGTTTTGCATTGGCTTCTGCCATCTGGGTATACTTTGAGTTGCCGGAAACCAAGGGCAAAACGTTTGCCGAATTGGACGCTTTGTTCGAGAACAAGGTCAAGGCTCGTAAGTTCAAGACCACCGAGGTGGAGACGTTTAACGTTGGCACCATGATGGAGGCTCTTGGAGAAGAAGGAATCAAGGCAGCGGTAGAGCACCGCGAAAAGACGGAAAGTGAAAAGGTGTAAACGGAAATGGGATTTCAGCCAAAATCGTCACTTGGAACTCTAGGCGGGGGTTGGGTTGGCTTGACATTCAGCCTCGGAACCAGCTTTCACCCAGATGAAACCATAGGGTTTGCAGCCATAATATTGTGGAGCAGCAACTCAAGATCGTCCGAGGCTCCAAAACGAACAATTGAGCATAATTGGGGTAATTGGGCGTAGTAGACGCTGGGCGCTTCTTCGTCACTTGGAACTGCAGGGTCGCTTTTCGCTTGCGAAATGTGTCAAACAGATGCATTGTCCCAATCCGCACCCACCTTCCGTTGTTTCCATAGATTAATTGATTTCGACCGTTCGCTCATGTACCCGTTCGTTTGCCCACTCAATTGCAGTGGGGATCTTGAATCGTGAAGTTTACCGTTGAAGGCAATACCTACCGGATTTCCATCGTCCTGGACCGAAAAGGAAGAATCTGCAATGCAAGGCAGGAATGTGCATAAAAAATAAAAATAAGGAACCCTGCGCAAGCTTTGACAGTTCAATGGCGGCAACGGTTTTCAGGTGGGATGTCTTTGAGCAATAAATTTTTGGCACAAAATAGCACCGGTGTTTCGCCACACAATTGGCACCATTGTGCAATTCGCCACTTTCATGTGGCACCATTTTCCTTGGACTTTTGGTGGATATTCGGTCGCTAGTGGACTTCGGTCTTCATGCAACCGGACGTGACCCCGCAGCACCTCCGCGGGGTCAAATAATGTACCCCACAGACAGCCCCACTTCGAGGCAAACGATAGACGACTAGTGAGATTTTATGCGAGTACGAATACGCTCCAAACTTGCATCAGCCTACGGTATCTGCAGCCATGTCCATGCACGTCGGAGATGATAACAACCCAAGCAAAAATGTTGGAGAAAAACCGAGGAACGAGGTGTAGATGAACGATTTCTTGGCATACTGTTCGGATATAGCCAATGGGGCAAGGGGAACGAACCGAGAATTTTGGTTGAATTATTTCGCCTTGTAATTTTGCCAGATTCTCACGAATATGCAACTTTTTCCGTCGCACGTATTCATCCAGTAAACCCAAGCCAATCTACCCGATCAGCCACTTCCGCTGGTGCGGAGTATTCTACTTGTCCAGAAGTCTTCCATACTGGAGATTTGTGGGGTGCTTCGTAAATTGCAGCTCCTCGGGAGGGCTCATAACATGATAGAATCTGGAGATTAAAGTCCGGAACCCAAAGTCAGATCGTCAGAATGCATCTGATTCCAACTGCTAGCCCAGGGTACCTGTATCCAACATGAAATAATTTTTTTAGCACATTTTGCAGTTGATTTTGGTATCCGAGGCGGAAATATTCCCCACAAAGACTTGTGCGGCTTATTATTTTATCCACTTGAGCCTCACCCTACGCGTATGCGAGCCTTGGGGCACGCACGGCTGCCTGACGCTTGCGGCTGGCAACGAGACGTCATCAGGTTAGGACCCCTCACAAGTGCACCCCACTCAAGCACATTTGCAGCCATTGTGGCATAAAATGTAGCCCTGGGGTGATAACTCGGAATATTCTGCCGAGCCGTAAGCGACCAACGGTAATGCATCATACTTGCATACACATCTAGCCACACCTCCATAATCAGGAAGGGCCCATTACTCGCAACGGATCTCCGTAATGAGGCTGGCAATTTCACGTCATTCTTGGCTTACATAAAGCAAACCTTATTCTTTAACTCGTGTTGGGTTTGTACGTAAAGTCAAAATTTGGACGCCCCGCATGATGCACTCGTATTCCCAAGTCCGGACGCTCTCCGCTCATGCAAGGCATGATTGCGCATTAAGCAAATCTCCGAGGTGGTTTTATCCGAAGTCGCACACTGAGAAAGAAATCAATTCAATAAAATCTGAGCAGAGGGTGTTGCTCGTTGTCGAGACAGAACCCTATATTACCCAACTCCGACTCTCTGGGCATTTTTCCGAGGATTTTGCGACCACTGTGCACCGATAAATATTTTTCCGCGTGTTTCAGGCTAAATAATTGGTAACCTGCCTCGCAGGTCTGCCTCGCAGGTCGGGGAAACGCACCCCACAAACATCTTGCCGAGTCTGCGCAGAGATAAAAAGGCACCGAGAAAACATGAATCAGAATCCAAGGCACCATCATGACTCTGTTTATTGAAGACGCCAATGCGCCAGAGAAGAAAGTCAATGTAGACGAGGATATCGTTCGGAAGAACACCGACGATTCTCTCCAGGTGGAGATGAACGACTACTTGTCCAAGTTTTTGGACATGTCCAACGACGCTCAGGAGAACGAGTCCCGGGAAAAAACCATGTCTTTGACAGAGGGGCTCAAGACGTTTCCAAAAGCTGCGGCTTGGTCGATTGTGTTGTCCACGGCCATTGTGATGGAAGGTTACGATCTTAACCTTATCAACTCTTTCTATGCGTTCCCATCTTTCAATGAAAAATACGGACACTACGTTGAATCTTTGGGTGCTTATTCGATTGACACCAAATGGCAAACAACCTTGAGTATGTGTGCCAACGTTGGAGAGATCATGGGATTGTTTGCAGCCGGTATTGTTGCCGACCGGATTGGTTACAGATGGACGTTGATCGCATCGTTGATGATGGTCACTGGACTTATTTTCATTGTGTTTTTCGCCAAGGACATTGGTATGTTGGTGGCGGGAGAATTGTTGTTGGGTATTCCCTGGGGTGCTTTCCAAACTTTGACGGTGACATATGCTTCCGAGGTTTGTCCCTTGGTGCTTCGTGTGTATTTGACCACTTACGTCAACGTTTGCTGGGTTTTCGGACAGTTGATTTCTTCTGGTATTTTGAGAGGATTTGTCAATTCTACCGCCAAGGACTCGTACCGTATTCCGTTTGCACTCCAGTGGGTGTGGCCAATTCCAATCATGATTGGAATCTTTTTGGCTCCAGAATCTCCATGGTGGTACGTTAAGAAGGGCCGTCTTCACCAAGCCAAGCACTCACTCAAAAGACTCATAACTACCAACGAACATCTCCCTAACAAAGACGTGTTGGTGGACGCAATGGTGAACAAAATGCAATTGACCGTTGAGAAAGAATACGCTATCAGTTCCAGCGCTTCATACTGGGAATGTTTCAAGGGCAGTGACTGGAGAAGAACCAGAATCGCTGCCGGAGCGTGGGTTGTTCAGAGTATCACTGGGTCTTCGTTGATGGGTTATTCGACATACTTTTACGAGCAAGCAGGTCTTGACACTAGTATGGCTTTTACATTTTCGATTATTCAGTATGTCTTCGGAATTGTGGGAACGTTTGGTTCGTGGTTCTTGTCTCGGGCAGCTGGAAGGTACACCATCTACATAGGTGGTTTGTGCACCCAAATCGTGGTGTTGTTAATTGTGGGAGGCCTTGGCTGTGCCGAAGGTAAAGCTTATTCTTGGGCAATCGGCAGTTTGCTTTTCGTGTTCACATTTGTCTACGATTTGACCATTGGTCCACTTTGTTACTGTATTGTCGCCGAAATTCCTTCGGTCAGATTGAGAACAAAGACGGTGGTCATTGCCAGAAACGTTTACAACGTTGCTGGTATCATCACTGCGGTGATTTCTCCACACATGTTGAACCCAGAGTCTTGGAACTGGAAAGCCAAGACTGGATTTTTCTGGGCTGGTTTTGCGTTGGCTTCTGCCATCTGGGTCTACTTTGAGTTGCCAGAGACCAAGGGCAAAACTTTTGCCGAATTGGACGCCTTGTTCGAGAACAAGGTTAAGGCTCGTAAGTTCAAGACTACCGAGGTGGAGACGTTTAACGTTGGCACCATGATGGAGGCTCTTGGAGAAGAAGGAATCAAGGCTGCAGTCCAACATAATGAAAACCGGGGGGACGTCGAGAAGGTTTGATACGAACTTAATATAAGAAGTGATTTCGATAGTGTAGTAATTTCGGTAGTGCAGTAATTTGCAGCCAAAAAAACGGAGACAAGAAAGAATGGAGGAGTCGATCTCCTGGGAAAGCGGATGGTGCTTAGCGCCAATACGTGATTTCATAGCTCTGTGGTATTACAGTAGCGAAAAAGAAGCCATTGGCAGAGTCCGAGTTGTAGAATTGTTGAAAATCGCAGTTCGAAAGGATTTCAGTTGAGATTGATATAAATGGCGAGCAACAAAAGTGACTATAACTAGTCAATGTCACCTCATGAGTGGAATTATTATATCATTTGCTTTCGGCAACTTTATATCAATAAAGTTCGTCATCTCTCATCTCTTTCATTACTCAGCTTACTGTTCGCACAATAGCGGCTGCGAAAATATATACCCTATCACTCAATTTTTCTCGCAATAGCGACCAATGAATAACGCGAGAAAAGTTGAGAGTAGAGAGTGAAACCAAATGAAGATTAAAGTATTTCCGCAATTAAGGGGTAGAAGTGCAAAAGGTAGTCCTCACATGATTGCATTTTGGCGACTGAACCTGCAAATCAGAAAGAATCCACCTCGTTGAATCACTTGGTCAATTGACATTGCCAATGACTTTCTCATTGAACACTTCTTCATACGAATCGCTTCTCTATTCTGATCTACATTACCACAATACATTCAGAGTGTCCGATTCATCATACTCCATTATTCATTAAGTCTTCTATATTTGGTCCCTCACATAAAAACGTCAGTTTCAAAGTTGGGAAGCGAAGGACTGGACTCCTGCGAAGTATGCAAGGGCTCAGCAGGAATTGAAAATGCAAACGCCATTTGGGTAAAAGGTGAAGGATAACTGGACTCGGCATAGCTGCTCATGCCATTGGAACCACCATGGTGTACCAGTCCATTGTGCCCATTGACTCCATTGGGGACTTCATGGTGAACTTCATGGTGAACTTCATGGTGAACTTCATGGTGGACTTCATGGTGGATTCCATTGCGGACTTCATTGCGAAGCTTGCCATGCTCATCGTTGAGCACCTCGCTGATACGTCGTTCGACAGCGTCGCTCCGAGACGAGTCGTCGTCGCTGACTTCGGTGATGAAAGCACCGCTGGTCACCACCAGGGTCCGGTTGTAAAGAAGCTGGCGCAACCGTTCGTACTCGTGTTTGGGCATGGTGAGTTCGTTAGGCAAGCAGCTGAGAAATTTGAACACACGTTCAAGAGCTCCGTAGGCATGGTTGGTGTCGAACCGGTACACCAGAGCCTCGGCAATGGCGTCGGCGAGAGCGGTGCCTATTTCGAGTAGTTTGATGGAGACTCCAGGTCCGTTGGACTCGTAGGCCACAAGAGGAAGATTTTCGGACTGGGCCAAGAAGTCATTGGCGATCTTGACGGGGAAAAGAGGACTCAAGTAGTCGTTGGAGTTGCCTATCTTGAGCAAGAGTCCATTATTACGAGAAATATGCCACGCCAAAGACCGCATCCAGTGCTGCGAAAGCAGAAGATTCAACTTGGACGAGTCGGGAATCGACGGGGTGATTTCGATTCGTTCGAGCTGGGTCTGAACATTTTCTATCCACCGCCGAAGCACCGACTGCGAACGAGTGTCAAACAGTCCGGCTCCACTGGCGGTTTCGGATCTCGACGACCACTCGATGAACTTGTCGAAGAATCGTCGGTCGGGAATGGCAAAGATCTTCACGAGTTCTGTGAATCCACTGAGCAATCCAGCATATTCTTCGTCTCCAAGAGATGGATAAGGAATAGCTGCATCTAGAATGACTGGTAATTTGTCTTCAATGCACATAAATCTTTCTGTGACCAACAACATGTAATAAATTTTCCGGCAATGATGCACCTCTGCCGGAGATTTCTCTGCGTATGTAAGAACATCATGATACCCGAGAATTTGAGCCACAGAAATGGCCTCTCTGAGGTACAAAATCGATGCTGAAACTCCTCCTTTGACATTGACATAATATACGTACAAGAAAAATGCCGTCAATAGGGAATCTTTTGTCACTTGTAAGTGGTAATCGAAAGATTTTCGAGCTCGAAGCGCTTCGGCGACAAATTGTTCCGAACTTATCTCATTTGGAAGATTGATATGCGAGCTTGTGGTAAGAAACGTCACTTGACGTGCAATCGCTGCAGCCACTGCGCATGCCAACCCGTATGCAGACGTACTCTCAAAATCGAGTCCTCTTCCTGGATCGTACACTATTCGTGATACTAAATGTGCGACCGAAAGCACCGGCCATACGCCATAGTACCAGGTTTGATATACTTGAAGATATGGCAAAAGTTTGTCGATGGAAATCAAGTGGCCGGTAGTTCGAGCTGTGAGAATCGAGGGTCGACCCGGCCCTGATGACGCATTCGCCGATCCCGGTTCTTGCGATCCATCGACGGAATCGGTCGACAGAAACTTGCTTGTGGAGTTAACAATGGGAATTGACGCGCTCTCGGGCACAGATTCAGGATCCAACCCTGCAGCTGCAGTTACCCCTCGGTAGGCTGAGCTAGAAATATGCTGTCGTGTCTTATTTTGTATCTTTTTAGGACCGGTTTTCCTGCGAAGTCGGATATCGGTGCATGCAATACTATGATTCGTGCATCGAGTGCATGGTCGATTCCCGTCACAGCGGATCTTACGTAGAGCACACGCATCACACGGCCGCGTATATTTGGCTCTCTTCCTCTCTTTGCTGTTCATGGCGTCAATATGAGATGCAAGGTCAAAGATGACCAGGACGGGGCGCACGACCAAATGGTGGGTGCGTGCTCGCAGAGTGCTCCACAAAATGCGCCGCTCGCCGCGGCGCATACGGCTCAAGATGGAGCGGAGATCCGTTCGATTCGCGAAGTGCTGCTGCATATATTGACAGCACGCATGAGGAAAAGATGCTGAAAGATGCGGAAAGCTGCGGGCAAAACACCATTCTGCGTTTTCCTTCCAATTGGCGGTGATACTCGTGGAAATAGAAACCGTCCTGCAGACAGTAACCCCAGGTCTATCAACTGGATCTGTGCAGCTGATAATATTCAAGGAGAGAATATGAGCAATCATTTCACATAGCATTTTCTGGTGGGTCACGGGACGCGCCATGAACTCTCAACACGAATTGGCAATCTCTTGACGGGCGGAATAAGAATTATATTCCTTACCGGAATTACACCTGCATGGAGCAGTCGCACCGGCATGAGATCCCAATTCGGTTGCATCTCCGACAGACTTTGCGGTTCACCAGTTCACTTTTTCGACGCCTTCTGCACATTTTCTTACCAATTAATCTCTGCCGTTTCTACCACCTTACTTTTTTTTTCAATTTTTCACTTCACGTAAGACACCACCTCGTAAGCGGCCACCCGTACACCAGCCTTTTTTATCTATCATCGCGAATTCGATGGGCATGTTTCTCACCTTGAACACTCTTTTAGACCCCGTTCAGCAAATTTCCGATGAAACAGGCTCCACAGATCACTTGGCAGCAGCCGATTCAGTGCTATCCCCGGCGATAAGCTCGGCAGCTTCAAATCGGGTTTCAAAACCCGCCTCCTCAAAATCGAAACCAAAATCGGTTTCCAAGCCGATGCACAATAATATCATTCTTGGGTCACGATACCGGTCCAAGACCGGCTGTGCGGGCTGCAGAAAGCGGAAAAAGAAGTGTGACGAAGTCCACCCGACTTGCGGTTCATGTCGACATCGAGGCGAGCCGTGCGAGTGGGGAGTGGTGAAGCCCTACAAACCGGTGTCCCCCGATTCTGAAGAAACCACCCCCAAAATTTTGGAAATCTCCTCCAAGGTGGCTGGTAACCTGGAACCGAAACGGACGGAAATCCTAGACGCCGAGATTGCAAAACAGACCGACGTATCAAGAATTGTTCTGACGCCCAAATCTCCTCCTTTCAACCTGACACCGTCGGACCTTCTCCAGCTTTTTTCACCGTCGGACTTTCTAGACTTCGAGATGCCGCTACTCTCGTCGCCGTCGTCTACTTTCAGCCTATACTTGGATGAAGCTGGTCTTCGTTTGCTCAATTTCTACGAGAACAAAGTGGCCAAGATTCTCAGCGTTTCTCCAGAATCAAGCAACTACTTTCTCAAGACGTTCTTCACCGCGGCGTTGTCCGAAGAGTCGCTAATGCACGCGCTCGCGGCGTGGGGAGGAGTGTTTCTGGACGGCCACGACAGCTCGGCGGTGAAATTCCACTTGGATAAGGCCCGCCAGCTCATACGAACAACCTACTTGAACCGCCCCGACCTCGACACCCACGGCACCTACGTGGCTATTTGCTACTATTTGATTCTGATGGGCATCGATATATGCTCCGGGGATGTTTCCAACTGGTACTATCTTTTCAACGAGTGCACAAACCTCCTCAAGCGGCGCGGAGGCATCGTCAAATTCTGCCGAGAAAACCAATTCTCCAACGACTCCAAATGGTTGATCTCCAACTTTCAGTTTCACGACGTGCTTTCGTCGGCAACCCTCAAACGAGGCACATCTTGTGACATCGAGGAGTACAACCGTCTCTTCAACAACTGCTTCGACATGGGGTCGTACGGCGTGGATCCGTACCAAGGATGTATTCAACCCATTTTCCTCTTATTGGGGACCATCATGAACACCAACGTGGAGCTCAAGGAGGAGCGAGATAAGATCAACCACGAGATGGTAGAAGCCAGCAAAAAGGGCTTGAACCTCGACAACTTGGCCCACCGGCAGTTGACGTTGCGGCGTATACGACAGTGCCACGAAGTGGAAGCACGCTACAACAAACTCCTTCTGGACATTCATTACTGTACTCCCAACCAAAGCCAAATCTCCCATATCAGCCACGACAAAAGTGAGGTGGATTTGCACTTGACTCTATTCGAGCTCTATCGACTCACCTGTCAAATTTATCTCCTCCTTTACATCAAGCAGACCCAGCCGCTGTCTTCCGAAGTCCAGCTTCATTTCATGAACTCGTTGGCTTACATCGAAAGCTTAATGTCTTCCAAGTTGGTGCCTTCTCTTCCTATGCTGTTGTTGATTTGCGGCATGTGCTGCTGCAACGAGTACGATAGAGCACAAGTTCGCTCCATTTTCGACAAGCTTCTGGCCACTTATACCGTTGGAAATGTGGGCAGAATATGGGAGATTATCCAGGAAGCGTGGAAGCGCAATCCGCACGGCGATGTGTGTATCGACTGGACAGACATCTGCGACGAGTTTGGATGGAAGTTGAGTGTTTGTTGAGCGAGAAGAAGCGAACAGCAGAAGGATAGAAGCGATTGGCAAGTTGACATTTTGTGAAATTCAGAAAATGTGACGATAATCAAAATTGAAAGTGAGTCCTTGCTGCTTCTACTTTTTCTCAGTGGAATGTCCACAAAAGGCTCTATGACCATGCGATACCTATTGAAATCTATTTATTAAATTGAAGGGCGTTATTCAATAACGCGAAAATCACCAATATAGACCATGACAACATCTTTTTGGTCAATTTGGTCAAGTTGTTGTCACCTCTGGTTCAATTCATCGGTTCGGCTCATTCTTAAGTTCCTTCCTGAATGCACGTTTGTCAATCTGACCTAAATTTGCAGCTATACCGTCGATTGGAATAACAACTCTATAATGGTCCAGGGTCAATGCCAAGGCAAGCACACATCCGAATGTCTGCCTATCATACAGGGCCAACAATGAGCCCTAAGAAGCAAGATTGACTCTATTTCTCCTGACTCATTCGGTTAGCCATCTCCGTATCGATCGATCCCTGATTGCGAATTACCGCTTTGGGCAAGTGGATGCGCAGATTAGAGTTTGCCAAAAGATATAAAACAGTCTCTGGAGTCTGATACCCCAGGTATGTCAGTGACCATAAGACCAATCAAGAAGGAAGACAAGGAGGCTTGGTTCGACTTGTGGAGAGGAGAAGACTCCTATTTGGTGTTCTACAAGGCCATGGACAGGGTATCCAAAGAAGTGTCGGAGGTGACGTTCTCGAGATTTTTCGAAGAAAACGAGCCCGTGTACTCGGCTGTCGCCGTGGACGATTCCACCGGGGAATTGATTGGTTTTGTCAACTATTTGACCCACAGGAACACATGGACGGTGGAAAATGCCCTCTATATCAATGACTTATTTGTGTCGTCTAAGAGCAGGCTCAAGGGAACAGGGCGCAAATTGATGGAGTATGCATTTAGCGAAGCCGATAAACTCAAGTGCAAAAAGTGTTACTGGAGCACCCAGTTTGAGAACCATCGGGCGCAATTGTTGTACACGAAGATCGGAGTCAAATCCGGCTTTCTTCTTTACCAGCGGCCCCCGCAGTGAGCTAGCAGGTTGAATCGGCTGATCGGCTGATCGACTGAATCGGCTGAAATTGTAGGCTGAGTCTATAGTAGGACTGGATCTATGAATATATTTATGTGAAGCTCATCTCGTCAGGAACCGTAACTGCGCCGTTCTTGGCATCTTTTCCGCAGCAAGGGCGCATATGCATGCACAAACGAAGTGGACTTGGTCGCACCACTACTGCACACCACTGCTGCACACCACGCTGGCCACGCTGCACACCACGCTGCACACCACTACTGCACACCACTACTGCACACCACGCTGCACACCACACCACAGTGCTGCTGCATAATTGGCTCACCTACCGCTTTCGCACCCAACCTGCTGCCATCGACGTGACCGCAGTGGTCTTGGCGCCACATCCCCACACCCTTCCCCACCGCTACACCACCCCGCAGCGCACGGCACGACATCGCACCGATTCTGCAAATGTCGCAGACCCGCTGCAAAAGAACAACGGAAACCCACCCACAATCTCCAGTTGCCTCCCCTACCACCACCAAATATCCTCCGGACCCCGCATCCGCATCCGCATCCGCTTCACCCCACCCAAATCCTGCGGCCGCTTCGCCTACCACCTGCCACACACCCAGACACCAGCGATCTGACACCCGCACGCTTATCTAATGCAGCTGCGGGTTTTTCCCGACAAGTTTCCATCTGATTGTATAGCTCATTTTCACCGACATTTGTCAGAACAACCGCCTGTTCATTTTTGGCAACTGTTGTTTCGCGACGGTCCAATTCACTCCCGCAAGTAACTGTGTGGCCCTAGAAGTTATCGGAAACGCCAGCTGTGCCGAAAAGCGACGCTTGGCTAGTTTTGATAGTGTATTGGCTTTTGAATTTGGAGTTTTTCCGAGCGGAATTTTGGACTTTTGGAGAGCTAGGAGCAACCAGCGGCCCCGAAACAGTATCGCTGGCTCGTCAAACGTGTTTATCGGAGCTTTCCCCAGCGGTAATCTCAGCTTTTTAGCTTATCTCTGCCACAGTAGCCGGTCTCGGCATTGATAAGTTTGGCTCGTTTTGCCACTGCAGGCGCCCAAACCCAGCAGTCCCAGCCCCTGGCACGCACCCGCACCCCCAGGCCGGCCGAAACCACCAGTTCGTGCCCCCAGTTCGTTCCACCGGTTCGTTCACCCGGCCCATCACAACGTGGTACCACTGGCGTGCGGCCCCAGCGTGCGTAACCCACGGACCGCGGCGTAAATCCCAGCACGCCCCAGTATTTCCTATCATCTGGCGTAACTTTTCAGCTTATCGCCGTGTAGCCATGGCGCAACAAGCACTGGTGTTCGACACCTACCTCACAGACTACACCTCCGGGCTCGGCACCCCCACAGAGCCGCCCGCAGAGTACCCCGATCCCACCCAGCTCCGGTCGTCGTCGTCGGCCACCGCCGCCGCAATGGCTGCAACCGGCTACCCTTTCGACCACCTCCACGAATTGCCCGAGTTCCCCGCCATGGAGGTGCCCGATCTCAATGCCCAGCTCGAATTGCACAACGAGGTGTTCTTTGGCCCGCCCGCCGACGAGTACTCGCACGCAAGAGCGCTGATGTCGTCGTCGTCGTCGTCGTTGCCGCAACCGAAAACCACCGCCCACACCACCCCGGAGTTGGTTTCTCCGCCCAAGCATCACCGACTGTCGTCGGCGTCGAGTCTCCCCATCGACCAGCTCAACTTGTTGACCATCCAGCCGCCGCCGCCCATGTCTTCGGCCCTGACTCCGTCGCCGCGCAACGGCATTTTCCCCAGCCAACCCAACCAGAACGACCTGGAAAATCCCACCATAAATCCGCTCCAGTTGCTCAATTTGCACCCCGGCCACGCCACGGCCACGGCCCAGCCCTCCGCGAACGGAACCGCCAAGTACATTCTTCCCTCGTCGTCGTCTTCCCCCGCACTCTCCACCCTTTTCCTCGAGAGCCAAACCGGCCAAAACGGGCAGACCGGCCAAACCGGCCACGCCCCCCCGGCGCCCAAGCGGCTGCACTCCATAAGCTCTCCCAACGCCTTTGACTTCAACATGAACGACGAGTGCTTCAATGCCATCTCGTACTGGCTCAACAATACGCTCAAGAACGCCGACGAGCGAGACCTCCGGGCCGCGGAAATCGTGGTCAACCCCACGGGAATCATCAAGCCTCCCCACTACCGCCGGCGCAATTCCATTCAGGTGGTGAGTCGCCCGGCCGACAGAAGAATGGAAACAAGACGAAGACGCCGCAGCTCGATGATGGAAACCGACGAAAACGTCGACGAAAACGTGGACGAAGACATGGAAACCAGTCTAGGCAGCGATGCCGCGGCCCCGCAATCCTTGCCCTCGGCCTCGTCAGCAGCAACCACTCCAATCACCCCGGTCCACAAGGTGTCTCCCACCTCTACAGCCGACGACGACGATGACGGAAAACCATTTCCATGTCCAGATTGCGCCAAGCAGTTCAAGCGGTCCGAGCACCTCAAGCGGCATATCCGGTCGGTGCATTCGAACATAAGACCATTCCATTGCAAGTACTGCGACAAGAAGTTCAGTAGATCTGACAACCTTGCCCAGCACTTGAAGACACACTACAAGGTCAATGCCAACGGATCTACATCGATTATCTACGGCAACCCCAACGTGCACAACAGAGGAGGAAGAAGGGCCAGCAAGTAGGCTAAGATAGCAAATAGGACCAGATACTCAAGTATGACTTTGTGGACCAATGTGTAAGTAGCACGATCGAAGCCTGTGTAGAACCCCCCGTCTCCTGCAGGTGGGTCCTGCACAACCACGCAAGCGAATGCGCCGTCCTTCCACATGCGGATAAATGTAAACTTCAAGCGGCAATTGTCCTGCACACACTCCACAAAGGCGATAGCCCTCGGAAATGGGAGCACATCCACACACCAGCTTCGGGGGAACCAATTTCATCACGAAACCAGCAACCATTTTGTATCAACTTCAATGTCGGTTTATCTGAACCAAAAATTATCGCCTCAGGCGATATATCAGCAGAAGTTGAAGCAGGGTGTCTACCACTCGCCTGGCTTACCAACTGTAGGTGTCAATTCTTCTGCGTCCGATGCAGCTGCCTTACTCGCAGCAAGTACCGACCTTACTGTCAAGCCATCGTATGAACGTACGGTGGCTACAGAGGCGCATACCGCTGCAGTGGCTGCAAAGAAGCAGAAGCCACAACCGGAAGTCAAGAATACCTCGTCGTCCGGAATTGGTGTCGGGGTCCCCTCGTTTACTGGGTCGGGAATTTATGCTGCAGCATCCCGGAACTCAACCATGTCAATGTCGACGAGAACCGAGCCAGAAAAGGATTACAGAAGTGGACTTGCACCCAAGGCGGCAGATGCATCGTTGAACATCCACAAGATTTCCGAAGTGGCCACGAAAAACTCGTCTAAATCTCTCAACCTGAGATTTAACCCGGAACTCGATTACCGGTCCGGTTTGAAGCAAAAACCCGCGGAGTACTTGAACCAGGAAGAGGAGGATCTTGCAGCAGAAGGTGCAGCTGCATCGCTTAAGCATGGCGCGGGAGCTAGTGATGCGGCATCTCTCAAGACAAGAAGTACTTCTTTCAAGGCCTCCGATGTCGTGGGAAGCACATTATTGGGAGCTGCCAATGCTCGTGCCCAAGAGCGCTTGCAAACGTTGTCTCTGGAGCCCGGAGATTTCAAAGCTCAGGCTCAAGCCTATGCCAATGCATTGGCTATTGCGCAAAAGAATAGCAATGAAAGATTGAAACGCAACGCTGAAGGTCACATAGATCTCGGAGGAGGTTTGACAATGACCCAGAAGGAGTTGGACGCTATGGCAGCTTTGGTGGTTCAACCTGTGTTGGGAGATATTTCCGCCAAGGCTTCAGCTCAGCGGGATTTGGATGCTTCTGCGAAGACCAAGCAGGAAGAACTTGCCAAGAAACACGAAAAGGCTAAGCAAGAGGAAGTGGAGCGTAAGCTCAAGGAGAAGGCCGAGTTGGAGAAGGCCAAGAAGGAGCGGTTGGACGCCAATGAGGTTCGCAAGGAGGAAGAAAGAACAAAGTATGCCGATTACCAGGCAGAAAGAGAAGAAGAAATTAAGCAAAAAGTGGCTGATTTGAAGGCGAAGGAAGCGCAATACGCCGAGGAAAAGGAGACGTTGTTGGCCGAGAAGCTGGACAACCAGGCGAGAATCGATGAAGAAGAACAAGGCTTGATTGACGAGCGCAAAAAAGAATTGGATGAAATGCAGGCGGAAAAAGATGAAATTTTGAAGCCGGTTTTGGAGGAGTTGGAGGTGGAAACGTCCAAGCTCAAGGAAGTTACAGATGCTCGCGACCAGCTCCGTGAAGAAGTCTCCACGGGAGAAACCCAGCAGGAAGAGTATGAGAAGAAGGTGGCCGAACTCAAGGAAAAGTTGGAAACGGTGAAGGCAGACATCGAGAAGTATACTGGGCACCTTGAAGAGTCGACGAAGACGGCAGAGGACACCAGCAAGGAAGTGGATGAGCTTCATCAGCAGCTGGCCCAGGAGTTGAAGGAGGCTGAGGACTCTCACAAAGACTTAGATGCAAAGATCTCCGACTTGGAGACCCAGCACAAGGACCATTTGGAAACCAAGAAGGAACAGAAGAAGTTGATTCTCAAAAACTTGGACGAAAGAGTCAAGGAGGAACATGCCATCAACGCCGAGTTGCCTGAGCACATGAGGAAGGAGGTCAACGAGAAGAAGTTGAGAGACGTGGGAGACTTGTTTGCAGACGATGAGGAGGCCGAGAAAAAACCCAAGGTGGAGGCAACAAAAGAAGCAAAAGAGACCAAGGCGCCAGTTTCCAAAGTTGCAGCGGCCCCCAAACCGGCCGGTGCTAGTGCCAAGAACGAGAAAAAGAGCGGGCTCAAGCGTTTCACCAAGTACTTTTCCTCGAAGCCTCCTAAGACCGCCGAGCCAGTTCCCAAAGCCAAAACTGTGAAGAAGGAGCATCTGATTTCCGAGGCCAGTAACGCTGATTTCGATGACATTTCGTCTAGTAAGGAGAAAAACAAGGGCGGTTTGTTCAAGGAGGAAATATAATGCGAGCATGAGCCGGCATCAGTTCGTGTATCAGGCTGTGTAGTCTATAGAGGGTAATTGTACTATGTTTGTTGAATATGTGATTTTTTGACATGCAGTAGAAGCGGCGGTGCGTCGTCTCCACATCCGCATCGCGCATTATCGGCGCTTGGTGCTGAAGATGAGCTACGTTGAATTGGACGACTTGGGCGACCGGGCCCAGTCGACTCTTGGAGAGCTGCTCGTCGGCGAGGAGATAGAGCACGCTGAGTCTGGACCGCGAGCAAAATTGGCATCGTTTTCTCCACACCAGCTCCACTTGGTGCTCTTGAAACTTGGGGTAATTTCCGACTCGGCGATGCATGTTCCTGTCGAGGAAACGCTAGAGTTTCTTCTGCCAGACACACTCTATATGATGGACCGGATCCAGAATATCACAATTGACGAGTCTTTGGGCGTATTGCGAGAAGCGTTAGTTGAGCATAAAGGTGATGTCAATTTCTTGAAGGAAGATTACAACTTCATACACCAATTGGTAGCGATGATTCCCCAAGATTCCAACCAGGAACCGCCCAATGATGAAGAAAAACTCCAACATGTCTCGGACTGGAACCTACAAGTGCGCATTGAAGCCGCTCTCATCAAGTACCATTCACCATACCCCGAAATTCGGGCCATTACAGACCCCACTGACGACCCCCATGTTCCTGTTGCAACGATCCGGGCGTACTCAATTGGGCTTTTTTGGTCGCTTATCGGCTCCATTATCAACAATTTTTTCGTCCACAGACTTCCCTCCATATCGCTTGGACCCCATACTGTGCAACTACTTCTTCTTCCCACCGGTAGGCTCTGGGAAAGATACATGCCCGAGCAGATCACAGTTCGGAACTGGACCCTAGAACTCAATCCTGGATCTTTCACTGCCAAGGAAATGATGTTGAGCACCATAATGTACTCCTGTTCTGCTGGGACGCCGTATCTGATATACAATATTTTTGTGATGAAACTAGAACGGTTCTACAATCTCAAGTGGGTAACCCCGTTATTCCAAGTTTTGCTCATAGTTTCCACCCAGTTTCTAGGATTTGGGTTTGCGGGAATCATGCGGAAAGTCTGTATCTACCCCCAGATTGCTATCTGGCCCACCATACTTCCCACAATAGCTCTCAACAGGGCATTGATCACCCCAGAGCTGCCCAATAGCCCTCCCATCAACGGGTGGAGAATTTCAAGGTACAGGTTTTTTTTCGTCGTTTTCGTGGCTAGTTTCCTCTACAACTGGATCCCGTCCTACTTGTTCACCGCTCTTTCCTACTTCAACTGGCCCACCTGGTTCCGTCCTAACCTGGTCCATTTGAACAATATTGCCGGCTTCAAGCATGGTTTGGGTCTCAACCCCATACCCTCTTTTGACTGGAACATGCTCAATTCCGGCCTTTGTCTCACGTTGCCTTACTACACCTACATCAACAGCTATGCTGGAGCTTTCTTGGGGTTTCTCGTCATCTTGGGAGTATACTACACCAACAACAAGTGGAGTGGGTACTTTCCCATCAATTCTAACCAGCTTTTCAACAACAAGGGCCAAGTTTACAATGTCCACGACATTCTAGACAGCAAGAATGCGTTTGACAGTGCCAAGTACAACGACGTGGGACCGCCGTACTTCAGTGCCGCGAATTTGGTGCTTTATGGAGCCCATTTCTGCCTCTACCCTTTTGCGATATTGTACCATTTTGTCACCGAATGGGACTCTATGAAGACCAGTTTTCTCAACGTGTGGGACCTGGTGACGGACTTCCGGTCCACGGATGCTTTTGGGAAGTACAGAGAAGACGCCCACTGTAAAATGATGTCGAAATACCAAGAGGTGCCCAACTGGTGGTTTTTGGCGATCTTGTGTGTCAGCGTTGTGTGTGCCATACTTTGCGTTTCGCTCTATCCCACTGAGACGCCGGTGTGGGGGGTGTTCCTCACCATTGGCATCAACTTTTTGTTTCTAATTCCCATCACCGCAATTGCATCTGTCACCGGGTTCACGTTCGGACTCAATGTTCTCGTGGAACTTTTGGTGGGCTACTGCATTCCCAACTCGGGCATAGCCCTAATCACTCTCAAGTGCTACGGCTACAACATAGACTCCCAGGCCAGCAATTACATCACCGACCAAAAGATTGCCCACTATGCCAAGATTCCGCCGCGGGCCATCTTCAAGGGCCAAATGCTAGCCACCGGTTTGAGCGTAGCGGTAGCGTTGATCATCGCCAATTGGCAGATCCACAATGTTGCCGATATATGTGACATTGACCAAAAAGACCGGTTCAGCTGTCCCGGCGCAAACACATATTTCTACTCCAGCATCCAGTACGGCGAAATAGGTCCCGCCAAAGTGTTCAGCGGGCTCTATCCCCAGCTCAAGTGGTGCTTTTTGCTCGGCGCCGTGTTGGTGGTTCCCTGTGCTTGGCTCAAGAAGAAACTTCCTACAAAATACTCCAGATATTTCCACCCCACCATCATCATCGGCGGGTTCCTTTTGTATGCTCCATACAACCTCCTGTACTTCACCGGCGGGCTCTATCTCTCGTACTACTTTATGCACCGCATCAAGGGAAGGTACTTGCAATGGTGGGAGAAGTACAACTATTTATTGACCAGTGCTCTTTCGGCCGGAGTTGCGTTCAGTGCGTTGATGATTTTTTTCACCGTCCAGTACAACGGCGACGAGCTCAATTGGTGGGGCAACAACGTGTCCAACCAAGGCATCGAGGGCGGCAAGGTGCAGGCAACCTGGCTCAAGGCGGAAAACGCCCCGGACGGCTACATTGGTCTACGAAAGGGCCAGTTTCCGTGAACTGCATATAACCACGTCAAGTGAGTCATTGTGAATCACCGATCATTGTGGACCACGCCGGCGCCGGCGCGCGGCTGACACATGGTACCTGCAGGACCGAGCCCCGAGGCCCGAGATGAGTCGTGATGACGCGGAGGGCCCCCACGAGCCCCAGAGTATATAAGACGCACCCGGCGGCCTCAATTCACCATGAAGCTTCGACATACAGTTTTACTATGCGCTGCGTGTGCGGCTGCCAATGCCGTCTATGTTCCCGATTATCTCCGTGTCGCACTTGCCGGCGTCCGCCGTCAAACCTCCGCAACCGACGACTACGGAAGACCCAAGCCCTACCGGGACCCCAACCCACACCAGAGCCAGCCGGACGAACTGAGCCAGTCCCATCTGAGCCAGCCGAGCCTGCTGGATCCCTACGTTGAGGCGTCAGAAATTGCTGCAAAAACACAGTCTGGAGGATCAGAAGCTAGCGTCAAGACGACCACCCAA
The DNA here is from genome assembly GCA_003676015.1 of Meyerozyma sp. JA9. Taxonomy (NCBI): domain Eukaryota; kingdom Fungi; phylum Ascomycota; class Pichiomycetes; order Serinales; family Debaryomycetaceae; genus Meyerozyma; species Meyerozyma sp. JA9. The sequence goes on along the minus strand of NSDU01000008.1, from coordinate 365,065 downwards.
AAAGGCGGGGCCGCTGGACTAGCGCCGACGCTTCCCTTGGCCGCAGCTTTAGCACTTCTTCTTTAGTTAGCATGCGAGAATAATACGAATAGACAAATGAGAGTGTAGGTTCGCAATGAGATTGGATTGCCTGTAGTTTCAATTGATTGGATTTGAATTGAGGATTCGATCTGAGACCCGAGCTGTAGATTCAATTGATATTGGACTCTTACTGTAGACTCAACTGAGACTGGATTCGAACCCTAGGCCATTGCCATTATCGATTCATCTCAACTTTTTCGCACATCGATGCTCGCTCCAACTTTGCTCCAACTTTCGCCCTGCACACAGGACCCGACCCCGCTGGCCCGAGCATCGGTGAAAAATCGAAGATCCCACTCTTCACCATGTTTCTCAAATCGCCCATTTTGCGGACCGTGCGGTGCAAGTCGTCCAGCCTGACGTCGGCGCTCGCCTACAAGCAGCTCCACCGTAACCAAAAAAGACCGCCACTTCCTACTTTTGAAACGCCAAATTGGTCGGCCGATTCCGCCGTTCTGTCCATCTTGTACGAGACGCCAATGCCGTCCAAGGCGCCCCGGAAACAGCACGTTTTGAACTGCTTGGTGCAGAACGAGCCCGGGGTGTTGAGCAGTGTGTCCGGAACTCTTGCCGGACGGGGTTTCAACATCGATTCGTTGGTGGTTTGCAACACCGAGGTGAAGGATTTGTCCCGAATGACGATTGTTTTGGCCGGCCAGGACGCCGTGGTGGAACAGGCCCGCAGACAGATCGAGGACTTGGTGCCCGTGTACGCGGTGTTGGATTATACCAACTCGGAGATCATCAAGAGAGAGCTTCTCTTGGCCCGGGTTTCGCTCTTGGGACCCGAGTATTTCCAGGAGTTGATTGCCACCCACAAGCTGCAAACAGACGACATTCCCGACTTGTCGGCGAAGGAACTGCAGTTCCACCCCACAAACTTGGCGCCATCGGAAGCATTGAGACAGAAACACTCGCACTTGAGCAGCATTCTGACCATCACCGACAAGTTTGGCGGCCGCATTGTCGACATCAGCGACCGCAACGTGATTGTGGAATTGAGTGCCAAGCCATCGCGGGTGTCGTCGTTCATCCAATTGTTGCATCCGTTTGGAATTTTGGAGATTGCCCGTTCGGGAATGATGGCGCTTCCAAGAACACCATTGGAGTCGTTTGAGCAGGACGAGGACTTGGACGCCTCGGACATTGTGGACGTGTCGCAGTTGCCCCCGGGTTAGGAAAGAAGCCAAAAAAGCCAATTGCGGCTGAAAGGTTTCCGCTGAAATTGCAGCCAAAGGTTGCATCGCACTGCAATTACATATGTAAATTCATCGATAAGATTCAATTGTGAATGCGTGCTGTAGTGGTACGAGTCAGTGATTAGTGCTGGTTGGCATCAATTGGTATCAATGGTATCAATGGTATCAATTGGTATCAATTGACCTCTCAATGACTCTAATTACATTGGCAATCAATGTGTCCGTTATCGAGTCACGTGCCGCCTCACGTGCCGCGCTTGGCCGCGCTTCAAATTCACAAACACCGGCAGTCTGAGCAACAGTTTTCTTCTTCCCCACACTCCCAGACGCCAGATTTCGCCCCCGAGCTCGCTCCGTCCCCACATCCCCACATACACGTCCCACAAGTCTCAGAACATTCCATAAGTCTCAGAACATTCCTTTCTATGCATCCCGATCTTCATGAACAGTAACCATCCCACACGAGACCCCAACGTCCGTCCTCCCCAGCCGCCTCCCGCCACCGGCCAGGGCCCGCCCCAGCCGCCCCCGCCCCTGAACTTGCCGCTCCCACAGGTCCCGGGCTCCAACCCCGAAAACTACATGATGGCACTCGGTTACGTCATGGGCACCCCGATGTACCCTTCCGGCTCCATGAACTATGTGCACCCGCAACTAGACCAGCCGCCGTGGCCCCAGGCCTACTCGCGCGGCACCGACCCGCGCTACTTTCACCGGGCCCAGGTTCAATCCTCGCCGATGGCTCCCCAGGAGCAGCCTTTTCACCAGCCGCAGCCTCGCCCGACTTCCGGCCTGCCGGCCTACGCTGCACGAGAAGCCGTTCCACGGGAAGCCGTTCCACGGGAAGCCGCTCTGCGGGAAACCCACCAGCTGGAGAGTGCTCACGACGAACGGCTGGCGGGTGCGAGAACCGCCGCCAATTATCCGCGAAAAAGAGCCCTTACGGCCTGCGATGCCTGTCGCATCAAGAAGGTCAAGTGCGACAATGTGCGGCCCAAGTGCGGTTCTTGTGTGAAAAACAAAATCGCCGACTGCCACTACAAGTCGGACGACCCCTACAGGGACTACTCGCATTTGGACGCGGCGTCGCTGGGAATCATGATGAAGTTGGACGCTCTCATCCGCGACGTCAAGGAGATCAAGGGCGAAAAAACTCCGAAGTCGGTGTCCCCGGCCACCCCCTCCGTGCGCCCGGCCATCTGGGACATGTCCATAAGCTCCATTCTCCAATGGAAATACTTCCAGCAGTGCTCGGGAATGTCCGCGGACACCGTCGCTCTGAAAATTGCACGTATCAATAGCCGTCTCTTGCGGCCTCTGCCGGACCCCATAGGCAAGAAATGGCGCCAGGTGAGCTCTCCGCAGTTCCACCGTGACATCGAGAGCCTTATTGCGGCGAACGTGGTCAGCTTGTACAACTCATTCTTTCTCAACTGTCATACTAAAATTCCCATCTTGGACATCCAGCAGATCCTCGGAATGTTTGAAATCTTCATCCTCGTGAAACGGGCCGACCCGTCACTAACGCTTCCTAAAATCTTGGACGACTTTAACCAGGGCGACGGTCCGTCTTCCATTTATGCATCTTCGTTGAAAACCTGTGGTGCTCGAGATCTCCCCTACAGGCGAGACGCCTACAAGAGACTTTGCGATTCTACGCCTTTTTTTCTTATGGTCGTTTCCTTGGGGCTCTTGAGCACGGAGATCCAGTTGAACAACATTACAGAGTTTGCCAATTCCATTGCGGAAAGAGACTCGCTCTCCTTTAGCTGCCTCGCATCCAACCCAAATATCCCGGAGGGGCTTCCTGCCAGCAGAATGGAGCTAGCGCGCTTATTAGCAGAGTACGCCAGATATATTTCCATCTTGTACCCTGCCACTGCCGAGGAGCATTCCCCCACTAAAATCTTGTACCATCTATTATTGAGTCAATTTGAGCTTCTTGCTTTGCGTCCCTTGGCGGCCTACAAGGAAGTGGTGATTTCGTGCCAGCAAATGGTGTATTACTTGGAAGAGGCCAAGTACAAGCCGTTGGACGAAGCGGCCCAGGAACGTACCAACTTGTTATTTTGGGGCTGTCTCAAACTTGAAAACGAGCTTCGTACCGAATTATCTCCCTCTGTTCCGTCCAGTGGGATCAACGATATTGTTCCACCCATTGCATTTCCCAAAGTCCCAAGGTCGGCCATTTTGCAGGACGACAACGAAAGCGATGTTCCTGGAGAATTGAAGGCTTTGTCGTATAATTACGTCGACAGGCAGTCGTGGTATTTTTTCTTGACGGAAATTGCCTTTCGAAAGGTAGACAACGTTATGTACGAAGACTTTTTCCTCCAGGATCACGTCACGGCGCAAACCTGGGATACCGTTGAGTTCAGCAGTTACTCTGTGTGGCACAATGTGGTCAAATACTTGAACCAGTATAATGGCATAATCAACTCTCTCAATCCAAAAGTTCGGGATTTCGTGTTGCAAGAGGTGAACAACGAACAGATCTACAAAAACATCAAGAAGAAATGGACGAAACTCAAGAGTCCTACTTCGAAGGAACCAGATGTGCTCGATCAGTTGGACGAGTTTCTCATGGACGACGATTTGCTAATCAAGATGCAATCTGAATCCATCATCTACATTAAAAGTCGTATCGTTTCCTCCAAACTACTTCTTTTCCGTCCCTTGGTGTACTTGATTCTCGAGGACAAAATAGAGCCCGCTATGCTTTTCGAAGCGGTACTTTCTGTTCTTCAAACGCAAATGTCCCGCCAAAATGCAGAGCAGTATTTGAGCAACGACGAGGCGTCTTCAAGTCACGATTCTTCTGGCGGGTTTTCCAACTGGGATGACGTGGAACTCAACTATCAGAACTTGATGCAAGCACCAAACGTGTACCAAAGGCTGTATCCCGATGAAGATTTTTCGCTGCTCATTGAATACGATGTACCTTCCAAGGCTGATCCGCTCAATTTCAGGCTCACCAGTGTCGACGAAGCAAGAGCAAAAGTTTTGAGAGCATTTGTTCAGCATTTAATTTCCATTCCAAAGCTATTTATGCCCAAGATGTTGTCTCACAGACACCCGGGTTCATGGTATGTGATCCGCAATACCGTGATCGGAAACATCTACATGTTCTTACTATATCTGAAGATCACTGGGTGGTTGATGGAAAGTGCTGGAAATCCACTCCTCCAGCAGCTTCTTAGTGGCCAGGCTGATGTGCTGAGTCCAGAAGACATGGCCAAAATGGTGGACTCGGTGATTCTGAAGCAATCGGTGATGTCTAATCTCGAACATACCAGCTTTGTTCTTGAGTATTTGAAAGACGAGTGCCCTGATTGCGAGGTATACCTTGAGATCATCAAGGGACTAATGAAAAAGCTACAGGCATAGGACGGAGAAGGATTGAAAGAGGACTGAAAGTGCAATTGAACGGACTAATGGGAAAGCTGCAGAGATCGAAACGGAGAAGAAGGAAGTAAGTGCAATTGAAATCGCATTACGGTAGAAAGACTGAACCAGAAGACTGAATCAACATCAGAGAAAGACACGAAATGAAGTATGTCATCCCAACGGCATTGCAATGATCTCAATGGCATTTCGCAAGCCTAAGCCTGAGATTCCGGTAGGTGTGGAGTCCATTCTCATAGCAGCCGTGCGGTCGCGCCGCATCAAGTTGAAAGTCCGAGATCGCAATTGCTGCGAGTATCTTCATGAGTGAACAACACCCCCAGTATGATTTCGAAATCAAGGAACAAGACAGGTTCCTTCCAATCGCCAACGGTAAGTACCACGTTCAGCCTGTTAGAATCGTTCTAATCCAGTTGCACGAGTCATGAAACTGGCGCTTCCGCCGCATGCAAAACTCTCCAAAGAATCCAAAACTTGCATTCAAGAGTGTGTATCCGAGTTCATTTCATTTATAACCAGTCAGGCCTCCGACAACGTTTTGCGAGAGAAGCGGAAAAGCATCAATGGCGAGGATGTGTTGTGGGCCATGTATACGCTTGGGTTTGAAAGCTATGCGGAAATTCTCAAAATATACTTGGCCAAGTATCGGCACCACGAGCAGCTTGAAGCTTCGAAAAGAGCCCCAAGAAGGCGAAAAAGAGACCAAGAAGACGAGGCCGAAAGCTTCGAGGGTACTGGCTCGGATTCCGAGTTTTCGCAGCTGTACTCGCCCAGCATGGAGCTGGGGTATTTCGAGTACCCCGAACGCATTGACGATGTGTTGGGGCAGTTTATGTGAGAGCAGAGAAAAGAACGTCCGTTGCAAAGGTTAATGGATGATCATTGAGGTACGGGTCTCTTTTCGGACCTTCGATCAAGGCTGGATCTTTGTCATGGTTCCCACTGGAGTTACAGGGGTACTATGTATTTGCCGTGGCCCCAGTGGAATTACATGGGGTACTATGTATTTGCCGCGGTCCCACGAAATTGTCATCAGGCCATCTCTCAATAATGATTCCCCTCTGAAACCTTCGACTGCGGCGGCTGATCGTATACTACGAGCAGCCACCCACCGCAACCACTGGCCAGTCGGCCGCAAAATAAATTATTCTAATACACTACTGCACCCATATCACCTTTTCTTGCACCAAAACCACCTCTATCTTTTTCCACTTCCGGTTTGGTTTCCACCGCCATATTTTTGTCCCAGCTTCCTTCTCCTGCAAGAAATATTACCCAATCGAGACCCACCGCCGCAGCCGCGGCCGCGGCCGCGACCATCGCGATGCACACTTGATGCAACCAGACTAAAATCCACCTCGGTCGCGTCGCACCAAAAATGGTCAATTGGCCCCCAATTCTCGCACACGTACCCCCCTCGGTCCGCTCTACACAAAAGTACCGTAAAATCCGCAGTTTCTCAACTCCTTCGCCGCCTTTCCCCTCCTCTTCGCTCTCTTCCCACACTCCTGCAACCCCTGCTCCTGCAGACAAGCCAAGACTTCAAAATCAAAATCGAAATCTCAAACTTTCCACTTCATGATCAAATCGTTCAGGAAGGGGAAACGTCTGTCTGACCTGTCAGACAAGCTGAAACGGTCGATTTCGCGTGTCACCTCCGGCAGCTCGGCCTATGGTTTTCATGCCGGAGGCTCCGGTTTACACGACACAAACAACGTGGATGTGCTGCTTTCGTCGCCGCAAAAAGTTATCAAGGCGTTGTACAAATACGAGGTCCAGGGCCCAGGCGAGCTCGGTTTCGACAAGGGCGACTTCTTCCACGTGGTGGCCGAAGAGGAAAACGGCTGGTACCAGGCAAGCAACCCCATGACTCACGCCAAAGGAATGGTGCCCGCATCGTACTTTGAGGTGTTCAACCGGTCCCGGCCAATCACCACAGAAAACCCGGCGGTGACCAGCCCTCGCCGACACCGCTCTGCGGGCTCGGGCCAAAACTTGGCCTACGCAAACGGCACAAATAGTCCTGGTTCTGGTGCTGCCGGGCAGGCCCATCGCAACTCCAACCAAACGTTGTATGCCACCACGCTTTACGACTTTAAGGCGGAGAGAGACGACGAGTTGGACATATCCAAGGACGAGAACCTCATCATCTGTGCGCACCACGGGTTCGAGTGGTTCATCGCCAAACCGATCAACCGGCTCGGGGGACCGGGGCTCGTGCCGGCGCTGTATGTGAAAATTCGTGATCTTCTTAACCCTAATAACACGGCGCCTTCCGACGACACTGTCAAGGTGGTGGAGACGTTCCACATCCCCACCGTCGAAGAATGGAAGCAGCAAACCGCCCGCTACCAGGCCTCCACCATTCCTCTTGGATCCATCTCGAACCACACGCCAGTGGTGCTGTCCAACACCCAGTTCTTCCAGAAAGATAACTCCACGCAATCCAACAGACTGTCGCTCAGCTCGCTCAATGCGTCCGTCTTGGAGGCCAGCGTCGACTCGTACCAGTTGGACAATGGCCGCTACCAATATCTTGTTATAGCTCGTCTCAGCAACGGCAAAGTGCGCCATCTCTATCGCTACTACCAGGACTTCTACGACCTCCAAGTGAAGCTACTAGAGCTCTTCCCATACGAGGCTGGCAAGATCGAAAACCTGAAGCGCATCATTCCTTCGATCCCGGGCCCTCTCATCAACGTCAACGACAGCATATCGAAGCTACGCCGAGAAAAATTGGACTACTATCTTCGCAATTTGATTGCGCTCCCGCCGCATATTTCTCGCTGTGAAGAGGTTTTGAAGATTTTTGATGTCCTTGAGAACGGGTTCGACCGTGAGTTCATCGATAAGAAAGAAAATCGTCTGCTGAAACCCATATCTCAAAAGTCGATATACCACCAAGACCGTCTTTCTCAATACTCGAACATGCACAACAACTCCGGGGTCACAAGAGTGCTGTCAACCCCTACGTCTTCCGATTCGTTGAATCGCTCGATATCTTCCTCATCTGCAAACCTCATCAACTCCACCTCCACCTCGGTACCTTCTGACCGCCCCACCAAGATCAAGGTAAAGTTCTACTACGAGGATGACATCTTTGTGCTTTTACTTCCCACCAACCTCCGTTTGCACGACCTCAAATCAAAACTTTATAAACGGTTGAGTTTGGAAAATTTGGCAAATGGACGTCCAGTGGACGACATCATCAGAATCTACCTCAAAAATGACTTTGATGCTGTTTTGGAAGAAACTGGGTCCGTACTGGGTCTTGAGGACTCGGCGCAAATCAAGTTGTCTACAATTGAAATCGCCACTGACGATCAATTCCACCACAACATGTATGACAAGTGTAAATTAGCCATCTTAGCGATTACGTGAGTTATGATAATCACGTACGAAAGTGCCCCTGCTAGATTGTAATTTATAAATTTGCTAACCTAAAAAAGACTCAAACACTTTTACCAATTCATCTGGTTCGGATCCGCTGGAAACCGAGTCGGCTATAATTCCATTGACGCTCACAGTGGGGGTGACATGGACACCAACATTTCTCAAATACCTCGTGAAATACTTCAAGTCAGTTGTAGCTCCGTTTCCAGGGTTCACGTTGATCTGCTCTACCGGTTCTTGCTTGAAAGTAAGTTGCTCCAAAACATCGCTTTCACTGAATGGGAGCTTGACTTTGCTGAAAGTGATTTTTGCAATCTGCTTGTAAATCTCGTTTCTGTTCAATTCCACATTGGCCTGATCGTAAAAGTGCTCCTTGTGCTCGTAGATAGCGCGAGAGACATCCCAGAAAAGTTTATTGGTGTCGTTTCCTCCTTTCTCTCTCAAGAGCTTTCCCACCACGAGTGCAAATTCATTCAACAACACAGAATTGGGGTGCCAGGGTTGAACAACGTTAACGTAGACAAACTGGAACTTGTCCGCATGTTTCTTCTGCAACTGTGGAATTACAGTGTCTTGAAGCTTGATGAACAATCTGGCACTATAGGGGCAATTGTAATCGAAGTAGAGATTTACCACGTTGGGTGCTGCCTTGGAGGCAAAGCTAGGGTAGAAGTAATTGGTAAGGGAGTACTTGGGCGAAATCATTATAACTGTGGCTGCTCACTATCACCCGAAAGTACCCTTTGAAGTTGCGATATGCGGCGCAAATACATCAATGCACCAAGTATACGTTGGGGCCTGGTTACAGTAGGGCTAACTAGGCTGACCGTTGATGGTAGTGTTTCCCGTCTGGCGATCGCGTGCCATGTCAGTAACACGCCTGGTGTTCAGTTTGATAGGAGGAACTCGTGGGCGCTCAAATTGGACGGGGGTAGTTTGAGCTGATTTGGAGCTGGCGTATGAATTTGGCAACGAAGGACTTTGCGAGTAACGAGCAGCGATTGGAGACAGTCTTGGACCAGCGCCCGCCAGACTAGATTGCAGCCTAGTTTCAATATGCTTGGGCGTGGGAGGCTGGGGTTGTGGAGACAGCTGGAATTTTGTGTTGAGGTTTCGTATTGGAGGAAGAACGACTTGATTTGGAGTTGACAGTTGAAGATGGGCAATTGGGGGCAACGTGAGCATCTTGTTTGGTGTGTTGACTACTTGAGGTGAGGAAGACGGTTTTTGTCGTTTAGCGACAGGAGCATTGGCACTTGTACTTTCTTCGACCACTTCGTCTTCAGAGTCCGAATAAACGAACAACCTTTTTCCCTTTTTTCTACCCTTGCTGGGCTTTGTTCCAGTGGGCGAAGGAGATCTGGATGACTCAGATGACGAGGGGTTGATCCGTATAGCTTTCACTTTTTTCGTCTTTTCCCGCGGCGTAGCGTTGATCCACGATTGGTATATTTCTTCTCCGAGACTAGTATTTGCTTCCTCTTTCTGGTTGTGGGTATTATTAGTGCGGACGATGCTCTGGATCGATATTGTAGGACGGGACATTCTCATGCGTTCTGCAATCTCTTTTTCTTCTTTGTTGACGAGCTTATCGAACCCCGTGAGCATTATTCGAGGCCGTGGACTAGCATGATGTTTAGGTACCGAGCTCGAGGTAAGCGAGTTTTGATAGCCAGAGGCGGCAGAAGGGGAAGCAGAAGATACCGCACCTGTTCTCTGAGCAGAGCTCTCAGCAGAGCTCTGAGGTCGAGGACTTGTAGAACTGATAATGTCTTTGTGAACTTTAGGTCCGCGACCCATTGTAGGCACCGTTGGTCGTGGAATCGAACTGGTGGGCAGACCGGGGTTTGGGATCTTTGATTTTTTCTGCGTTGAACCGCGTTGCTTGGCAATCGCTGAAGCAGACGCATTTTGTAAGTCACGAAGAAGAAGTTCCTGGGCACGTTTGTTCAAGGTGTTTGTAAAGACATTGGGCCTTGGCTTTTGCACGGGTACCCGAGAAGCTGTCCCTGAGACAGCTTGGTCTGAGACTTGCTTTGAGGCTGGATCTGGGATTTTCCCTGGAGCTGTCTGATCTGCACTTTGGCGCACTAGAGTTTTTCTTGAAGCTGGAGGTTGCAAGTCATTGTTTCTCTCTTGTTCTTTTTCCTTTTTGGATCGTTCGAGCACCACCGGCTCTTTTTCCTGGGTCTTCTGTACAATTATACTCTCATTTGTCCTCGTAGGTGCTGTTTTCACCCGATTTTTATCTTCTTTTCTTTCATGAACCAAAGCAACCGGAGCACCAATTGTTGGTAAATTCGAGCCTTTGAATTTCTCTTCATTTTCTGTGGCCTCAGTTAGTCTCCCTGGTCGCCCTAGTCGCCAGAGACGCCGCAGGGCCCACTGGAACCAACCACTTCGTGGTTTGGAGGCGTTTGAATCAGCCATAGGTGTAAACAAGATACGATATCAAACCGCGCGGCGTGAAATATGTAGTCGAACATACTGCATATCAGCTAGTACGGGACCAGAGTAGATCGGTTGATTTGGTATGCTAGTTGCATTCTATAGCTCTATCAATATATATAGCCGGCAATGGCTCGCCACTTTGCCTGAACAGCTTTTTGACTCAATAGAGGAATTCAATTGAGAAACTCAATAGAGAAACTCAATAGAGAAACTCATCACTACTGAAAACCGAGCCCTTTTTCTCCAAAAACTCCAAATATTCTCTCCAGAGCTCATCTCCCTTCAAGCACGAGACGTCTCCAATCAAGATCAACCCGTACTTGGCCCGAGTGAGTGCCACATTCAATCTTCTCCTATCATTCAAGAACCCAATCTTGCCCTCTTCATTAGACCTCACACAAGACATTACCAAGAAGTTCTTTTCTCTGCCTTGGAAAGCATCGATAGACGCTATCATGATGCCAGAAACAACGTGAACGGTGACCGGTTTGGACTCGTTGTATATGTCATCTCTGTCCACCTCCACTTGCACCTCTTCTTTTTCAGGATTGATAAGATCATTTTTCACAAGTTGGTTGGAGATAAGATCTCTTTGACCACGATAGGGAGTTATCACACCTATGTCTGATTTCAGCACTTGCTTGTCATAAATGAGCTTCATGAGCACCTTTGTAACATATTCGATTTCGTTCAAGTTGCTGTAGGTGTACCCTCTGTCCTCGCGGAACCCGTATCGAACTCTGTCCTCTCTCGCTCTTCCCTTGGTGTCCCAGAAATACACTGGATTTGCCGGAATGTTGGCCATAGCACGGTCCTCCGCGGTAATTCCATCCTTCAAAAGCTCATCGTAAAATTTGACTCGAGGAAACTCACTGATGGCAGGATGCATTCGGTACTGAGTATCGAGCATGTGTGGGTTTCGGTACGAGTTATTGAGAAGAACTCGTTCAAACAACGACAACGAGAGATTGGGCACCATGGAGAAACTACTCAATTGTCTCTGGTCTCCCACAAAGACAAATTTGTCAACGCCGGGCATGGACAAAGGAATGAGCGTTGTTGGCTCCGACGACTGGGTGGCTTCATCCATGATGACTACTGGCAATTTTTTCACCAGCTTCAATTGGTTTCCTCCAGCTACTACTGTCGTTGTGAAGATGACTTTAGCCTGTGCTGTGAACATATCGGAAAGCTTGATCTGTTGGGTGAGAAGCTTTTTGTACAGATTCTGGCTCACATTCGAATATGGACGGCGGAGATCATCGACCGTCTGCTTCATTTGCTGTGGAAGAGCATCGTAGACTTTGTGGTGCAAGCAAATAGATGCGAGTGGATGGTCTCTCGAATACTCCTTTTCCTTCTCGTTGGAGACAATTCTCAAAATTTCACGTCCATGGGTTTTGATCAATTTTTCAGCAATATTATCAATGGCGATATTGGATGCAGCGACGACAAGAATGGGGAACGTCTTGAGTTCCAGCAACTGCAAGATGATCTCGTGGATGGTGGATGTTTTACCCGTTCCTGGAGGACCCTGGAGGACAGTGATAGCATTATTGAGTACAGACTGAACTGCCACTTTTTGGGACTCGTTGACTCGGTTTTTGAACGTCAAGAAATTCTTGAACACTATTTGCTTGATGGGTTCAACTCCGAGAAGCATCTTGATGAATTTAGGGTTGTCGATGCGGGACATTGCTAGAAAAACCCGACTCACAGGGACTGAAACTGGAAGAATTCGAAGATGCTTGACATTGACAGACAATGGTAAGGGCATGTTGTTCCAGCTGTAAAGTTCAGCTACCATTTCAAGAACCATGGGGCCATTGCGACGACCGTTTTTGGCCTTAACGCTGTCCGAAGTCATCACCTGGGCATACCAAGCAATGTCGTCTCCGAGCATCAAAATGATTGCCAGGTTCAAACCAAAAGGTGTTTTCTTCAACTGTTGCATTTTCTTGGAGAGAAACTTGTCAAGAATGTGGTCGGTCAATGGTATTGTTACCTTGAATTGTTTGTGCTTCTTGTCCTGTTCTTGGTACCATTCAAGAGCCATATCTTGAGGTTCCAAGTAGGACATACTACTGGCGCTCATGCTTAGTTTTTCCTCCATGAAAAGAAGATAGCTGATTTCCCTGAAATACTTGTCAAGTGATGGATATGTGAGTGGAGGCTCTGGACTTGGGTTGTATTTTGATATACCTGGTGGTAATTGAGGTGGTAATTCTTGGGCTTCAGAAACTTGTTTTTGTGACGCAGATCCAGGGTGGGGGTTGCTGTTTTCCTTCCCAGATTTTCTAGTATCTTTCTTGTTGTCTTGCCTTTTTTTCGAGTTCAGTTTTTCGGATGGATTTCCCTTACTTGACTTGGTCTCATTGCGACTTTGAGAAGACAATATTTTGTCATTTTTAGGCAAAGGTTTCTGTCCATTCTTGGCCGTACTACCGTTATTAGACTTTGCTGCTTTTTCACCTTTACGCTCTTTTCCAGAAAGCGTCATATCAGTAGCCGGAGGTTTGGAACCAGACTTTGGGGATCCATTGGAAGCTGAAGCAGTTACAGAACCTGATTTAGCACCTGATTTGGGTGCTGGTCGGGGCCCTGATTTAGAATCAGACTTGGGTCCTGCCTTGAAATCAGATTTAGGTCCCGATTTTGGTGCCGTCTTTGGTGCCGTCTTTGGTGCCGACTTTGGTGTCGATATTGGTCCCGTCTTTGGTGCCGACTTTGGCCCCGACTTTGGTCCCGTCTTCGATTTGTCACCCTTGTTTTTCGGGTTAGGAGTGCTGGAGCGAGATGGTACGCGGGAAGAGGCACCAGAGCCAGGTGCACTCAGCTCATTGGAACCCACGGCCCGCACAGTGGTACCCGATTTTATCGCCTTGGCGGTGGCCATTTTGCTCTGGTAGTGGGCTCTTCTCTCCTCTGCTTCGGCCAGAACAACCTTGGGTCGCCGTTTCTTGTCACTGCCGCCCTTCCGGCCAACTTTTCGGCTCCTTCGCTTCCCTCCAGGTGCAACATGCTCTTTGATTCCCAACAATTCCGTCAAGAAATGGTCGTCCAGCTCACTCACAAACGAGATACGCTGGTGTTCTTCTGTAGCCTTGGGCAAACAATTTCTGCAAACAATTATTTGTGGCTTTCCTTGAGGATTGGCCACAAAGAGGTGTTTGAACCCATTACAATACTGGCACTCCATGTCCCGAAACTTGAAATACTGGCCTAGTTTCTGGAACAACGAGCCATTGGATAGCGTGTACAGAGTCGACGGCGAGTCATCCTTGGCAGCACACTGGTTACACAATAATGACATATCGGAGAGACCAAACCGGAGAAGTTGAAGTTGGTGAATATTGGCATCTTCGCATTCCTCGCACTCTATAACTTCGTCCCCTGTCTTTGCCGACTTGTGTCGTGTGGAAGAAAGGTGCTTGGTGATATCAGAAGCATCTCCCGTATGGAGGCACGTTACACAGCTAAACATGGCGATGCTCATCGAATCTCGACTGGGTTATCGCACCCAGTGCACCTGATGCCTCCGTCCGCATTCGACTAATTACATCCGTGCACCGCATTCTCTTCTGACGCGGCGGTCGCGCGTCTGCGCCGATTTACTCCAAGTCTCGGAGCAGATTAGTTTTTTTTGCAAGTACACTCCTGCTAGGAAATCGTGCCAGATTCCATCCACAAGTCTTTGTGTGCTACAACTGCTAGGATCTTTGCTTCTTAACTCGAATTCATTCTTTTTTCACTGATTTTTTCCACTCCCAATTGACCCTTGAATCAGCTAGGTTTACAACGAATCTTCCGTTTCTGTTTCATATCCCAATCCAAATCCTTGCTTTCAATGCCTGTCCACTACAGTACCTCCTCAAGTGTCTACTCGCCAGTCGAGTCGAATTTTGCCTTTCGTCGAGATGAACTCGAACAACTTCCCGAAGATGCTGGAGAAGACTACACTTACGAAGAACGACAAATGAACACAGAACCCAGCACCCTGACGTTCCAGACATATGTCACGGCTCACAGTGGCAGCGAGCAGAGAGATAGCTTGCTCACGGTGCCTGGTGCCTCTGCTGGAGCTTACGACACCACTCCAAAGCTTGATAATGTTCCCGATTTTGTCAACGATGAAACCCCTATAATAGGCAACGATGGATTTTTTCACAACGGCAGCGGCCCTTCCAGGACGTCGCTTTTGCCACACCAAGAACTTCACTCGAAATTCAAGCGCCTTTCGATGACGCTTCAGCTGTCGTCCAACGGCACTTCTGGCGACTCATACCTCTTCAAAAACTCATTCCAGCAGAACGTTGATCGTGTGAACAAAGACAACAACCAGTTGCCATACGACAATCGTACCAGTGCGTACTACAAGCGCATCGACGAACCTTACGGTCCCGATAGCTCGTTCGACGATGACTCTCAAATACAGAACGATGCCGAGTCGTCTGTCATCCGTGATCGCTCCTCCGTGATAAGCACTTCCTCCTTCAGCCGTTCGAGCACCAGCAGCAGAGCGTCCCTGATCCGGAACTATGTCGCCAGTAAAGAACGTGCCCGTTTGGCACAAGACTCAGATACCGTCACCAGTGGTACTGATAAGACCATTTCCAACAGCTCGCTGACGAACTTCAATTTCAACAATGCTTCCGAACAAGATGCGTCGTTTGTCAATTTCCGTGGTCTGCGTGTCTCTCCAATGAAACCAAAAGCTGGCTCAACCTTGGAGGACGTTCCCATCCGTCGTGACTTGGTTTACAAGTTTGATCAGGAAAACGGGTCGAAGAACGAGCTCAGTGAAAAGGAAAAGAACGACTTGGCCATCCACAGTGCTGCGCCTTCTCTTGTAAGCGATTCTTACGGCGATTCGTCTCTTGACCCTCGGTCTGCAGATGCTTCCAATTTGGATGAGTCTTCTACAGCTGAAACCACCGTGGATAGCATACCACACTCTGCATCATCAAAGATTCAAGTGGATGAGGAGAATCTCGCCTCTTTGTTCATACGAGCAATTCATCCATTTGACTCATCGACCCTTCAATCCGAGTCCGATGCTTCAATTTGTCTCTCTTTCGATAAAGGGGACTTGGCATTTGTTCATACTATTGATGAATCGGGCTGGGGAGAAGTCACTCTCGTTGAGTCATTGCAGCGTGGGTGGATTCCCATGAACTACTTTACGATCGGTGTTGAAGAAGAACTGGACGGAACAGAACCGTTCGACGAGGACGATATCGGGGCTATTCCAAATAGTGTCTATCTCAAACCTTTATTCCACTCCTGTGGAAAGTTTTTGACAAACCCACTTTCTCACAAGAACCGCCATGGAAAGTACACCTTCTCAATCAGAGTAATCAACATGATTCGGGACGGTGTCAGATTGCTTCTACAAGAGACTGACTGCTTATCTAGAGCCAACGAAATCGTTACAAAACGGCCAGTGGTGCGTAAAACCAGAAAATCTTTGCTTGCAGACTGGTATAATCTTATGTTAAAGGCGAACGATTTCAAGGGTACTTCCAATTTCAACAAGATCGAGATATTAACCTTGATGGTATACCAGGTGATCCGTAAGGCTACGGCGTTCCTCCAAGTTTGGTCCATTGAAAGCAGACAAATCGTGAAGAGAGATACGGAACGGGCACTTCAGAATGATATGAACAATCATCCTTTACTTCCTTCGCCTCCTCAAGCAAAGCAAAGAGTGACCGAAATCAACGGTCTCTTGTATTCTTACTTGGGCTTGATTATCGGACGTCTTGACTTAGTGGAACACAACCCTGTGGGCTGCGACATGCTTGAGATTTTGACCCACCAAATCATCTTACTTCTCAGAGAACTTCTCTTTATATCAAAGACAGGCTCAGACTTTTCAGCAGAAAAGCCGGCCGAACTTGATGATTCTTTGGACTCGCTATTGTCGTTGGTTAGTGATCTTGTCACGGATGTCAAAGCACTTGTCCTGAAAACACTCAATGAAACAGATGAAGACAAGAATGTTTATCTCTCTAAGAGAGCCAACAAGAGTGCTGGGCCAAAAGACTACCATTACACTGCCGAGGGAGGAGCATTAATCCAGATTGCCGCCAAAATGATAAAGTCCATTTCTGGTACAGTCTCTGCAATCCGTAAGCTTTTTGAAGTTACTGGTGACTTCAAATTGAACGCCGAGCGTTCTTATCCTGACTATGCAAAAATGAAGATCGACCCAGAAGAATTTGTCAAAAAGTGCACCATTGGAGTGGTTCAGTATCAGGATTTAACAAAGAAACAAATGAAAGAATTCATGCCCGCTAAAAAGCAGGCCTCTAATCGGTTTTCGATGATGCGTAGAGGTCAAACAGGAGCATTGGATATTACACCTGGAGGCCTCAGTATGTTACACGACGTTATGCCCAATGAAAATGGAAATTTTGGAGACGATGATGCTTTCAAGCCGTTCACTAACCAGTCAGATGCTGTTAAGCATAACATCAACGACGAGCTTCTTGTTGATAGCAACGGCAACTTGTTGGGTGCCTCCTTTAAAGGGTTAGTATACACATTGACAAACGAGGACTCACCCCCAGAATACTTTTTTGTGTCTACTTTTTTCATCTGCTTCCGCACATTTACGAACGGTATCGATTTGATCGAGGAATTAATCACTAGATTTGAGCTTGGTAACAACTCTCAGAATCTGGACATCAACTATGACATAAAGCTCAAGAATCGGAGACGATTGATTGTCAAAATGTTTCAATTATGGTTGGAATCCTATTGGAATCACGAAGCTGACGCTCCATTGTTGACTACATTCATCAACTTTTTCAACGAAGGTGTTGCCAACTACTTGCCTCTTGACGCTATGAAATTATTGGAGGTGGCGGCAAAGTTATCTTCCAAGCCGCTTATTGAGAACCAGGGCAAGTCTCGCAAAGCGAAGCCTTCGAAGCAGTTGATTACTCGTAGTATCACTATCACGAGAATGAACAGAAAGAACGCCACAGAAAGGTCTTTTGTTGACAGCACCTTGAGTTCACGATACTCAATGGTAGATGGGTACGAGTTGAGTAAAATCAACACGAACTCATCTACTTCGAGTTCTTTGAAATCAATGACTCTTCCTTTGCCTCTTGGTGTGGGAAACCAGACCTCCTCGTCCAATTCGCTTCTTACTAAGAACCAATTGATTACAATTGAAAATGTCAACTTGACATATCGTGCGATCTTAGGAGAAAGCTGGTGTAATGCAAAGTTCATCAATACGAAGGAGTTTATACCATTACCATTGGGCACCATGTTGGAAAATTGGTACAAGATATGCGATCAAAGTTGGGTTTTATCTAACTACCGACCCAATTTACTTGACTTCAATGGTTTAGAGATTGCCAAGCAATTGACTCTTGTTGAATCTTATATCTTTTGCAGCATCAAACCCGAAGAATTGTTGAACGAGAACTACACTTCGAAGCGGGCGCATCTTAATTTGGCGCCAAACGTCAGAAAATCTGTATTGTTCACAAACAGTTTGTCGTCATATGTGTTGGAGTCAATTTTGCAGCCCAAGATCAATATCAAGATGAGGGTGAATATGGTGAAGACGTGGCTCAAGGTTGCAATTTCGTGCTTGTACTTACGGAACTTCAACTCCCTTGCGGCAATCGTCACCGCTTTGCAATCCCATTTAATTACGAGATTGGATCGTATATGGGCGGAACTTTCCGACAAGTATACTGAATTGTATGAGTACTTGTCAGGTATCGTGCACCCTAACAAGAACTATAACGTTTACCGTACGAAGTTGCGAAACTTCTTAGTGGCCAACGATTACAACATCCCCATCGTGCCCTACTTTCAGTTGTTCTTGCAAGACTTAACATTTGTCATGGATGGAAATCCAAATTACAGAAAGGCCAACACTTTCCTTAATCAAAAGTTGATTAACATCGACAAATACTTGAAGATTACTCGTATCATTGCAGATATTGAAAGCTTGCAGACACCATATGGATCACAGCCAGTTACCAAGGAACCATCTCGCAACAGTTTCTTTGGCGGTAATGGCAAGCCACAGGAATTGGAAGACTACAATATTGTTGCCTCACCTCACTTGCAAGAGTTGTTATTACTTGAGATATGGAAGGTGTGTCAGCTCAACAGAAAGGAGGACGATCGTGCATGGAAACTCAGTTGTTTGATACAGCCCCGCGAAGGACAATCAGTAAATAATGTATTATAATAAGACAATTTTGAAACAATGTGTAAGATTGCAAAAGATTGCAAAATGAGAGAATAAGAATAATCACATTATTGACATCACTTTAGGAAATTGTACTTGGGTAAGCTTCTAACCACCTCGTCTTCCAATCCGTTTCTATAACGTTGTACCTTCCACGCATTACCTTTATTAGACCTTCACTGGCCCATTCCTCCCCATTTGCACCCACCCCACCACTCATGTCGTTATCGCATCGACCGCTTATGTCAGCATGACTCATCCGCATTCTCAAATCATTTTATTGGCACAGTACAGCATGTTGAGGGCCAGGTCTATTTCGTCCAGAACGCTAGCCACAGCGGCGAGAAGCCTCGAGGTGCCGCAGGAGTACGCCAGCCGCACTCCGCCTTACTCAAAATTGGTGGGTAAACTTCAACAGGTTCGAAGAATTGTCGGCGATGAGCCCTTGACTTTGGCTGAAAAGATTCTTTATTCGCATCTTGTTGATCCTGAAGAGAGCTTACAAGGCCGTCTTAGTGATATCCGGGGCCAGCAGTACCTCAAGTTGAATCCTGACCGAGTAGCCATGCAAGATGCCTCGGCACAAATGGCACTTCTTCAGTTCATGACATGTGGAATGTCTTCTACAGTTGTTCCGGCTTCTATCCATTGTGACCACTTGATTGTCGGCAAGGATGGAGAGAAGGACGACTTGGTGTCCTCGATTTCGACCAACAAGGAGGTTTTCGATTTCTTGCAAAGTTGTGGTGAAAAATATGGTATTCAATTTTGGGGTCCAGGATCGGGAATTATCCACCAAATCGTGTTGGAGAACTTTTCTGTTCCGGGGTTGATGATGTTGGGTACCGATTCACATACCCCTAATGCGGGTGGATTGGGTGCTATTGCCATTGGTGTCGGAGGTGCTGACGCCGTGGATGCATTGACCGGCACCCCATGGGAGTTGAAGGCACCAAAAATTCTCGGAGTGAAGCTCACAGGGCACTTGTCGAAGTGGTCGACTCCCAAGGACGTCATTACTTACTTAGCGGGTGTTTTGAC
Organism: Meyerozyma sp. JA9; assembly: GCA_003676015.1. Classification (NCBI taxonomy): domain Eukaryota; kingdom Fungi; phylum Ascomycota; class Pichiomycetes; order Serinales; family Debaryomycetaceae; genus Meyerozyma; species Meyerozyma sp. JA9. The sequence goes on along the minus strand of NSDU01000008.1, from coordinate 345,271 downwards.
TGTCCGTGGAGGAACTGGCTACATTGTAGAATATTTCGGAGAGGGTGTGGAATCTCTCTCGTGTACTGGTATGGCAACAATCTGTAATATGGGAGCAGAAATAGGTGCCACCACCTCCACTTTCCCTTACCAAGACGCCCACCGTCGTTATTTAATCCAGACCAACAGAGAGCCTATTTCTCGTGCTGCTGATGCCGTCAACAAGGAATATGGCTTTTTGCAGGCTGACAAGGGAGCTCAGTACGATAAAGTTATCGAGATAAATCTTCTGGAGTTGGAGCCTCATGTCAATGGTCCATTTACCCCAGACTTGTCCACACCAATCTCTTCGTTTGGAGAAGTTGCAGCCAAGGAAAAATGGCCATCTACTGTGAGCGCCGGTTTAATTGGCTCTTGTACCAACTCTTCTTACCAAGATATGTCGAGAGCCGTCTCCATCATTCGTCAAGCTGAAAAGGCCGGCTTGAAGCCTAAGATTCCATTCTTTGTGACCCCAGGTTCGGAGCAGATTAGAGCCACAATTGAAAGAGATGGGTTACTTGAGACGTTCCAGAACAACGGTGCTGTTGTTTTGGCAAACGCCTGTGGTCCATGTATCGGCCAGTGGGATCGTGAAGACGTGAGCAAAGACTCTACCGATTTCAACGCAATTTTCACATCGTTCAACAGAAACTTCAAAGCAAGAAACGACGGTAACAGAAACACCATGAACTTCTTGACTTCCCCCGATATGGTCACTGCCATGATCTATTCGGGCGACATGTCTTTCAACCCTATTACTGACTCAATCAAGTTGGAAGACGGTCTGGAATTCCGGTTTGAACCTCCTTCGGGGGCCGAGTTACCTTCGAGTGGATTCGAGAAAGGAAGAGCCGAATTCTACCCAGAAGCAGATCCAAAACCCAAACCAGAAGTGCAAGTCAACGTATCCCCTCTGTCGGACAGATTACAGCTTTTGGATCCATTCCAGCCATGGAATGGAGAGGAGATCCTGACCCATGTTCTTCTCAAAGTTGAAGGTAAGTGTACCACCGACCACATTTCGGCGGCTGGTGCCTGGCTCAAGTACAAGGGTCACCTCGAGAACATCTCATACAACACATTAATTGGAGCTGTTAACAAGGAAACCGGTGAGGTTAACAAAGCTTACGATTTGGACGGATCTCAATATGGTATTCCCGAGCTCATGATCAAGTGGAAAGAGGAAAAACGTCCATGGGTTGTTGTTGCGGAACACAACTACGGAGAAGGTTCTGCCAGAGAGCATGCCGCTTTGTCGCCAAGATTTTTAGGTGGATCTATCATACTTGTCAAATCTTTTGCAAGAATTCACGAAACAAACTTGAAGAAGCAAGGTATGTTGCCATTAACTTTCGCAAACGAAGAAGACTACGACCGTATTTCGGGCGGTGATGTCTTGACTACTGTCAATTTGAAAGAAATGATATCCAAGGGAGGTGACAATGGAGGAACTTTGACAGTGCATGTCACCAAGAAGGACGGAAGCGAATTTGACATTGTGTGCAAGCACACCATGTCCAAGGATCAAGTGGAGTTCTTCAAGGCCGGTTCAGCCATCAACTACATCGGGAACCAAAAAAAGTAGCATGTATTTAGATTTCGAATTTAAGCATCGATCAATTTGTCCTTGTCAGCATTATCGTGCGACTGATCAGGATCTTCTTCGGATTCTTGTTCTTGTTGTCTCAGCCTCTCGTAGAACTCGTCCAAGATCTTGGGGCTGATTCTGTTCAACAACTCCTTGGGGTAGATCCGCAAGAAAGACCAAGCCTGATCCAACGATTCAAAGATGGTACGGTTTTCGTACTGACCTTGAGTAATGAAGTTCTTTTCGAACTTTTCCAAGAATTCCAACGACAACTTGTCCTCGGTACTCAATGCTTCTTCACCCACAACTGCCTTCATAGCAGCGGCATCTCTTCCAATGGCATACTTGGCGTACAACTGGTTGGACACATCGCCGTGGTCTTTTCTTGTCATGCCTTCACCAATAGCCGACTTCATCAACCGGGACAACGAAGGCAAGACGTTGATGGGAGGGTAGATTCCTCTGTTCGACAATTGTCTGTCCACAAAGATTTGACCCTCCGTGATATAACCGGTCAAATCAGGAATAGGATGGGTAATATCATCGTTAGGCATGGTCAAAATTGGGATTTGGGTGATGGAACCATTACGGCCCTCCACACGGCCTGCTCTTTCGTAGATGGTGGACAAATCTGTGTACATGTAACCGGGGTAACCTCTTCTACCAGGAACTTCTTCTCTGGCAGCCGACACTTCTCTCAAGGCATCAGCATAGGAGGACATATCGGTCAAGATGGTCAAGACATGTCTCTCGGTTTGGTAGGCCAAGTACTCGGCGGTGGTCAAAGCCAAACGGGGAGTGATAATACGTTCAATGGTTGGATCGTTGGCCAAGTTGAGGAACAAGGAAGTTCTTTCCAACGAGCCGTTTTCTTCAAAGTCCTGCTTAAAGAACCGCGAGGTTTCCAAGTTGACACCCATGGCAGCGAACACAATGGAGAAGTTCTCCTCGTGGCCATCGTGGACGTCCTTAGTTGGACGAACCAAGCCAGCTTGACGACAAATTTGGGCAGCAATCTCGTTGTGGGGCAAACCGGAAGCCGAGAAAATGGGGATCTTCTGGCCTCTAGCAATCGAGTTCATGGTGTCAATGGCACTGATACCGGTGGAAATCATTTCTTCGGGGTAGATACGAGCATAAGGGTTGATGGGCGAACCGTTGATGTCCAAATAATCTTCCGCAAAGATCTTTGGTCCCTTATCAATTGGTCTACCCGAACCGTCGAAAATACGTCCCAACATGTCCTCCGACACAGGCAAACGCATATTTTCACCGGTGAATTCAACCCTCGTTTTTTTCACATCGACTCCGGTGGTTCCCTCGAACACTTGCACAATAGCCTTGCTTCCACGCACCTCCAAAACCTGACCAGCTCTTGACGAACCATCGGGCAAAGTGAGGTTGACAATCTCATTATAACGAGGAAATTTCACGTTGTCCAAGATCACCAAGGGCCCATTAACTCCACCCACGGTGTTGTAGTTAATCCGGGGTTTAATTTTGAAGCCTTCTGTAACGGCCTTTTTGTTGATTTCGTACAATTCCTTGTCCAGTAACATTGTAGGTGATGGAATTATAGCCGGTTAGCCTCAGTCAATTACAGATGGGAAATAGCGACGGTGAGCTGAAATGAAAGTTCAACGATAAGGGGTGGGAGGTGAAGTTCGCGCGTGCGGAGATATACGCAGGCACGGTGACGAGACAAGAGCACGACAGCCACAAGAAGAATTATGTACATTGAGAGGTAGTGGTGGCAGCTGAACAGGGAGGCAACCTGAAATTCGTCTCAGGAGCATCGAAATGCCCGCTAGTCGCTTTTCGTTGAAATTTGCCTAGAATACCTGCAACCACCGTAGCCATTGTGCAGGATCAGACCTTCCCATACCAGCCATGAACTCTATAAACCTGACTCTCTCTTCTCTCCTCTAGTGTAATTTGCTCACAACGTCCCAGTCGTCGAGCTGCTCCTTGGACTCGGCCATCATCGAATACGTGGTGCTGGTAAATTGACGAGTCCGAGCCGAGGCTCCGCTCACCATCAACTTGTAAATCGCTTGCATTATCACTTTTAGCTCGGGAACGTTTGTTTCTGAGGCTTGTTTCGATGAGTCTGTGGTCCTGGTCAGGCTGGACTCGCTGACCCCGCCGTAAATTTCTCCTTCAATATCATTCTGTTTGGAATCTGCGTCGCCGAAAAACCGCTCAAGAAGTCCTCTGGGTTTCTTTTGCTTGACATAAGAGTGCAGAGGCAGCATGCTGGAGTTGGTGGTACTCACATTGCTGACTGTAGAAGCCAACGATTGAGAGCCGGTCATTTCGATTTGATTTTCAACTTTGAGCTGGGTGAGTTTGAAGTCAAAGTATTGTGCCATGTTGAGCAGTTTGGTAAGAATTGAAGTGAGGTTGAAATCGTCAACTTCTCCCGTGCGAGCATTATTGAGAGCCAATAGCGATGCTGAGCGTGCTGCTGGTACTCGGTTAATTGTCACCTCAAAGAAATATAAAAAGTTTGCAATAACTTTTGCAGCAATCAAAAGAAACCTCAAAAATTCCTGGGTGGAAAATTTGGTGAACGGTTTCGAAAGAATCTTGTGAGGCACAATCACCACAGTTTTCCCATACAAAGACTTGCCTGATTCCTTCTTCATGGATGGTCTTTTGGCCGCTTCTGCCTTGGGTTCCAGCTCTGGTTCCGCTGAATGTTCGGTGCGAGCCCGACGCTGCAAATTGAGCGTTTTCGATGAGAGAGGAAGCTTGAATGCCTCACCTAATCTAATTACCTGTTCAGGGTCCTTTTGAGGGCCAGGGGAGGTTTCAGGGCTGGGAGAGCGCTGCGAAGTTGGTTCCTTTATGCCAGAATACATGAAATCTTCTTGGTCCTGGATTGAGGCGAAGAGCTGTTCGTCGGGAAGAAGCTTCAAAAGCTCAGGCAAAAACGGCAATTCCACACAGTCCACCTTGAACAAGTCGGCTAGGTGCAGTTGGAACTTGATGAGGTTTTCGAAAAATTCATTTATCTGGAGCACTTTACTGTTGTGGTTGAAAAGCAGTTCCAAATTGAGCACCGGTTGGTTGTAAAAAAGCAACGATTTTGCACTTCTTTGGGAGCTGACGCCTGCACCAGGTCGGGCCGAGGGACCCAGAAATGTCAAAGAAATCAATGTCAAGTATTGTTGCTTTTGGAGCAGGACTGCCTGCCGTTCTACTTGTATTACCTTTTCGTCGCGAAGATGCCGTAGTTGACTATCGAGCTCATTGTTATGCTGAGTGTACCAGGCTTCAATCCTGGCAGTGGACGAGGGCTTCTGTGTAGCTTTGGGCGCTTTCGACTCGCCTTCTATCTGTTCTATGGATGTTCGAAGTGACTCAATAGTGCGATTAATGTTGCGTACTTTAGCTTTAGTATTAAGTGCTTGGAGCTTTACTAATCGATAAGCGAGGTTTTTTATCAGCTTTATGGATGGACTGGGAGTAGATGGGTCATCAGGAAGTGCCAGAATAGTGTCGCCTCTCTCTAATTTGTTGCAAAGGTCGAATATGAGATTGATTTTATCTCGAGCTGCCTCGATTTGGCGGTCTGCTTCAATACACGAATTGCGTACTAAGGTGCACTCCTGGCCCACACAATCACTACAGAGAAGGTTATGGTGCAAATTCTGCTGGGGTGATAGACAAAAAGGACATTGTCCTTCGGGCATGGGGTAGATAAGATGAGACCAAAGGGTGGTGTTGGGTCGCGGATGCGCGATGCCGCAGGCTGCGAATTGTGGGGTAGTGCTACGAGTTGAGTTATAAGTATCACGAAAAGATGTATTTATTCAAGGAAGGTGCATCGAATTTGAGGTCCGTTGGCCATTAATCTTTCCGCTAGAGGAATGCTGATTTGGATTGACAATTATAATCGCTAGCCGAAAGCAAGTTTCTCAACTTTACATAATGAGAGATTATCTTATTCCGACGTTTAGGCAGCCAAATCCATAATTTCACCTTGTTCTTTTTTGCTTCTTCTTTTTTGCTTCTTTTTTCCTGTTCTTGTCGATTACTTTCTTCGTTTGCGCAACTTTTTTCTCTCCACAATTTCTCGGATCATTAGTGCCAAGGCGGCATCTACTTCTTCGTCGCAGTCAATTGCCGCAAATCCACACTTCCAATCTCGTGCGAGTTTCTTGCCTTCCTCAACAAGCTTAGGAGAAGCTAGCGGGCTGTTTGCATGTGTGCACAATATCCACGCGGGGGGAGGACAATTGGGGTCAGATGGGTCTTCGGGATTAGGTGGTAATTCGCTGTGGATCTGCCACGAACGGAGCAGTTTGCGCTGTGCCTCTAAGCTCCCGGGAGCCCTATCTTTGAACATGTTCTTGAGGGCACTCTTCAACGAAAACATATCACTTTCTTTGCCCAATTCCCACTTGGTTCGAAACGCATTGTACTCTCTCCACGCCTCGTCAAGGGTGTCTTTTATAGAAGGAAGAAGAGAAAGCGAATTTCCCTCGGTGGACTTGGTGTCGGCACCACTATCGTCCATTGCCGACTCGTACGCTGGAGGCAGGCTGGTGGGCACAGCGCTGTAAACGAAAAAGTAGCCGTCAATTGCCCCATTGAGTTCGCTGGCTCCCGAGGCTACAAGCAAGGGATTTGTCAGTACTGGTTTTCGTGGCTCATCCGCTAGCTTGTGGAGCACTTCCTTGTCGAGTTTTCTGTATAAAGATGCCTCGAGAAACGGAACCACCATGGTGGGATTATATGCTGGAGTATCCACCAACTCCACAAGTATTGGAGAGACTTCTGGAGGAACATACGACTCGGACGGAAGCCGCTGTGTCACGTACACATCATTCTTGACTTGGGTTGGCAATTTGTCTGATTTTAATGTTTTGGAGTAGGCCCGGTAAATTACTGGGCTGAGACTAACTGACGAAACCGACGTCAAAAGCCCCAAACTATGCTTTGTATCCGATTCGTCCAAGATGGCTCGGGCCACGGGGGACGTGGCGTGGTACGAAAAGAGTATCGGCATCACCAGATGGGTAGGGTAGTAAGTGTCTCGAAAATGGCCCAAAGTCAACTTTGAAACCACCGACGATTTGCCAGCTTTGGGCCCCCCTAGAAGAGCTATGCGTACAGGGAACTCGTAGTTGATTGCGGCGCCGACATCCTCGACCTTGGCGGTCTTTGACATCACACAAGAATGCGATGAAAGTTGCGATGAAAGTTGCGATGAATGCGATGTCTGCGATGATCCCCACACTGGTGTTGGGTGCCGATAAGCGAACAGTTGCGAAAACGAGAAGAAATGAGAAACAGAAATGGAAACCGAATTGAAAGTCTACGTAGTTGTGCAATGTTTAGCTCACCGGCGCCGTGGCCACTCCCAACTCGCTGTCGCCCTGGCCAAAGTACAAGAACCACGTGTTCTTGAATTGCACCAAACCCTCGGTGAAAACCACCCGGTTGACCTGGCCCTCGATTTCGTTCGCAGCATCGGGCACAAGAATGGGGCTGTCCATACGAGCCAAGGGACCTGCACCAAGGTCGTCGTAGTCCACAAGCATCTGCGAGATGGCGTAGGTGTCCTGGGCGTACTCTGCGCCTCCAGTAGTGGCGGAATTGTAGAAGAGAACCCACCAGTTTTTGCCGGGAATATCAAGCTTGATGGGGGCCGGACCCGGCTCAATGAGTTTATTTTGCCACACATACTTGCCGGTGGTGAAAGTGTTGTTGCCATAGGACGTCAGAGTCAACCGCCAATGGGCCAAGTCGGAGCTTTCTGCCAAATGGAAAGCGCTATCTCCCCATATCATATAGTACTTCCCGTCCTTGTGGCGCTCGGTGAAAATTGCTCCAGATTTCAGCCACGCTTGTCTAATGATCTGGTGGCCGGTGCTGGTCACCGCGATGTCCTGCCACGACGAGTCCGGGTGGATAATGGGCGGATACTTTTTCCAGTGGAAAAGATCGTGGGACGTAGCCACACAGAGCCGAGCCGTGGCTCCATCATAGGCAGTATAAGTCATGATGAATTTTTTCGTTTCCGGGTCTCTCACCACCCGAGGATCCTCACAGCCCCCGTTCTGTTCCCACGGCTCGGTAGGATACAAAACCGGCTTGTGGTAGCGGACAAATTTGTAGCCGTCGTCCGACCATGCTATCCCCACACTGGATACCTTGGTTCGATTCTGGGCTCGGTAAAGGAGGAAAACCTTGTCGTCCACCACAATGGCGGCCGCATTGTATATGTAGGACTCCTCAAACTCGTGTTCTGGGTCGGGAACAAGAATGGGGTTGTGCTTGTACTTTGAGAATTTGGGGCCGATGGGGAAGGCGGAGGGCTGGACGTAGTGGGAGCTCGTGGAATTCTCGTCAATCTGCGGTCTGAGCATGCTGTGCTTCAGTCTGGGCAATGTTCCTGGTCAGGTTCAATTGCTCAACTCGTCAATGTTTCTTAATTGTTTGCAATTGCTGTCAATTGCTCAATTGTCTTCGCTCTCAATCTTTATCAAGACTTGACAGCGTCCCCACACTAGCTGCGGCCCGGCACGTGACGCGCGGCACGTGGGCACCTCGACCCACCACCCAACATCCCTACACACAGGCTGCCGTCGTGCGACCTCACTTCCCGCGTACTGTCATTTGCTATCCTTGCAATCACACGTAGCATCATGGGTCAATTAATGTCCCACCCTATCGAGGACAAGAATGTGGAGTGCCACAGCCACGAGAGCCTCACGTACTCCATAGGATCGATGCAGGGCTACCGTATGTCAATGGAGGATGCCCATTGTGTGAAGATAGACGAACACGAAAAAGTTGGAGTTTTTGGGGTTTTCGATGGTCACGGAGGCAAAGAGTGTGCGGACGTGGTGTGTGAGCGGCTTCCGCTGATGATTTTCAGGCAAATTCTGGCATTATTGGACGACAAAAATGTCGTGGGTGCGACCGTCAATGACACCAGCGACGCAAAAACCGAAAAAAACGGCGCAAGCACCGAAGAAAACGGAACAAAACACGACGGAAAGGCGGCCGCTATGGCCCTCAAGGAGGCCAGGCTCGGAAATTTGCGCTCATCTGCCATGGATATCATCCGTAACTGCTTTTTCCGGGTGGACCACGAATTGGAAGCGTACCACGATGCGGCCAATTGCGGCACCACCGCCATCGTGGCCACGGTTCTCGCGGGAAAGTACGTCATAGTGGCCAATACCGGCGACTCGCGCTGCATAATGTCCGTTAACGGCGCCGCCAAGACGTTGTCGTTCGACCATAAACCGTCCACCATGGGCGAACGGGTTCGAATCGAGAACTCGGGAGGCTACGTGGTATGCGGGCGGGTCAACGAGGTGTTGGCGCTTTCCAGAGCGTTTGGCGACTTCAAGTTTAAAACGCCCTACGTGGATGGGGACACCAACCAGATCTACGCACGCAATAAAAAGTACTGGAAAAATGGCATGGTATATCTCCCGCCAGAACTCCTCCTGGTGCTGGTAGAACCAGACATTCTCGTGTACGATCTAGCCAAACTCACGGCACCAGAATTCATGGTGCTCGCCTGCGACGGTATATGGGATTGCTACACTAATGACCAACTTCTTAAAGCCATACGCTCGAAGCTCGCAGAACTGTGGAACCTCAGACACATCACCGAATACATCTTGAACGAGTGCATCTCCATGGCTTCCTCTGCCACGGGAATCGGCTTCGATAACATGACGCTCGTTATCGTCGCACTTCATCCAACCGAGACCATCGACGAGTGGTACCATAGAATGAAAAGCCCTGCGGCCTTCTAGGCATAGATATTTATCAGATTACGACTTAACGACCGACGGCTGTGGCCCTAGACTAATATACGTTAGCAGTTAGCTTCTCCAGTAATCACCCCACCTCGGCGCCCCACCGAAGCAACATCCGCACACCAAATCAACCCTCCCGGCACTGTCGCTATCACCGGCAAACAAACAACCCAGACATACCCCATAGCACTTATTCCATTTTGCATACTAGTTCTCCAACATTCTGGTGACTAGGACCCCCCCAGCATTGCATTGCGACGCGTGAGTCGCTCAGAAGTCATATTATTGCATCCCATCCACTGTTGTGATTCGATTTTCCTTATTTAAAAACTTGATAAAAAGACACTTTTTCGTCTTGAAGGCCGTCCAATGTCCTTGACAGAGTACGAAGACCCCATAATTCTTCTTGCCAGAGACCCGGACCTCAATAAAGAGCAAGAAAAGACTGCCGAACTTATTCGGATCATCGGGAATTTTCCACCCACGGAGAGAAAAGTGTCCAAGCTATGTCTGGCTCTGTTGGCGATTCTCCAGAGCTTGGAGAAAATCGAGTTGCAGCTCAAGAACTGGGCATTCATGTCGTTGGACATCAATTCTGAAGACCATTTCGATGCCAAAAGTGGCTCATCTATTCACAACTTCAACAGTAATGTTGCTACTCGGGTGCTAGGACTTTGTCGTGATATAAACCGAAAATTGAACCAAATCGCAGCCGACATAGACTACATCACGTCCGTACTGAAGACGTTGTCGGTCATTGAATACTTGCTGGATTCGGGTACTCTTCTTACCAGTTTAACGCTTCGAAATATCAAATTAAAGGACCTTACTTCCGAGAAGGTTACGGTAGCGTACCTGAAAGCGCTGTTGATTTCAATTGGAACCCAGTTGGAGGAAGCCTTGAACAACGAGGTCGACGATACTACCGCTACATACAAGCAATTCGTGGTGAGTTTGATGAAGCAACTTAACAATGCCATCGAAACCGAGGACCTGGCTTCCAAATTCGAGTGTTTGGCAGTGATAAGCGACATGGAAAAGATGTTTGAAGCGTGGAAACTTGAACGGGCTCAACAAACTCCGCAGCAAGAGGACCATAGCGAACTCGAACGGTTTTCCCATTCCACTCCAGAACCGTTTTCTGCTGCCGACAGCCGCTACGACAGCGACGACGAGTCTTTGTCGACATCGCTCTCGTCATACAACCCCCCCGTCATCCATTCCATCACCAAGGCTTCTCCCGAACTTGACTCGTCACTCCACAAGACCACCATATCGTCAGAAATGCCGTTTCTCATGTCGGCTTTTAGTTCGGCTCGTAATTTCGAGGAAGATGTGAGCCACTATGCGCCCCATCTGGCCGACCGAAAGCCGAAAACCACCCCAGCGGCACCCACACAAGCGGCCCGAGCCAAGGAAACGAAGCGCAAACCACAGCCACGACCCGTGCTCCATCACAAGACCAATCTTCCTGATTCCAGTCTTTACTCCGAGAGTCAGATCCTCCAGCCGCTGACCGCCAGCTTGTTGTACTCCAACCAGTCCTTGCTCGCAAAACTAGGAATAAAACCACAAGTTATCGAGGCGGAGATTCCAGCCGATGAGAAGGAGAATACCACCAAGAGCAAACACCACCAGCAGTTCGTGCCGCTCACCAGCGCCAATCTTCTCACTCACAACAGCCTCGAAGACGAAGTAGAATAGTCTTTGTATTCACATACCCTAATTTATTCTTTACAAGCTCTACAGCAGATAGTCTATACTTGGCACTTGGAAAGCTCCTTGACAAACGTTTCTCCCCAGTGGGCCGACGTGTGTTTGGAGATGTAGTCAAAGAGCTTCTCAAACTCTATACGTCGTTTCTCTTGAGGCATGGTCAAGCTTTCTTTGATGGCCTCGCTCAACTCTTCGATATTCCATGGGTTCACCATGATGGCTCCGTTCAAAGATTGGGCTGCTCCAGCAAACTCAGAGAGAATCAATGCACCGTTTTTCTCCTTTTGACATGCAATGTATTCGTAGCTGACCAAGTTCATTCCGTCCCGAGTAGAGCTGATCAAGCACACATCGGATACATGGTACAAACTGATGAGCTCGTCGAACGGGATCGACTTGTGCATAAAGTGAATAGGCACAAACTCCACCGTTCCAAACCGGCCGTTAATCCGGCCCACGAGCTCGTTGACGGTAGCACGAAGACTTTGGTACTCCTCGACGTCTCCACGAGAGGGAACGGCCACCTGGACCAACACCACCTTTCCGATCCACTCAGGGTTTTCTGTCAAAAACACTTCGAATGCGTGCAACTTTTGCGGCACACCCTTGATGTAGTCCAACCGGTCAACCCCGACAATGATCTTTGTGTCGCCAAACTTTTGCTTTAATTGCTTGACTCGAGCCACCGCCGAGTCTTTGGTCAAGCCCTCGGTGAACTTGTCCACGTCTATACCAATGGGAAAAGCACCAATGTTGATGGAGCGGCCCTGGTACTGGATGCCGTTGGGAACGGTGGAAACGTCAGAAACAATCCGGCTGACGGCAGACAAGAAATGACGAGCATAGTCGTATGTGTGGAAGCCTATCAAATCGCAACTCAAAACACCCACCAAGATCTCCCGACGGACGGGCAAGATTCTGTAGATCTCCGACGACGGGAACGGGGTGTGGAGAAAAAAGCCAATACGAACGTTTTTCTTCCTGTTGCCCAATTCTTCACGCAACATCTGGGGGAGAAGCATAAGATGGTAGTCGTGAACCCACACCAAATCATTGTCGTCCACCTGCTCCGCAACCTTGACTGCAAACTGGCGGTTAGCCTCGATATAGGCAGCCCAGGCGTTCTCGTCAAAGTTCATTTCTCCAGGATGGTAGTGGAAAAGAGGCCACAAGATCAGGTTCAGGAAACCATTGTAGTGTAAGTCGGCCACCACATCGCTCAAAAATATAGCAGTGCACTTGAACTTCTCCATCAAATCGCGATTGACCCGCTCCCACTCATCCTGGGGAAGTTCCAAACCCGGCCAACCAAGCCATTGAAATTCAGTCAGTTTCTTCAATCCTTGGAGTCCAGTGACAAGTCCTCCAGAAGACATCATGTAGTCATACTTGCCACCCTCCGATCTCTTGATGGTGACCGGAAGACGGTTCGAAACCACAATGACCTTTCCTTTGTTCATAATTGTTGTAGTCGAAATACTCAAGAAGATGTAGGAGACGCTAGATTGCTCCTGGTGATCAAGTACCTGGTGTATGGGCGTACCAACAGCAATAGAAGATCTCCGAACCCGAGCCAGAAAAGGAAGCAAAGGGATTCGGAAAGAGCCGGAAACGGAAAGCAGCAGGTGCCCAGAGTTGCTGAGAGGGTAGAGGGAGACAATAAGGACAGTTTGGGTTTTGGGAGACGGAATTGAGTTCCAATTGGTGCTGCATATCGGCGACATCTGCTCACTTCGGAGTTGCGAGCCCCCGATTGGGAAGGCTGGAAACGGCAAGAACGAAACGGAAGGAAGGATAGCGAATAACCAGGAAGTGAATGAATACGAAGGCATTGAGCGAAAAGGAAGACGGAGCGATAGGAAGGGGAATCGACCAACCATTGGAATGTATGAATACTGGATCTAATTTTCCATTCATTGATGGGTAAATTTTTCATAGTCAGATGGTGCCGAAAGCGTATATCGCACTGATATAGCTGCCTGTAGATCTACGGTAGACCTGAAGCTCTAATTTGTCCTTGCTGATTTTTCTGCTGAATTTTCTGCCGATTCTTCTGCCGATTCTTCTGCCCTCTCAACTAATTCTTCTCCACTGACTCTCAGCTAACCTTCCTGTAGTATTTGCTAACCTTCCTGTTGTATCGTTGAGCCTCCAATCATCCTCCATAAAAGAATAGCCAACAAGCCCAACTTGCCAACTATCCTTCCCCATTCCTCCCTACCATTTGCAGCCATCACCGATAGCACACCCACACACCCGCGACCCATTCTCACCGATTCGTCGCGACAACTTTATACCTGTCATGTATACGCCGTACAACCAGCAGAACCTCCAGCATCCCCAGCCGTTCCACACGCAACCCCTGAACCTTCCCCAGCAACCGTACCAGCAACAGGGCCTGTTCCAGCAACCACAAGGTACTCAGCCACAGCAAAATGCCCCATACACATTTTTCAACGATCCCACCGCCGCCATGGCAGCTCAATTTGCTCGTACTGGACTCGACTCTTCCAACCAGTACCTCCAGCAGAACCTCGGGCTGTTTATGTCCAACGCTGGAGACCTCCATTACTACTTTCAAGTGAGCAATTCCTACGTTGTTCGCAAGATCTTGTTGGTTTTGTTTCCCTATCGCAATAAGAATTGGTCCAGATTGACCACCACGGCCGATGGCTCTTCGCTGACCCAGTACCTTCCACCTTCTCACGATACCAACGCGCCCGATCTCTATATTCCGCTCATGGCGTTCATAACCTACATTCTCTTGTGGTCTTGCTTTCAAGGTTTAAAAGGCGATTTCCACCCACAACTCTTTGGGTACTTGGCATCACAGACGCTTGCATGTTCCTTCTTGGATATTTTGTTTTTCAAGGTCGGCCTCTACTTGCTCAATTGCTCCACAAACTCGTCGTTGTGGGACTTGGTGAGTTTCAGCGGTTACAAATATGTTGCTATTATCGTGTTGTTGGTGTTCAAGCATTTGGTGGGCTCCAGCTGGATGTTGTACTACTCGATCGTGTTTGCCGTAACCATAAGCTTGTCTTTGTTTTTGATGCGGTCGCTCAAGTTTATGGTTCTTCCTAGCACCACCAATAATACTGTGAGTGCGAAACAAAGACGTATCCGGGTGCAATTTTTGTTCTTGTACGCTGTGGTGTTGCAGTTTTTGATCATCTTGTTTATGAGCAGGTAGTTAAGAGAAGAGAGTAAGTAAGAAAAAGGAAGAATAGAGTATAAGTAAGGGTCCAAAAGTAGACATTTGAAAATTTTCCGAAGACCACTTTGGAATCCAACTGACCATTGAGGTCAATTGGACCTCTTCGTGTCAGTTGTACCCCTAGGTCAATGACCAAGCAAGCGATTCTCCATGCTAAGGCCCTCAGTTGTCTCACCCATCTCTCCTGCATATCGCCCGTCCTCATCACTTCTCACCTCCGCGTAAGACGCGTCAACTCATGTCCCATTCACGGCGGCCAGCAGGCGTCAATAAAACTTCGGTACGGGAATTCAAGGCCCGCAGCTACGATGAGAATGCGAACCCAATGCTAAATAATGCTATAAACCGTCGAGAATTGGTGGAAAAAATCGACAAAATCGACTCTATGATGGGCTTCGACAGAATGGATCATGGCGAATTAGACGGAGCAAAACCCAGAAAAGGCTGGTTGGTCAATATGCATACTACCACGATCCCCTCAGAGGATTATCTCGCCGGATACTCAGGTGTAGACTATTATTTCATCGACGAGGAGGGTGGAACTTTCAAATCCACCATCCAATTCGACCCATATTTCTTCTTGCTGGTGGTTCCAGGAAGGGAGTCCGAGGTTGAAGAAACGTTGCGCAAACGCTTGGAATCCTGTAATATGAAAAGCATAAATAGGGTGGTCAAGGAGGACCTCTCGTTACCTAATCACTTGGTGGGCCTTAAGAAGACCCTATTGAAACTAGTGTTCCACAACATTTCTGACCTTCTTGCTGCCAGAAGGATACTATCTCCTATAATTCGTGACAATGAGATGCAAAACGAAACGAGAGATGTCTACTCGGCACTCAAGATTTCCGGCCTCAACGGGAATACCAAATTCGACATTTCTCACTCGTCGACACACGAATACATCGACCCTACCCAGCTCATATCAGATATACACGAGTACGATGTTCCTTACCATGTCCGTGTTTCCATAGATGCCAACATCCGTGTCGGTAAATGGTACTATGTATACGCAAAACACTCGGAAGTGACATTGGTCGAGGATAAAGAAACAATTGCATTTGCTGACCCAGTGGTGTTGGCGTTCGATATCGAGACATGTAAAGCTCCGCTCAAGTTTCCTGACTCCAAGACTGATCAGATCATGATGATTTCGTATATGATTGACGGAGATGGTTACTTGATTACCAACAGAAACGTCATTGCTGAGGATATCAACGATTTTGAGTATACACCAAAACCAGAGTATCCAGGATACTTCACAATCTTCAATGAAGCTGACGAGGTGCTGATGTTGAAGCGTTTTTTCGAGCACATTCGTGAGGCACGGCCCACGGTTATCGCAACTTTCAATGGTGACTTCTTCGACTGGCCATACGTTGAAGATCGTGCCAGACAGCATCAGTTGGACATGTTTGAGGAAATTGGATTTGCGAAGGATAATGACGGTGAGTACAAATCAAAGTATTGCGTGCACATGGACTGTTTCCGCTGGGTCAAACGTGATTCTTACTTGCCTCAGGGTTCTCAAGGTTTGAAAGCTGTCACCACGGCTAAATTGGGCTATAATCCAACCGAACTAGATCCCGAACTAATGACCCCTTATGCATCTGAACAACCACAATTGCTTTCCGAATACTCTGTATCCGATGCAGTGGCTACCTACTATTTGTACTACAAGTACGTCCATCCTTTCATCTTTTCCTTATGCTCCATCATTCCTTTGAACCCTGATGAGGTGTTGCGTAAGGGTACAGGTACTCTTTGTGAAATGTTGCTAATGGTGCAGGCTTACCAGAAGAACATTTTACTTCCAAACAAGTACACCGATCCAATTGAACGTTTCTTCGAGGGACATCTATTGGAGTCTGAAACCTATGTTGGTGGTCACGTTGAGTCATTGGAGGCAGGTGTGTTCCGAAGTGATTTACCATGCAAGTTTAATGTTGATCCATCAGCTGTCCAGGAAATTCTTGACAATCTTCATAATTCTTTGAAGTTTTGTATTGAAGTTGAGAACAAAAAATCGCTTGATGATGTGGAAAACTATGACGAAATTTATGACCAGATAAGGGAGACTTTGTTGGACTTGAAAAATAATCCAGTACGTGAAGAAAACCCTCTTATCTACCATGTGGATGTGGCTTCGATGTACCCCAATATCATGACTTCAAATCGTTTGCAACCCGATTCTATGAAATCAGAAGAAGATTGTGCAGCATGTGACTTCAACAGACCAGGCAAAACTTGTGATCGACGCTTGGAATGGTCTTGGAGAGGTGAGTTCTACCCCACTAATATGGGCGATTACAATAATGTTAAACGAAACCTTCAAGATGCCAATGAAAAATTTCAAACAAGAAGCGGCCGAAGAATCCCATTCAATGACATGCCATACCCAGATCAAGCACAAGTGATAAAAAGTCGCTTAGCTGAGGTGTCCAAGAAAAACTATCATCGCTTAAAGCAATCGAAGACAGTTAAAAGAGATGCAATCGTCTGTCAGAGAGAGAACCCATTCTACGTAAATACTGTTCGTGACTTCAGAGACAGAAGATATGAGTTTAAAACTCTTGCTAAGGTTTGGAAGGGAAAATCTTCTAAATTGGAGCCCACTGATAGCATTGGAAGGGAGGAAGCCAAAAAAATGGTGGTTCTTTACGACTCTCTTCAACTTGCCCACAAAGTTATTTTGAACTCATTCTATGGTTACGTGATGAGAAAGGGCTCCCGGTGGTACTCCATGGAAATGGCAGGAATCACCTGTTTAACTGGTGCCAAAATTATTCAAATGGCACGGTCTCTCGTGGAAAGGTTAGGGCGTCCTCTCGAATTGGATACCGATGGTATCTGGTGTATTTTACCCACGTCATTTCCTGAAAACTACAACTTGAAGTGCAAAGACGGGAAGAAGATCTTACTTGAATATCCATGCTCGATGCTTAACTATTTGGTACACCAGCAGTTCACAAACCATCAGTACCAGGATTTAGTAGACGAAAATACCTTCAAGTATTCTACGAGATCCGAGAATTCGATTTTCTTTGAGGTGGATGGTCCTTATAAAGCTATGATCTTACCCACATCGAAGGAAGAAGGAAAGGGATTGAAAAAGAGATACGCGGTGTTCAATGACGATGGATCTCTTGCGGAATTGAAAGGATTCGAACTCAAGAGAAGAGGAGAATTGCAGTTGATTAAAAATTTCCAGTCTGATATCTTCAAACTCTTCTTGGAAGGAGACACACTTGAAGGCTGTTACCAGGCCGTTGCATCGGTCGCCAACAACTGGCTTGACGTATTGGACACAAAAGGCGGTATGCTTGAAGATGAGGATCTTATTGAACTTATTTGTGAAAACCGTAGTATGTCCAAGAGCTTGGCAGAGTATGGAAATCAGAAATCCACTTCCATCACCACTGCCAAAAGATTGGGTGAGTTCCTCGGTGAGGAAATGGTGAAAGACGCCGGATTGGCATGTAAGTACATTATCAGTGCTAAACCGGTCGGAAAACCTATTACAGAGAGAGCTGTACCTGTTTCGATCTTTTCTCATGAAGAGAAACAGAAATACTTGAGAAATTGGTTAGGTGATCAATCATTGACGTCCTTTGACCCCCGGAGTGTCATTGACTGGGACTACTACTATGAGCGGTTAGCATCAGTGGTACAAAAGATCATTACTATTCCTGCTGCTTTGCAAGGAGTTAAAAATCCGGTTCCTCGTGTTGACCATCCGGATTGGTTGCGTAAGAAGGTTCATGCTTCAGAAGACAAAAAGAAACAGTCTTCCATCGGCTCATTCTTTTCCAAAGCCAGTAAAGAAGATACAGTTGCAATGGCCGCTGCGGAATCGAGAGTTATCAAAGACATCGAAGATTTTGGAACTGTTGAATACGCCAGTGGCCGAAAAGTCAGTAAGGTGACTTCACGCAAACGTAAAGGCATTAACAACGTCAATATTGACCCATTGGAGGAAGAGAAGATCGCAGCTATTCTTCAGAAACCTTGCCCCAAAATGACCGAAGACTATGCTGGATTCCTAGTCTACCAAAGGGCCAAATGGAGGGTACAAGCTCGAAACAGAGAACGACGTAGAACTTTGTTTGGTCCATCAGCTGATACTTCGTACAGGTCGTCTGTTGGAACTCTTTACCGAAGACAAGCTGAATCAGTGGCGGGAAGTAATTGGGAAATCTTACAGTATAAACCAGATCCTTCAAAGCCAGGTGCACTTAAAGTTCATGTTTTCTCCAATAACAAAGTGCACACATTCAGTTTCCAAATTCCCAAGATTGTTTATGCTGCACTCAAAAGCGAAATCTCACCAAGAAGGCGTTTACGAGAAGCAAAAATCGACCCCAGTAACGCTATTTTACCTAATGGCCACGATGCTTCCCATCTTTACAAAATAACGATGCCGGAAGCTGTTTTTGAGGAGGAAATGCTTCTGGTCGACAGCTTACTTCAAGATTCTACTGTTCTCGGCTTGTATGAAACTCAAGTCTCTGCTTTGGAAAGGGCTATCATTAACTTGGGAAATACCGTAAAGTTTGAAGATACGAAGGTGGGATCATTGGGAAAAGGTTTAAAGTCTGGATTTCACTTGAAAGACCTTACCCCTGTAAAGGACGAAACATATTTGAGAAGATTCAAGATGGACATTTGCTACTTGTTGCATATTGTTGCAAATAACTACGAGTTCTACGCCTTGTTTAAGACATGGGAAGGAACTGCGACAGTGTACATTTTGAAGCCTTCTTCGGGTGCTCAAGAGTTACCACCCAATATGCAAAGGACGTATGAAGACTTGTTTCAAGGTAAAAAGACCAAGTTGGAAGCCACTGCAAGTATTTTGGATTACTCCTCAACTATGGAGTTTGACACCGTTTACTATAACGATAGAAGCAAGCTTTTCAAACGTATTGACAAAGATCTTCGAAAGCTCGAAGAGACCAGGAGCACCAAAGCACTCTTGGCAGTTCAATCGCCTTATGCCAATGCCTTGCTTCGTCAATTGAAATCAGTGCAAGACTACCCAACCATACGAATGGGAATGCGCGAACTCAAGCTTCCGGCCATCGGTTGGCAATCTTTAATTGCAAAGCGCATAGTGAACCATTACTTTGTGTTAGGGGCATGGATCAAAAATTTGATTTCGATTTCAAAGTACGGAAACATACCCTTGTGTAATTTGGAGATCGACAACTTGGGGTATCTTATTGATGTCGAATTTGCCCGGAGATTGAGTCTGAATAACATTGTCCTTTGGTGGTCTCCCAAAGCGTTACCTGATCATGGGGGTTTTGAAAATGATAGTGCCCAGGACTACGAGAACTTTGACTTCCCTCAGTTCAACAACCCAGAAGTATATGATACTACAAGTTTAGAAATCGAGCTCGGGACACTCACGATTAACACTATCTTGACCAGTGCACTTATTAATGGAGCCGAAGGTACAGACTTGGCTGATGACGCGGTGGAGTTTGATAACAATAATGGGGCTGGCAGCATCGCTAGCGACTCATTTTCGGCGCCAGCTATGCAGATATTAAGATCGATGGTTAAAACCTGGTGGGATGATGCGTTGAACAACAACGTTAATGCTGACGCACTTATGAACAACCTTGAAATGTGGATGCAGCGTAAAGAATCACATTTGTATGATTATGCTTTGCATTATCAGGTACACAACTTGACGATCAAGAGTTTGTTACAGCTTCTAGGTGAGTTCAAACGTCTGGGGTCAAATGTGATATTTGCAAACAGAAACAAAGTTATCTTACTGACTCCGAAGGTGTCCGTGGAGCAAACATATGCCTCTACCCAGTACTTGGTGAAGGCCACCAGAGCGAAGCCGTTATTCAACTTTCTCGATATGAGAGTTGTCAAGTACTGGGACATCTTGGTTTGGATGGACAGATTCAATTATGGTGGACGATCATGTAAAGAAATCACTGCCGAAGAGAATCAAAACCTCATAATCGAAAGCAATTGGCTTATGAAAAAGTTCTTGCCAGTGATGTTTCAAGATGAATTTGAGGACTGGGTGTTAATATTTATTCAAGCGTTGGCGAAGCATAAGAGCAAGACCATTCTCCAGTCAAGTCAAATGGGGCGCACGCAGAGAGTCACTCAAATTGCCCATCGCATAAAAGGAAAGAAGGAGGAAGGCGCCGAAAATGAAGAAGACGAGTACAACCATGAGGTGGTAGATGTCTTCAGATTGCCATTACTCAAACGTATTGAAAAGCTCTACCGCCGTCAAAACGAATCGATTATCAACCCCGAGTTGGAACAAGAGTACAGTTTCCCAGTGCTCCCAGGCTCACATCTTAATATGAAAAACCCAGCTTTGGAGCTCGTCAAGTTTCTCTGCGCTGTTTTTGCATTGTCTCACCGTCAAAACATCGAAGTGAGAATGCTCCGCAAGGATCTCTTAGCTATCTTCGACGTGAAAGAATTCAGTCCCGAGGCGATTTTCAAAGACCCTTGTGTCAGTCTCGTGATATCACAGTTCCGTTGTGACTATTGCAACCATGTGCGGGAGATTGACTTTTGTCGTGATACAGAGGCAGACGTATGGAATTGTACCACTTGCCATAAACAGTATAATAAGGCGTCTCTTGAGGAGCAATTGATCACCCAGTATCTCAAGACAGTGACCAAGTTCCAATGTCAGGACCTAAAGTGTTCCAAGTGTGGCCAAATCAAGAGCGACAACATGAGCGAGTTCTGTCGTTGCTCAGGAAAATGGATTGGCACCATACCCTACGAGCACATTGCTCACGAGCTTCAAATATACGCTGGAGTCGCTAAAGCGTACAATTTGGAGTTGTTGCGATCTGTGGGTGCCTCGGGGTGATCCAGCAGCAGCACAGCATTTAGAAGCTAGCATTAAATAAACAGCATCGATACCAGCATCGCAGCGAACGGCTGCAACTTCGGTGTTTGAGTGCGAAGATCACCAAATTCAATGCGAAATATAACTACGACCGTATGGAATGCCCTCAAACAATGCTGTTGATAAGACACCTTTATTCCGAGAAAACGAGCTCCAGTACCTTAAGACTTTCGTAAATGAAGACCATAATTTGCTGGCTCCCGTAGTACTAGTTCAAGGGAACAAATCCGTGGGCAAGACATTCCTAGTAAAGTACTTTTTGGATACTATCGCAACAAATAAAACCCTTATTCGATGCGACGAGTGTGTTACAAAGAAGCTCTTGCTTCAGCGGTGCTTAAAGAACATACGACTTGATAGTGGCATTGACCTTCAAAGTTACAAGCAACAATTCCAAAATAAAGGTCGAGAAGAGTCCCGGTTTGGTGCGCTATGTGACACTTTTGCAGGATTTTTGGACGTATTGGAGCAGTTCTTCACAGAGACAAATTACGTCCGTCGCCATGTACTAGTTCTTGATCGTTTTGATCAATGCATGGAAAAATCAGACGAGTTATTCACTTCTTTTCTGAGGATGGTAGAGCGTCAGGCACTCCAAAACTTGACAGTTATCATAATTACCTCCGGCGCCGTGCCCAACGAAATAGCTACGTTGGCGGTTCCAGTTATTTATTTCAAGCCGTACTCAGAAAATCAAGTGGTACAGATATTGCAGCTGCACCAGTTGTGTCAATTTGAAGGCATGGAGGAAACTGGCACTTTCTGGGATCAGTACTGCAAGATTGTAGTTGACCTTTATTACAGCTATACAGGTTGCAACTTGAGCTTACTTATGGATATATGTGTCAAGCTTTGGGACAAGTTTACCTTGCCCATTCGTGAGGGCCGATATACCCCACAAGATTTTTTTCAGGTTTATCGGGATCGCAGACATTTGTTCACAGATAATTATGTCGTCGACGTTCCTCTTGAGAATAACGACGATGAAAGCGAGTCGCTGCTTGCCAACATTTCAGATCTTCCATATCACTCAAAGTTTATCTTGATAGCATCATACTTGGCATCGTTTGTTGATCCTCGAAGCGATATAAACTCGTTTTCGAAGCTCAAATCTCGTCGAGTAAAAAAGCCAAAAACTAGTCTTGGCCAGCTCAGAAAAGGTATGCAATCCAAGGAGGATATCGACTCCAGGCTCCTCAATGCCGCATTTTTCGACCTAGAAAGATTGTTGGCTATTCTAAGAGTAATCTACAGAAACGAGTCGGACTCAATCAATATGCCCACGGTTGATTTGGCCAACTTGTATGAAGACGAACTTGAAAGAATCATGAAGGAACGAGAAAAAGAGCAGGATCTGTTTTCTCTCAATTCCAACGTCGAGTTGAACAGCCAGATAGCGACGTTGGTGTCTCTAGGGCTTCTTGGAAGAACATCGTCGGCAGATATTTTGAGCTCAAAAGCTAGGTGGAAGTGTAATATTTCATGGACCATAGTGTCCAGCTTGGCGGACGATGTCAAGTTTCCCATTCAAAACTATTTAGTAGAGTAATACAACCTAGAATGTGACCTCGTTGACATCCACAAACTCCTCATCTCCAACTCGTCGAACCATCACATCGCCGTTGAAATAATGTTCAGCCCATTCAGCCATTTGCTGGCCAGAATATGGTCCATTTACAATGTCTTCGCCCTTCCAGCAAAATTCCCACTCTTGAGAAGTTTCCTCCTCCCTCAGGCGCTTTATCCCTCGTGGTTCCAATTCCTGGCCAGTTTCTCGTGAATACAATCTCATTAATTCTTCTCGTGATTTCTCATAAACATCGTCGATATCGTTATCGTTGGTCAAGCGGTCACAAGCTTCTGTGATATCAAACACCATATCTTTCCGCTCACTTTCTTCTTCGGAAATACTCTTTCCCTTTCTTTTGGGTGCCAATCTCGCCAACGCTTCGAGAGGAGTTTCAGCAGGCTGCAAGAACTGGACTAAAATTCGAATATTTTCGGCACTGTCACGATAATTCTCCAACTTTTGACGACGTATCCTTTGCTCGTTCCTTTCTCGGAGCTTTTGCGCATTTTTGGCTTTTCTGGTTTCGGCTCCGTTGGTGTTCATCCAAGCCTCTTCCTCGATAGGCGTGGATGCCTTACGTTCGTAGTTTCCGTCGGCATCAAAGACACCTTCTTCCGCTTCCTCTCGGAGATTGAACTGCTCAAGCTTGGGTTCCTTCTTGCGAGCTTTTGGCTCACCGTCTTCGGCGTTGATATAGTACGCATTGTTGGCTTGGTCGTCTTCATCTTCATTTTCTTTTTCATCTTGGTCGTCCAATCTCTCTTTTCCGTCATAGTTCGTATTCTCAACACCCAGCGCCTTTTCAAACTCGTTCATGTCCAACAATTCGACCTTCTTTCTTTCTTTCTTTTCCACTTTCTCATCTTCACTTGCAAACATATCGTCTTCGTTGTCTTTTTCGTCAGTGTTTTCCTTGTTGTCTGGATTCTCATAGTCAGACAACGACGAGTCCGAGTCGTACTGAAGTTTGACATCATTTCGATGCAATGCCCTTACACGTTTTCCTTCTACGATATCATCGCGAAAAAATCCCTCATCGCTTTCCATTCCATTCTCCTACTCGTGGCAACTAGTAGCGATTGAATAGGATCAACGCTGTAAAGAATAGGTTAGTAGCCAGCAGAATAGGTTAGGAGCAACTAGGAGAAGTCCAAAGTGGAAAGATTTTTGTCTGTTTATAGTGCGAAATGGTGCGATTTAGTGGGAATAATGCGCCCTGAGTCCACAGTAGTGCGCATAATGCGAATTGATGCGACTACTACACTGGTGAGAATAATGCACTTATGCAACATCCACACTGTTGCGAATAATGCGAATTGATGCAAATTCCATACTGATGCGGATTGGTTCATATTGATGTATAATATTAAGAGATGTGAAAACTATACTTTCCTCAACTTTCAAGTTGGGTGTTCACCATGGACTACGCCAGAGATCCAGATAA
This sequence comes from Meyerozyma sp. JA9, assembly GCA_003676015.1. Classification (NCBI taxonomy): domain Eukaryota; kingdom Fungi; phylum Ascomycota; class Pichiomycetes; order Serinales; family Debaryomycetaceae; genus Meyerozyma; species Meyerozyma sp. JA9. The sequence continues at coordinate 321,024 of NSDU01000008.1, read as the reverse complement.
TCTCGAATGCTTTTATATCTGTCAGGGCACGAAAAGGCTCTACACCAACTTCAACCTCTCGGTCGAGCTCAATCGAAAGACAGATGCCGTTCAATTGTCCAATGTTCTCAGAGCTATGGTTCTAAAGACACCTTATCTATCTTGCAATGTGTTTAGAAACGGCAATTTTAACGATAGGAAGTGCAATGGATCGAACTTTAAGCTCAATTACCTCAAGAAAATCGAGTTTGAAGCGGTGGTTTCGTTCGAAAAGTTTGTTAATATTGACAATGATTTTTTTACCCTGCTTACTGAAAGAGTCTTTCCAATGGGGCAGCAACTCCCGCTGTGGCAGTTGGTGGTGTTTGAGAACCCAGACACTCAGATTCTTAGTTTCTACTGTGACCACACTTTCTTTGATGGGACTAGTGGTGTTCTATTCATGAAGGACTTGGTTAAGGGATTGAACGAGTACTGGAAATCGCCAAATCTTTCTTACGTGCCGGTTTTATTTGACTACGAAAAAGATGCTCCCAACTTAGGGAAGATCCCTCTCAGTGGATTTTCGGGGCTGTCTTTGTACAAAGTTTCCATTTTTAAAGCCATTAGGATTACTCTAGATGAGCTTTGTATGCCTTCTTTTGCGAAAAAGTTCTTCAGAACCTTCATCAAGGGCGGTCCAAATATGTACCGAAACCCTGTGTTCGTATCTGGGTGTCTAAGTGAGCCTGAAACCAAAACCCTTATACGAGCAGTTTCCTTGACCAAGGATTTGGCTGGGCCGCTTCTCAGACTTTGTAAAGCCAACAAAGTGACATTCACACCTCTTTTGGCTATGTTGGCGTTGTACTCGTTTCAGCAAACGGTGAAGAAGAAATTGTCCAAGACGAACACCTCGTCGAGTATTTGTATCGATATCAATGGAAGAAGGTATCTTCCAGAATGTGCCAATAGGTATGGACTTTTCATGTCCACATCCATGAGTTTAGTACCCCCGATTCCACCTCCTAGGGAATGGTTTGACAAACACTCTCCACTCAGAAAGACGAACAAAACGTTAAACAAACACATCGCTTCCAGATTTCCTTTCAAGTTTGTAGGTGTCTTGAAGTATGTCAACCCATGGTTTTTGGCAGATAAGCAGTTGGGCCTGACGGACTTGAAGACTATGGACTGTTCTAACGTTGGTGTCCAGGACATTTCTTGCGGCGATTGGTATGCTTCTTCTGCTTGGTTTTCTCAGTCAGTTGGGAATCTCGTGAACATGGGTGTCTCGTGCATATCCGTTGAAGGAGTTATAAACACCTGTTTTGGATTTGCAGCGCCTTTGGTCGACTTGGTCGGTGAGGAAACCATAGATGCATTTGAGGACCATTTCTTGGTGACAGTTCAGGATTTAATAGAGACTGGATCAGCTTAGTGGCTTCAAGACCACTTGTTCGAACAATGTTTCTGAAAGAATTAAATATAATAGATCTAGAAGACCCAAACACAATCTTATACACAACTCGATTATTTCGCAGCCAATTCAATATTCGCGATGAGCATCTTCTTATGAACATCGATCCTGGAGACGAAATAGATAAAGTCCTCGACTTGGAACAACAGTACTATCAAGAGGGATACGAGGAGGGCCAGCGTGAAGCTACGCACCATCAGTTTATCGAGGGAAAGGAGTATGGATATCAGACAGGGTTCCAGCGATTTATAATCATCGGATATATGAGAGGAGTGGCTGAAATATGGCGGAAAGAGGATGGAAAGACTATAGAAAAAAGCATGGAATCACATCTAAACCAATTGGACCGATTGTTGGACGTTCCAATGACAAATGGAGACTCAGAAGTTGCGGTGTATGAAAAAAATGTTGCAAAGGCCAGAAACAAGTTGAGGGTGATTGCGACGATTCGAAAGGACCAGGCTAGGATATCCAAATTAGACCAATTGGTAGATGAGATTGGTGGAAAGCTACAGGTTAGCGAAAACGTGGACGAGATGTGGTGAGTTATGTATTAATTAGCTTGTATAATACACCTTAGAACAGAAAATCAAAGTCTAACAGCTTGGTTTTACTCTCAAGCTTGTAGGACATGATACCTCCAAGTGGACAGTCACTTACGCCGATATTCAAGTACTCGCCATCGTCATCTGACGGTGCAAATGCAAGCCCTGTGCACTTTCCAATGAAGTCTATGCTCTGTACTCGCGGCTCGATCGTGTCACCAGAGTTCATAAGATCAGTAACGGAAACCATACCAACATGATCCAAGCTTTCCGCCCATGAAATATATTCTCCACCGTGACTAAATTTGACGTTTCTCACTGGCCCGCTATGACAAGACATGGATCCCAATGCACTCTCCCAGGTATAAACACTGTGGTGGGGATTTCTTCTATCCCAAACTTTGACACAGCAATCTTGATTGCCAGTAAGGATCATGTTCTCGTCTCTAGGAGACCAATCGCAGCCAAATCCGAAATCCTGGTGCCCTTTAAGTGCTATGGAATTTGACTGAAATCCACCGGCACGCTTGTCTAGAAGGAACGAATCAACGCAATCTCCAGTGACAAGAATCTCGTTTATATTAAAAGGGTTCTCAGCCATGCAGTTGATTGGGAATGGCGAGGTGGTGGTTGTTTTCGAGTTTGTAGCAACATCGACAAATATCAAGGAACTGTCATTAAGTGCAAATTCCAATTGTTGGTCGTCCAGTATCAATAAATTGTTTATAATTCCATTAGAGCTCTTGGTTAGAGAGTACTCTCCTAATACCCGCGGCTCACGATGTACGCTGATATCAGAAAGGATATAATTACCCTCAAATGTCCCGCACGCCAAAAACTTGTTCGAGCAAGAGATAGTGGATATTCGACTGTATGAGTTGTACGAAAGGTTTTTCGAGTCGATTATACAGTCCAATTTCATGGCACCAGATCTCGCGGTAGCCAAGTTATCCGGCATGAGTCGATTGATCTTAAAGAAGCAATTATACTCGTCTGGTTCTTGGTCTGTTATAGGGTCCAAGTTGTGATCATGGTAGTAGCACAGTGGGTAGAATACGCCAGTGCGAGGATTATTGGAGCCACAGAGAAGGTTGCGGAGTTGGAAATGGGTAATGTTAAGTTTCAATTTGGAAAAGAAGCGCTGGAACTCGAAAAAATCTGTCCTTGAAGCGTATGTTGCAATATTAATAGACTGAGTTAGTACTGAAGAGGAACCTAGCAATGGTATCACTTACTTCTCTGACTTTCTGGCGCAGATTTTCAATGCTGTAGAACCATGAATCCAAACCGACTCGATCACGGTCTAGTATGAATTTTTCTCGCAAGTGGGCCGGCCACTGAATGCCCTGAACATCACAGTGTTCGAGCGAGTCCACTGAAAATGTCGAAGTGTCTTCTCTGCTTTTAAGCGAAGTGAGAATGCGGAGTATATCCGCCTTGGATAGTATGGATTCCTCGTCATACAACAAGTTATAGAGGAAGGTCAAAGACTCGGATTCTCCAAGTTCGTATCTGTTTTCTGGAAGCATAAGGTCATCAAAGTCGGAGTCGCGGTTGTCGAACCACCGAAAGCTCTCGACAACGTCTCGGTTATCATTTTCTATTTGCCTTAGGCGGTCGACCTCAAATTCTAGCTCTGGAGATAGCTGAACAGACATGATAAAAGATGATCAATAAGCTGTTTTATTGGTTATGAGTTTTCAGTCGGACGGGAAGCACGCTTTATTTGGGTGAAATTGGAAAAGTCAAGTTTTAAAAAGGATATTTGGCCGGGTCCTATTCGATTGGCTGAATTCAGTAGTGTGATTTGGTGCCAAAATTGAAAAACGGGCAAACGATCAACAGATCAATGGTTAGTTGGTAGAGGTCAGGGATCCGTGGCAACGTTAACAGAGGGTAAAAACGAATTTGATATAAATAATGATAGTGTATCTAATAGTGGTGATGTACCCAATGGCCCTGAAGGTGCGGTGAACAAACTGCATATAACCCAGCAGTCCAGGGCACGTGACAACTTTTAGACATCAGGCTAGATGAGTTGAGGGACGTCCAATAGGGTACATTGGTTTTTTCTTCATGTTAAGACACGGGTTTGGGAAGCAGGAACGACGAGTAATCTCCAGTAGTGTCGTCAAACCAGAGTCGCGAAACTTTTTAAAAGTATGTCATTTAAACAATGATCTTCTCTGTTCACGATGATCTCTAATTGTCTCTGTGCCAGGATATTGTTTCTCAAAGCCCAAGAAAGAAGCAAGACCTACGAAGGTACCCTGATACACAACGGCCGTAAAATAGGATACTATCTGTACTGCATCCTAAAAGACGGGTTCCGCAATACTTCGCTTGCTGAAGTTTTCCCAGTTGAGTTCATGTTCAAGGAGTAGAAGTCGTCCTTATCGATTGAGATATTGCGAAATAATGTCCCAAGCATTGAATATTGACATTTATACGATATTTCACCGCATAGACATTCACAAGAACTTCTGTTGTGGTGTTATTGCCAGGTTAGTCTTGTGCGGCGCGAAAAATGTATGCGCCGCACCATCTGTCAAGAAGATGCAAAGAAGATGCAACGAAGATGCAAAGATGCAACGAAGATGTCAAGAGCCAAGATGCCATAACGACATCAAGAGAAAAGTAAACCAGCGAGCTCGATAGAAGTCCGACCTCCTGTATACGATTGGATCTTACGATACTTACCCCTTCAGCTGACGAGCCACCGCGAAATCCGAAAAAGTGCCTCAGCACGTCGGCCCATACACCTTGCAAAAAGGGTATTTGAGAGTTTTTGGAGCCTATTGGTCAGTATATTAGACCATTCAATTGTGTGATCTGCTATGCTTTCAGCAAGTTTCACGATAGCACGTCTGAATCTTATCGCGAGTGCAGTTCGCTGTCTTTTTCTACGATAGCAAGCCTAATTTCAAGTGGCGGATAAGACTCCACGATAATGCTACGGAAATTATAGCAGTGCGGCAGCATCATTATTACTCATTTCGTGCAAGCAGCCGTATAAGGGACTACTTACGAAATCGCACATCCTGTATACAATCGACTCCTATTAATTTACGGTGTAAATCTGGCTTGCTGCAACTGTATGCCAAGGTTCCGCAAGCTTTCTCCATTTGCTCCGCTTGCCCTGCACAATTGGTCATTTTTCAACGGTATTACCACGGTGGTTTCTAAGGGTATTATCTAACGGTATTTTCTAACGGTATTTTTCAGCGGTCATCAATCCCAATGCTTATCGCCATTGGATCACGCCGCTGAATAAGCGCATGCAACGGTTCGGAGCCAAACCTAAAATAGGTGCGAAGTCCTGTGTGACTCACATGTTTATTTCCGCGTATATGTCCGCACCCATAGTTAAAACGGATTTCCCAGCCGCACCGCCTACACAGTGCATAACTTGGTGCCGTGCGTTCGCAGGTATGGGTTTGCCTCCTATATAACGATAAGTAAAACCCAGGGTTTTCATTAATACAATGAAATTCGATAACGAAGCGATAGACGGTCCTGTCTATCAGAAAAGACTTTTTACCCCGTTGCTACGAAAGAAGCAAGTCCCTGTTCCTTACGAAGATGAGCGACTCCAGTTTCCGAAAACTATGAAGAACCCCATAAGCAGAGCATACTTTTTATGGCTTATTCCCTTGCTTAACGTGGGCTATAGACGAACGGTTCAGCCCGGAGATCTCTATAAGCTCACCGATGATCTCACGGTTGAATATTATAAGAATCGATTCCAGGCTATCTTCCAGAGAAGAATTGCCAAAGCCAGGATACAGCATCGCGAGAAATGTGCCAGCGACGAGGAGGCAGACGAGACATTTGTGGTGTCGAAATATGATGTCCTCTTCACGATTTACGAAACGTGGTTCCGTGTGCTCTTGGAATCGGCGTTTCTCACGGCGATATCGGTGATCATTTCATCTTTAATTCCCCTTGTTACAAAGCAGTTGATCAAGTTCGTGGAGGCTCGAAGCACTGGTGCTCAGAGTTCTGTTGGTCCTGGTGTGGGATATGCCTTTGGAATTTTTGCAATGGCTACTGTCAATGGTTTGTTTGTTAATCATGGAGTATACAAGGCATTTAAAATTGGAGTCCAGGTCAAATCTGTTTTGACAACCTTGATCCTCGAAAAATCGTTTCGATTGAGTCCTCGTTCCCACCACAAGTTTTCCTCGGGCGATATAAATTCCCTCATGAGTACGGACCTTTCTCGTTTGGAAGTCGGCATGATCTACCAAACACTTTTCATTGCCCTTCCAATTCCCGTGGTTATTTCCGTTGTCATTTTGGTGTTAAATATTGGTGTGGCAGCAGTCATTGGTATCGTTGTCTTCTTTGCTTTCATCACAGCTATTACCGGTGCAACCACATATCTTTTCAAGCTCAGAAAATCCGTCAGCGTTCTCACCGACAAAAGAGTGACATTGATTAGAGAGGCTCTCAACAACATCAAGATGATCAAGTTTTATTCGTGGGAAAGGCCATACTGGGCTAATATTCTTGCCGCTCGTGCTGCGGAGATGAAGGTGGTGTTCAAAATCCAAGCCTTGAGAAATATCATCAACGCCCTTGCATTGAGTTTGATTGGACTCACGTCTATGGTTGCGTTTTTATCGTTGTATGCTATCGAAGGAAATACGAGATCCGCAGCTGATATCTTTTCCTCTGTGTCACTGTTCGAACTTTTGGGATTTCTCATCTTTCTTTTACCCCAATGTCTCTCGACATCGGCAGATGTACTTGTGGCATGCAAAAGGGTAGGAAGCTTTCTTGATGCGGAAGACAATGGAGTAGATGAAAACTATCATCAAATTAACGACCCATCTTCCAACAAGGCTATTCAATTGACGCAAGCTTCTTTCGAGTGGGAGATTTTTGATGATGAAAAATCTGAAGACTCAAAAGGCGAAAAATCCAGCACTCCCTCTATTGATATTAACCTTACAGGAAAGAAGGACACATTCCAACTCAAGAAGGTAGACTTCACTATCAACAAGGGAGAATTTTTCGTTATTACTGGAAAAATTGGTACCGGTAAGAGTTCATTACTTCAGGCCATGTCTGGTTTCATGAAAACGAAAGAAGGAAAAGTTGAAGTCAACGGTTCTTTGTTATTTTCCGGTGCGCCTTGGATCCAGAACACTACCATTAGAGAAAATATCATTTTTGGTTTGGAATATGACTCAACATATTATAAAAAGGTGATAGCAGCTTGCAGCTTGCAAGATGATTTCGATATGTTTGCCGGTGGAGATTTGACAGAAGTGGGCGAAAAGGGTATCAATTTGTCGGGTGGCCAGAAAGCAAGAATCAATTTGGCAAGATCTGTGTATGCCAACAAAGATATTATCTTGATGGATGACTGTCTCAGTGCCGTTGATGCTCGAGTCGGTAAGCACATTGTCAAGGAATGTTTTCTCAAGTTGCTTGGTGATAAAACGAGAGTATTAGCAACACATCAACTTTCTTTAATTCTGTCGGCCAATAGAGTCGCGTATTTGAGCGGAGATGGAAGTGTTGATGTTGGAACCTTGGAAGAATTGCAGGAGAGAAATTCGGGGTTCAGAGAACTTATGGCCAGTAATGTGAAAAGTATCACAGAAGATGACAATTCCAAAGAAGAACTGTCTTTGAACGATGATAATGTGACAATCGAGACTCTTCCGATTGAAGAGAAGTCTGACATTGGCGGACAATCGCAAACTCTTACGAAAAGAAGGGTGGGTGCAAGTAGCGATGATGTTGTGTCGATCGAAACTCACGACTCTAACGACAATTTGAAAAAGGGTAAACTTGTCGAGAAAGAAGAACAGGCTGTCAACAGTCTCCGTTTCGAGGTTTACAAGACATACTTAAAGTATGGTACTGGAAAGTTTCGTGCATGGGGCTTTTTCTTGGTCTTTGTTCCGTTAATGATCATATCCACCTTTGCTGATATTTTCACCAATACGTGGTTATCGTTCTGGGTATCCCGTAAGTTTGCAAACGTGTCTGACGGAGCATATCAGGGAATTTATGTGGCCCTTGTGTTTCTGTGGTTAATTTTCCTTACGGTGGAATTTGTTTCTCTTATCCGTATGACGACAAACGCATCCAAAAACTTGAATGTGGTATCTTTCAAGAGTATATTACATGCTCCCATGTCTTTCATTGACACAAATCCAATGGGAAGAATCATGAACCGATTCACAAAAGATACTGACGCATTGGACAATGAGATTAGTGAACAATTAAGACTCTTTGTTTATGGTTTGTCCCGTTTGGTCGGCATGCTAATCTTGAATATTATCTACTTGCCATGGGTTGCACTTCTTGTTCCTGCCATGGCCGCCTTCTTCGTCGCTTTTGCTAACTACTATCAAGCATCATGTCGTGAAGTCAGAAGAATTGAAGCCGTTCAACGTTCTTTTGTTTACAATACCTTTAACGAAACTTTAAGTGGACATGACACAATCAGGGCTTATGGTGCAGAAGGTAGATTTTCACAAAAGTGTGAGACACAGCTTGATGGTATGAACGAAGCAGGGTATACTGTGTGGGCTTTGCAAAGGTTTCTCAACATTGGTCTCGATACGTTGGCAAACCTTGTTGCTCTTGTCATTTCATTACTTTGTGTGAATCGGGTGTTCAAGATAAACGCTGCCACCGCAGGTTTGCTTGTCAGTTATTCGCTTCAATTGAGTCCCGAGTTAACTCAACTTATAAGATCGTGGACCATGCTTGAAAATGACATGAATGCAGCCGAAAGATTATGCCAATATGCTCTTCATTTGCCTCAAGAAGCCGATCATAGTGTGGGATCTACCACTGTCGATGCGCCATGGCCAAGTAGTGGAGAGCTTGAATTCGACAGAGTCTCCTTTAGCTACCGTCAAGGATTACCCCATGTTTTGAAGAATCTTAGCTTCAAAGTGAAGTCTGGGGAACGGATTGGTATTTGCGGCAGAACTGGTGCCGGAAAGTCTTCCATCATGAACGCCTTATACAGATTGAATGAGCTTGCCGAGGGAAAGATCCTCATCGATGGTGTTGATATCTCAACCATTGGATTGAACACTTTGAGATCAAATCTTTCTATCATTCCTCAAGACCCAGCACTTTTCACAGGTTCCATTAGGAGAAACTTGGATCCATTTGATGAGCACCCAGACTTTGTTTTATGGGATGCGCTTCGGAGAGCTGGTTTGATAGAGGAAACTGAACTTGAAAATGTAAAAGTGCAACAGAAAGATTTGGACGACGAATTGCATAAATTTCATTTGCAACAGGAAGTTCATGAGGATGGTAGCAACTTTTCACTAGGCGAGAGACAATTGATTGCGTTTGCCAGAGCGTTGGTGAGGAACTCGAAAATTCTTATTTTGGACGAAGCGACTTCATCGGTTGATTATGGAACTGACAATAAGATCCAACAAACCATCATGAACGAATTCAAAGACTGTACGATTTTGTGCATAGCCCATCGGCTTAAGACTATCATCGGCTACGATAGAATCTTGACATTGGACCATGGAGAGGTGAAAGAGTTAGATACTCCACAGAACCTTTTCAGAAAACCGGACGGTATTTTCAGAGCAATGTGCCTCAAGTCCGGAATCACCGAATCTGACTTTTAGTTCTGTTATTATACTTTATGAAATGAATAAATTGTAATTGGAATTCGAACATAGGAGGTTTCCCATTAGCGGTTGAGGAATGTCAGTCGTATTCACTGTATACCGATATCGGCTCTAGTCGATAATGGCATCCTTACACCAGGCTGCGAGACTGTGGCTAAAATAGCTCAAATCCTATAAATACATTTGTAATCTGCATATCCTTCTTTATCATAAGCTATTCCAATGGGTCACAAATATCACTTTGATGTATCAATGTCATGCTCCGGCTGCTCGAATGCAGTCAATAGAGTGTTAACGAAGCTTGACGGTGTGGACAATATAGATATTTCTTTGGAGAAACAGACGGTTGACGTTACTACTGCTGATTCTTTAGATTATGATACCGTCTACCAGACGATTTCTAAGACTGGAAAGAAGGTGAACGACGGAAAAGTGGTGTTTTAAATAGATATAATGAACGGATCAAATTACTCTTCCTGAACCATGTCTCTGAACTCCGATATCTCCGTGATCAAGTCGTCTCGAGGTCCGCTCTGAACGAAAACTGATTTGATCAAGGCAGTGAGTTCCTGAGTTTGTAAGTCGAAGAACTCGCCATCGTAAAACCTCTCCTTGATTTCTTTGAGATGGTTATTAATCAAGAATACAACGTTGTCAAGTTTATGGAACGATTCTACGGCATCTTTTGTATCGTCCACTTGTTGCACATTTGGCAAGGTGACGTTTTGCATCATCTCGACTATAGTTGTGATTTTAATGGACTGGTATTCGGTGATTTCATCCATTCTGATGATTGAATTGGCAAGCCAGCTATTGATCAAATTGACCATGTCAATGATGAAATCATGAAACATGGGCTTATTCGTTTTCTGCAAATCAGTGGAAAACAAGTTCTTGAACCAATTGCTAATCTTGCTTAATTGCGTCCAGTTATCCTCATCCAATTCAAACTTGTTGAGGTCTGTTGAAGCTGCCACGAAATCATCATGTTGCAAGTCGACGGCAAGAACTAACTCAACAACCTGGTTCGTAAACTTTAATTTCAGCTGGCTCCAGAGAGTGTCGGCAAATTTGGTCAATTCAGAAGACCCGGAAAGAGTTCCCATTTGCTTCAAGTCGTTGTAAAGAAGAAATGTCTGCTCTAATGGTGGGTAATACACCAACAGCAGCGACTGAATGGCAATTGCCAAGATATTGAAGTTCTCAGTCTTTGATTCAGCTTTAAAGTCCTCGACTATGCGTTGAAGTCTGGAAGGTACGTCACTGATTACCATGGTGGAGGTATCCAGTGAATTAAGATTATGTTTTCTGGGCGATTTCGGAAGTTCTTGAGGGTTTTCTTCGTCTCCCCAATTCCAGTCATCTTGTATTTCCTCATCCCACCCGTCCTCGCTCCAGTTTTCGTCCCAGTTATTATCCGCACCTTGTTCGGCACTTGCAACCTTTTGCTTCTTTTCATTCGGCACCTTTAAATCTGACACTTGGCCCACGGTCTCCTTGAAATGTTCCTTGAAAAACTGCATGATTTGATCGATGTACTTGTCCTCGATCCATTCAAGATATAGATTTCCGAGCTTTTCGTGAAGATTCTGAGACGAGTTAAATGTGCTCCCAATTGACAAAGACCAGCCTGTCTCTCGAGCCACGTTCACGAGGTTGACCAATTCTCTAGTGGACGAGTTGTTCTCCGATTGCATTAGAGTTCTGATATTCTGGGAGATCACTTGCATCAAGCTGTGTGATATCTTGGACAGAAACACATTCCGTAGGTTCTGGTTATCGACGAGATCCACGAACCGAATGAAGCTTTCCATAGAGTTAAAGTACAGAGCGGAGAACCCCTGTGTGTTTTTGTGGAGCACAAGCTTGACGGTATTATCCGTTCTTTGCAACTCCAGTGTGTAAGTGTTATCGCACAATTTATCGAGCACCTCTTTGTCCCAGTAAACTTGCAATCTTCTAATGAATGATTTGAAGATAGCATCCAAATTTAGATCAGGGTACCTTTCAGGAATGCTCAAAAACTCCGAGAGACTGTAATGGTTCTCGTCGGTGTTGGAATGAAATTCGCATTGGTGAGGAAAGAATGCTTCGAATGTATTCAGCATCTGATTAACCACGTCGACCTTGCGTTCCAAAGCTTCCTGAGAAACCAAGCTTCGTATGACAAGTGACTTGTCCAATTCTGACACTCTTTTGTCGAGTTTGCCCAAGTTTGCTACCAAAGACTCAAGATCATCTTTGTCACAGGCGTAATTTTCTTCTCCTAAAGGGTTCAACCCCACTTTTATTTCTTGTAGAAGGCTCTTAATGACCCACAAGTCGTCCAATTGGTGCAAGCCGGTGTCAATCTCTGTGCTTTTGTTGGATAATTGTGCAATTGATTCACTCATCAATTCTGCTTGCTCAATGTTTTCATTGTCGTCGATGGTATACTTGAGATTTGGATCTCGAGAGATCTCGGAAATGGAGATACTGTCTACTAGAGCAGATATATCGGACTCGACGGCATTCAACTGGCCTCGATTCTTGTCTAGTAGGGCACTGATAGCAGACATGTCAAGTGGTGAGAAATCGATTTCGCATTAAATCTGGCGAGTCGTAATAAATAATCATAGGCTAAATAGCGTAAACTAATTTTCTGAAGCGGGCCCTTGAGACCTAGATCAAGTCCTCAGTGATGTCGTCGTCAATGTATTCGTCGTCTTTGTTCATCCTGTAGACAGTCATGGCCATGCTGGCAAAATTCAACCCGGTCATCAACCAGTCTGGCACTGGAACCCCGTAGAGTTCAATGACATTGAATGCCAAGTCCATGAAGTTTCCTATGAGTTCGAGCACCAACATGGACTTGTCAAAGCGCAAGTCTTTCAATACCTTTTCGTACTTGCGATAGATATTGGAAGGATCCTGAGATTCTGAGTTCAACAAAACTTTCGAGTTGTTGCTCTGCGACAAGATGTCGAGTTCCACGTTCACCTTCTTTTCCTTACGCATCACATTGAGAAGCTGCAGCACGGTTTTTCTGATTAAAAACACCAATATAAGCACCCACAATTTATTGGTGTGCAGCAACACCTTGACCAACCCTTCTGGAAACCCAGGTAGTTTCAGGAACAAATGGAGGTTGTCGAGCAAATTGGCTACCATTTCTAATACTTGGACAAATATAAACTCTAGTTTTTTGAACGTGAGCTTCGTTCCCAAGTCGACCTTGCGACGGACTCGTCTATGGTTTGGAGTTGATGACTGGACTGGAAGGTTGTACTTTTCAAATAGAGGACACACCAACGGTTTGGGGGTTTCTGGAACCGGCAAACTTGACTTAATTTTCGATTTCGAACCACTTAAACGTTTCCTCTCCAAGACGTGGCGTTCAAGAGCAGCTAGATTTTCCTTTGTGATTGATTTGTTGCCTCTGCGTTGCTCTTCTTGTGCTATGCCCAAGATTTTATCCAAAAGTGCCTGTTTTTCGGGCAGAATGGAAGCCGTGGACTGTGTCTTGATAGCCATAACCTGTGAAGCTTGAGTGCCTCGGTCATAGTGGGGATACCACATCCGTGCACCATCATATGGGTGCAAAAACCCCAACGGTAGGACTAAGCCACCGGAGCGGAAAATGAGCAAGAGGACAAGTTTGAGATACAATTACCAGTGGTTTGGAGGGCGATATGTTTTCTGACTTTCCTTTCCAGCTCAAGTGCATCTGAACATCCAGCGCTACAAGCTGCCGTTTGTGGGACTGTGGCTGTTGTATGCAGTGCCAAACTATATCTAGCAAGTCCGAAACCGCGATTTTTCATCAATGATCCCTAATACGCTTCAAGATTTTGCCACTACCAAGGTGGTACATCGTACGTGGGCTGGAACGTTTCAATGCAAGCCGCAGGCCATTTTCCAGCCAAGAAATGAGGCGGAAGTTGCCGAGTTGATAAAGCAAGCTCGTCTTCACGGCAAGACCATCATGACGGTTGGATCTGGCCATTCGCCCAGTGACATGACCATGACGTCGGAATGGCTTTGTAACTTGGACAAGATGGATAGAGTGTTGAAAAAGGAAGAGTTTTTGGGTCCCAAGAAGGACAATTCTTCTGAGCAAGAGGTGAAATTTGTGGATTTGACCGTTGAGGCTGGGTGTAGAATCTACCAATTGAACGAGTACGCCAAAAAGAACCAGCTTGCTATCCAGAACTTGGGCTCTATCAGTGAGCAGTCTATTGCCGGTTTGATCTCAACCGGTACTCATGGCTCGTCGAAGTACCATGGCTTGGTGTGTGAACAATTGGTATCGATTACCATCATGAACTCTGAAGGGAAGCCAGTGGAGTGCTCTTCCACTAAAAACCCCGAGCTTTTCAGGGCTTCTTTGCTCTCTCTTGGAAAGATTGGGATCATTGTCAAGGTCACCTTGAGAACCATTCCCCGCTATACTATCAAGTCGCGGCAGGAAGTGATAAACTTCTCCACCTTGATCAAATTGTGGGATGAAATCTGGTTGGAAACTGAGTTTATTCGTATATGGTGGTTTCCATATTCCGAAAAGTGTCTTTGCTGGAGAGCCTCAAAATCCGATGAGCCTTTGAGTGCTCCTCGCTCTTCATGGTATGGTACTTGGTCAGGACGCTTTTTCTACGAATCTTTATTGTGGGTTGCTGTCAATCTTTTCCCCAGAATAACACCATGGGTCGAGAAATTTGTGTTCAAGAACCAATATGGTTCGACGGAAACCATTGGGCCAGGAGATGTTGCAGTGCAAGATTCGGTCGATGCGCTCAATATGGACTGCTTGTTTTCTCAATTTGTGAACGAATGGTCTGCTCCTTTATCCACCGGAGTGGATACTTTACTTGCCTTGGAGTCCAAGATTAAGGCTGCCGCAAGGGACGGAGAGTACTTTGTTCACGCACCAATTGAAGTGAGATGTTCCAACGTAACATATTCCAATGAACCATTCGCCAGTGACGAAACTGGTGACCCATCCAACTATCCACTGGAGTCATGGCTCGCTACAAGAGACAGGTTCAGTGCTGGACCTATCCCTGGAAACAACTTGAGACCTTACTTGGACAATTCGCCTTATGGATTACCATATGTTGGCAAAGAGGCAGAGTCGCCCATAACCAACGAAAACTTGACTTTGTTCATAAATGCGACTATGTATCGACCATTTGGCACCAACCCTCCTACCAGGGACTGGTACCAGGACTTTGAGGACATCATGATGACTGCCGGTGGAAAGCCTCATTGGGCAAAGAACTTCCTTGGTTTGAAGGGGGAACATGCCACTAGTGAAAGCACTCAACATCAAGTCAAGTATGGTGGAAAGGCGTTCTATACCATGTTGGGCTTTGACCCAGTGATGCGCAAGTGGTTCGGAAAGGACTTGGAAGCTTTTAACAAAGTACGGAGGGATATGGATCCAGAGGGTGTGTTTTTGAGCGGAAAGAACTGGATGGAGAGAAACGGACTTTTAATCGAATAGAATTATCAATCGTTGTAGATATGCTTAATATGGAGTAATGTACATGCTATTTGAAAGGAGCTTTGATTGGATCGATAACAGTTCCCTGTTTAACGATCACACGAGGCATGGTGAGTTTCTGGTGCGTTTCACGAGAAGTCCATTCCTGGCCCACCGGCATCCGCAATGATCTTTCGTATTGTTCCCGTGACTCGAAGGGGAATGGCACTCCTGAAGATTGATATTTCAAATTCTTCTTGTTCACCTTTTCATTGATTATGACATTTTTTTTCGTGCGGTCTTGTCTCTTATCTTTCTGTACGACACCGTCAATTGTACGGACAACTTTATTCTTCTTTCTCTTGCGGTTTCCGCCAGCCCAGTCTCCCCATCCTGGCAACGTCAAATCCTCAACCTTGTCACCTTCATCTCTGATCACCTGCTTCTTTTCCGCTTCAAACTCCTTCATGACATCGTCACCAGCAAAGGCCTCTTTGATCAAGTCACGCTGCTGGAACATATGAGTCTCAGAGTCATCAAACTCCTCTCCTTCTGTTCTCATTCTAATAGTATCATCGATGTCAATCAAGTTTTCTTTAGCATTTGAACTTTTTCCCTTTTTATGCTTGGAGATTTTGTGTGCTGATTTGACCTGCTTCGAAGATTCCTTTTCCACAGTAGAAATCTTGCTTGATTTAGCATGAGTATCGGCGGCTGCGAGCCATGGATTTACTTCATCTTCATCGTCCTTCTGTTCAGCCTCCTCCTGCAAGTCTGCCGATGTCTTGAGTTTCGTCTTCGGTGTGGTTTTGGTAACCTTTCCTGACATCTTCGCTGCCAAATTGTGAGCTTCGTCTTCTTCGATTTCTGCTTGCAAAGTTTCATTAAGTTCTGCATTGGCGGCGCTTGCAGTTTGAGCGGCTGGGGTGTACACTCTTCGTCCCTGGTTCTTGGTGATACTCACAGAGGTTGGGTCTTCTGAAAAGTCAGTTAAGCCTTCTTCAAGTTGGCGAGTTTCTTCTATCTCTCTGAGATTTTCATTTCTCTTTCGCTCTTCCGCATCTCGCATGAAGTCCATAGCCAAAACACCTTTGCCAAGATTAGCTCTATTGTCGTCCTCTTTGTCATTCTCGTACTCCTCTTCCAACTCTGATACACCCGAGTCACTCTGTTCACCTTCCTCGTGGCCGAGCTGCTTCGAACGAAGCCTCTCGCCTTGTCTCAACATCTCTTCGAGGTCTGCTCTGTTCTCGGCATCTTTGGAAAGACCGCTTTTGATCATGGACTTGGCCCACAGAGATTGTGTTTTGTGCTTGAGGGTCATTCTCTCACGAGATCTCTTCAAGTCCTGGTCTTCTTCATTTTCCAGACCTTCTACTAGTTCTTGGTTTCGCAAGCGATCTTTTTTATGGACCCGGCGATATGCTTTGGACTTTATTTTCTTGATTCTCTTTGCTCTTTTCTCCTCGCGGAACATCAACTCACGCATCAATCTGAGCTCATTGGTCCTTTTCTTGAGCTCTTCTGGTGCGAGGTTAGCGACGGCTATCTCCTCAAAAGTGGCTTCTTTCTTGTCGTCAACTAAGGCAGATTGCTGCAACAAATCCTGAACTTTCTTCTCGAGATCAGTAGCAGGTTCGCTGTCTGCTCTGAAAGTCATCGCCGAGTCATTATGCTTCACTTCGGGATTAATTGGGAACTTCAACACTTCAGCCCGGCGATTCTGCTGTACGGTATCGTCCCATTTACTCACTTCTTCGTTGGCAATTTCGTAGGCCGCCTTTCTATCATGGCGCTTCTGTATGTTCACAGGAAGTGGAGTTGCGAGTGCCTTGGAACGCAATTCTTTTTCTGGTTCATCGATCAAAATTGCATCCTTTGCAACAGAGTGGTCAACGGCAGCTATCATATCGTTCAAAGAGAGTGTCTTTCCTCCAGTGGGTAAAGAATGAATACTCTCTTCTCTGGACTCGGTCACAAGACGCTTGCGCTGTGTTTCGGGTTGCTTGAGCTTGGAAGAGATATTAGCAAGTGTCGTTGTCAAAGGTGCATCGGCCTCGTCTTCGTCTCCTGAAACTTCGAAAATGTCCTCATCTTCCAGATCCTGCTCTCCTTCCAGATCTTCGTCTTCGTCTGAATTTTCGTCACTTTGCAGTTCGTCTGAGTTTTCATCATCCATGCTATTATCGTCCTTCAATACCACATCGTTTTTTGAACTTTGTGAGCTTCCTTTCTTTTCATTTTCATCCATATCCCACGCTTGTGATAAAGTGACCCATTGACTTTCATCCACGCTGCTATATCCATCTTCTTCTTCGTCATCGCTCAGTAACGGTCTGTTTCCTTTGAGCTTTTTAGCCTTGGCTCTGTCTCTAATTGTCTGTGAAAACTTTGAATTGAGGACATCGTAGTCATCATCGGAGCCAAGAGCCTCGTCCGAATCGAGCTCCTCGTCCTCAAACTCCTCTTCTTCTCGATTCAAAAACTTACTGGCATCCATGACTCCGTCAAAGACGTCGTTTTCGCTGTCAGAATCATCGCCAGCTTTCGAGCCTCTGGATTCGGCTCGCTGGGCTATCTGGAATGCATCGTGAGCCTTCCTGCTGCTTCGGTTCTTGGAAGGCTTGGACTTCTGTACCTTCTTACGAGCCATGAGTGGATGCGATTTGGATTTTTTTGAGATGCGATGAGCACCCTGGGGTTGGTGCGCGGAGGTGGGAGCTACAGTGGATACACAAAATCTTTGCTACATTAATGCCACAAAATTCATTACAAAGCATCGAGTCTATCGTTGATCTCTTCAGCAGAGAGCTTTTTGAATCGGGGGCCCGCGACGTCTGTTCCCAGAAATCCCAATGACTGCTGTTGAGGCTCGCTCACCACCGAGATATCGAGATTTTCGCCGGTCAATTCTCCATCTACCGACTCTTTCAATGCAAGAAGGGCAACGTGGATGGCGTCGTCGAGTTCCAAGTTTTCGTTCCATCTCTTTTCCAAGAAGGTTTTTGCCGAAACCGACGACTTGCCAATGGCAGTGGCCTTCCATGGGAAATAACTTCCTGACGGGTCTACCTGGTAAAGCAGAAAAGCGTCAGTATGTTGATCGTAGCCTCCCACTAGCAATGACACCCCGAACGGTCTGATACCTCCCGATTGAGTGGATTCTTGCATCACCTTGGCAATCTCCTGTACCAAGATTTTCACCGGAGGGTATTCGTTGTAGATTCGCTTGTAGTTTGTATGAGCGAGTTTCCTCGCCTTGTCGACCAACACCCGGAAGTCTGGCCCCATTCCCGAGTACGTCATCCCGATATCTGGCGTAATAAGCTCGACTTTGGAATTTGTATCGTTTTTGAGAAGCACCGAGTTGGCCTTCCGTTCAGTAGCAAGTACTATACCATTTCCCGACTTGATGGCAATTGCCGTGACACCTTGCTTGACTGCGTTAAGAGCATATTCGATTTGAACGAGCTTTCCACTGGCGTTAGTATTCACTTTTGAGGAGAAGTCACCAACAGTGGCGATATGTTCAATTCTTCAAAATGCAAGATTGGGGACCAATTTTGGCTCACAGTCCAAATTGCCGTCCCTCTAAATATGCAAAGTACCTACCTTGGCGAGAAAGTCGTCAACGAGAACGAATACCGATCTGCCATAGTCCTATGTAGTTGACCTCGTTCACCAAATTGCCTCCGGTTCGCGCGAACTCTCAGAGGGAAGTCATGTGACCTGGCTCGTGGTAAAAGTATACAAGCCTCATGGTGTACTTGCAAGTGTTGAATATATATCCTCTATAACATGTCTACTCCTCTTCATCGTCGGTGTCCAAGGGCTTGGGTGTGCCCTTGGGGCTGCTCAACCACTCAATATGGCGCAACCGTCTTCTTTCCGCTTGAAGCTTCTTTTCATTTCTCGTCATCTTCTTCTTTCTCGTTCTTACTTTGATATTAGCAGGCGAGTCGTCGTCGTCGGCTCTCTTTGGAGCAGGCGATGGCGCTGGAGAGTTCTCCTTGCTCGTGTCCTCGTCAAAGCGGCTGGTTTCTACAGCAGCATGCCCCTTTCTTATCATCTCACCATTCTCAATGTGCCATTGCTCTGGACAAAGTGCCCCCACAAATTCGTTGTTGTGGGAAATCATCACCACACCTCCAGCCCAGTCCCTAATGGCCACGGCCAAGCCTCCCAACGAGTCTCTGTCCAAATAATTGGTGGGCTCGTCAAGAACAAGCAAATGAGGGTTGTTCCACATGGCACCGGCAATAACCACCTTCACCAATTGACCTCCGGAAAGTGATCCCATAGGCGTGTGGTCGGCAATATCACCGTCCAAACCAACATCCTCGAAGTGCTTGCGAATGACGCTGGGCGTCAACTCACGGTATCCTAATCCTTCTCTGGAAGCTTCGTGATCGTCGAACTTTTGCACCAATTTGTCAAATCCATGTTCGATCAATACGTCTCTAGGAACCCACGAGTTGTATTTGGGAAGCCAGTGCTTCCACTTGATCTCATATTGGAAAGACTTCTTCAACTTTTGTCTACCAACAATGGCTTCAATCGCCCTCTTTCCTCTTCCGTCCCCGACATCAATTTCCTTGGCCATTTGTTCCTTCTCCTCTTCCGAGATCTTACGAGACTCTTTCAACAAAACCTCACGATCGTCTCCAAACTTGTATCTCCACTGTAAATACTGATTGGCAGTCTTTTCCTTATGCTGTTCAACGTGCTGCAAAGCGTGCTGAGCAATGTACCCAACTCTAAGGTTAGGATGCTTCTCGACAGATCCCTCATTAGGAACGGTCTCTCCAGTCAACAATTTGATAAGAGTAGACTTACCGGCACCGTTGGGTCCAAGGATGGCAACTCTGGAAGACAAGGAAAGGGAGCACGAAACATTGACCAAAGAGGGTTTTGGAGCATTTGGATACTGGAAAGTAACATTGGACATACGGGCCACAGCACGAGTGTTGGACTTGACACCCGTTAAGATTCCTGGAGGAGGGAAAGCCATCTTCACAACGCTGTCTGTTAAGGTATAGTACGACTTTCCTTCGGGCTTCACCTTGACAAACTCAGAAAGATTTCCCTTGTAGTATGCCAATTTCTTGTTCTCGTAATGGATAATGTCGGTACAAACAGCATCCAAGAAGCCAGAATCGTGCGAAACAATCAAAGAGGTGATGTTGGTATTCTCCACAAGATAGTCCTGGAGCCACTTGACGTTCGTGACATCCAAATGGTTAGTAGGTTCGTCCAACAACAACACGTCGGCTTTCATCAACATAGCTCTTCCCAATTCCAACTTCATTTTCCACCCTCCAGACAACGAACCCACATTCTGCTGGAGTCTTTCTTCTGGGAATCCAACGGCAAGAAGTGCCTTGGAAATATCGTCACGAGCAACATGCGACAAGTCAGGGTCAGAAGCAATGAAACTAACCAAGTCCATGTCTCCTTCTTCACCTTGCAACTTGTGTTCCACGAAACAGGTGCGCACTTCTTGAGGAGATGGGAACCCTTCAAGTTGTCCCTTGGCAATAGCTCTCATCAAAGTGGACTTACCCGCACCGTTACGACCACAAAGACCGTATCTATGGCCCTTCAATAAACGAAGATTGGTCTTGTTCAACAACATACGAGAACCGTAAGCCAAAGAAAAATCGGCGTTGACAATTTCAACCGCACCCTCTTCGTCGTCGTACTCGGGACCCAATTCTGGAGTGAACATTTCACGCAAATGACTAATAACAGCATCGGCGTACTCGGTCTTTTCATCTGATTCAGACACCATCAACAAGTAATCCTTAAGGCGCTTCCAGTCGTTGACGTTGGCATCAGCCTCGACGATTCTGGCAAGGTACTCACCAACGAGATTATCACCGATATTCAATGATTCAGCAACAGGTTTCAATTCCGCTGGAACACTAATGAGAACTTCTTTTGCTTGCTCTGCATTAATTCTACCATGGAATTTACCATCCGAATGTTCGTTTTCTGCCTCCTTGAGGACATGGAGCGCCTTGGCTCCAAGCTCTCTGACTTCCGGCAACGAAGCGTTGTCCACCACCTTTTTCACACCAGGTAACAAAATTGGAATAAACAGGTCGATTTCACGCTTGTTGTTGACCAATCTGGTCAAGTTTTCAGTGACAGTGACGGTTTGACGTAATTGATCGTTAGAGGATGACGACATCTTCAAAGACTTGTCTAAAATAGGAACTAAAAGGGACAATGCAGGTTCGGTAACCTCAGCAACAAAAGTCACCGAGGAAAGGTTCTTGATACATTCTGGAACCTTACTAGGGTTGGCTAAGGTGTCGACAATCAAATCGTACTTGTTCTGCAAATCCAAGTTGTCCAATACCTTGACAAACTTCTTGAGCACCACCAAACCACGCTTGGAAAGTTCGGGCTTAAAGTCAGTGGAGAGATCGGTGAGAATAGGAACGGATCTGATAAAGGTCATTTCAAGAATATCAGCGGGAACATCATCGATGAGTTTTTCAAAGTAGCCAAGAGCACCCAACTTTGAGTTCCACTTGGCAGAAGACGACAAGTAGCTGAGAAACTCATCAAGTACTACGGTACCCAATGCTTGAACAGGAAAATCACCATATAACGCATCAGCGGCCTGCTTGGCAGCTCTGGTACATCCTTTATCCTTGTCAGCAAATGAATCGAAACATGTCTTGAAGAACTGAACCAAGTATGCTTCTTGTGGAGTCTTGCCCCCGAAGCGGATAGCAATTTGTTGAACAAGTACCAAGGCGGCCTCTCTAACTGCTGGAGAATTTTTGGGTTTCGCAAATGACTTCAATACCTCGCTCAATTTCCATTCATTAACCTTTTCAATTCCCTCTTTCTCAAGCTGGGAAACGATCTCATCGATAGAAGTCTTGGCTTCGGCAACCTTGGAGATTTTTTCCAAAGCTTGAAGCTGTTCGCTGATTGGAGTACTGCCAATATTGAGTCTATCTAACGCAGTGTTTAACGAGGACAAAGATGCAGTGGAGGAGTTTGGACCAGGAGATTTGGGGGTGGCGGTGCCACTTGTGGGGACACTTTCTGGCAAAAATGAGTTGTATCCTTGCTGATATTGGTAACCATTGAAAGATGGATCTTGCTGAAACTGAAAATTCTGGTTATTATAACCATTATTTTGGTTGCTATATCTATACCCATAAGCAGTATTCTGCTGCTGGGCCTGCTTCTGCAGCCTCAAGAAGTCATCGAACGACTGTTTGGACATTTTGATAAGCAGGTGAAACTAAAAATTT
Organism: Meyerozyma sp. JA9; assembly: GCA_003676015.1. Taxonomy (NCBI): domain Eukaryota; kingdom Fungi; phylum Ascomycota; class Pichiomycetes; order Serinales; family Debaryomycetaceae; genus Meyerozyma; species Meyerozyma sp. JA9. Next base: position 298,672 of record NSDU01000008.1, on the reverse strand, counting down.
ACAAAAAAAATTAAAAAACCGTGTTCCCCTGGTATGCAGGGAAGCGATGAGATTAGCCTATTCCATGTCATAAAAGTTGAAATTGTCGCCTGTGACCACCACTTGCCCACCTATCCTCCGAAGAGTCCCGTCAGCTGTGGTATATGAGATTATCTCTAGTTTGCTGTCGTAAACCTCGAGCCGATGGTTGTGCATCTTGTATATGGCAAAGTCGTCTTTGGTTGCAACCACTGCCAATTGGAGGGTTTCGGGACTTTCACCCACCTCAAACTTGAGCATTTTACCGGTGGCTTCTTCCTTATCGCAATCGTACACTCTGACCTGGAGCACTTTGTCCGAATATTCAGGCACGAGTATGATGTTCTTGTCGAAATAGTTCCGAGCATGTACACCATACGCCAAGTTGTCACTGTGTAAGAGCTGCTTGTAGGCGCACGGGCTCAACTCAAGCTTGACTATAGATGCGCCCAACTTGAACACGAGCGAGTTGGCGTCGTCGACCCAATGAACTGCCTCGAACGAATGTGACGCATTAGCACGGACCGTAGAAAAGAACTCGCGATCAAAGGATTTTTGTCTTGTCACGGTTTTCTCTTCAAGACTGTAGATGTTCAACAAGGGCAGCGATGCTGTCAGAATCCCGTTAACAGCCAACGAGACCGAGCCCTGTCGAACCGCCATGTCGGACGAAAAGACTCTGTTGTAATCGTCCGTAATGCCAGTGTAGGTCACAGTGTCTAGAACACCCAGTTCGTCAAGTGTTATAACCTTTACAAGCCCACTATCAAGTACAAGCAATAAGCGATAGGGACTGGTTTCTATGCAGAAGATGTCGATGACCGAGGATTCCAACTGAGAAATGTCGACGGAAAGGGTAGGGTCGTCATCGATGGTGGTGATATTAATGGTCTGAGACCCGTTGACATTCATGATTGACACCACGCACTCGTGGATATCACAGAAGAACGACTTTGCTGATTTGGGGATCTGGACACTTTGCGTTCGTTTGAGTGCACGAGGGTTGTTTTCCACCGGCTCGTCGTCAAGAATTACAGTTTCAGTGTCGCTTTCTAGCTCAGGCTTATGGGAGGAATTTGCAGCCGCCAGCTTTGGCATGCCGTTTATTTCGTTGTTTGCTTCGTTGTCTCGGGTTCCCTGTGGTTTCAGTGGTTGTTCTTGCGGCTTCTTGATGGGGATATCCTCCAAGTAGTGAGCGAACACAGACAGCTTTGGTTTCTGGGCGGGCTTTTCGGCAAAGGTGAAGTCGTCGAGTTTTCCAGACAAGTCGTTGTCGTTGTCGAAAAGCTCCTCGAACTCGTTTTCTCCCTCGCCGGCATCGGGAAGGTTCAAATACGAAGCATTGGAAGGAGCGGGAGCCTTCAACAATTGCACCACCTCTCGCATGGACGACGTGAGCTGGTTGCGTGCGTCTCTAATGAGGTCCAAGTCCACGTATGGGATGGGATCAGGCTTGGGAACCGGCTCCAGGGAGTTTTTGATCTTTTGTTCCAACTCGGCAATGCGTACTTTCTGGTGCTCGTTGATGTATTTGAGAGAATTGACCTGGCCCTCGAGCTCCACGATCTTGTATTTCATCTCCGACCGTTCGAGGTTGGTCATGATCTTGAATCTTTCCAAATTGGTGAACTCGGACGTAAGATAATTAATCACACCGGGTAAAGTGTAGTTGGCTACTGGTGGGGGAGTGGATTGCTGTTGACGTTGTTGCGAACTTTGAAAGGCGTTCTGGCCCTGAGGCTGCTGCCCCGGCCACTGGGAGTGTTTCTGGCCATTGGGCGCCTTGGAATGGGGCCGGGCGTCGCTCATGGCAATAGACGATATGTTGTGATCTGGCGTCTGGGGTGCGATTTGGTGCAGGGCGGTGGAGAGAAGAGTGCGAGAAGAGAGAATTAGAGTGCGAAGAGACCGAGAGAGACTGAGAGAAAGATAGGACGAGGAATTAGTAGAATATGACAAGTAGAGAAGGGAGCGCAAGGACCAGCTGGTATTTTATACGTCTCAAGTCATTCACCTTGACTTCTTTTACACTTTTACTTGACTTTTCTCTTCTTGACCTTCTCTTCTTGACCTTCTCTTCTTTATCTATTCTCCACTATTATACCTACTTCTTGATCCAGTCGTTCAACCCCGCTCTGTTTCTCGCAATTTCGATGGCGTAGAACTGGATTCTCACCACGAAAATCGTGCCCTCCTGGTCGTACTCACTGCTGGCCTTGGTTCTCAAAAGGGTTCCAAAGTTGTAATCTTCAATCTCATTAAACTTCTCACAAAAAGCTCTCCATCTCTCCTTGCCGCTCTTGCTCTTCATATCTTCCTCGTTGATCTCAGCCACGGATTCTGGGGTTCTGTACTCGGGAAATGCTTCGAGAAACTGTTCGTAAATGTCATCGTCGTGCTGTGTGAGCTTAAGTTTAGATCCGGGAATCTTCTCCAAGAGTGAAAAGTAGGTCTCCGCTTGCATCACTGCCTTCACGGCAAACTGCTTCTCGATATCCTCCAAGTTGTCGGCAGTCTCGGCGTCAAAACTCATGATGATGAGATGAAGAAAAATCCAATGTGAGCGTATATTCCAGGTTTAACATGCAGGACGGGTGAAATGTCTAAATGCCTACTATTGCAACTTAAAGTGATGCCTTTTGCTTCCATTCGTCCAAGATCCATTGCGCTTCTCTCTGCCCACTCATGTAGGCGCCGTGGACACACCCGGCTCCTTCTAGCGCGGTATGTTCACCAACAAACCGAATACGCTCGTCTCCAGGTCCATAGCCATTGTCGGTTCCAAGAAAGTGGTTAATGCCCTCTGCTTCGTCTCCAGGATGCAATGCTACGTACGAGCCACGAGCGTAGGGGTTCTGTGTCCAGGGACTTGTCATGGTGTTGATGGGATCAGGAACAGTGGAGCCTGTCGCCAACTTGCTGAGCATGGGCTTATAGTAGGTCCACGCCTTTTCTGGGTTTGCTTCCAAGTAGTTCGTCAACGGTGCTTGAGTCAAAAGCACAAGACTGGCACGGGGATTTTCGTTATGCACAGCTGCGTAGTTGACCGCAAACGTAGGGTAGGTATATGGAGGTGGAATATCGTGGAGTTCATCTTTGACTGTGCCGGCATTAGCCTTGGGAAGAATCAAGAACCTATCCTGGTCTGTGGGCCACCATACGGTATCGAACTCAAAAATTACCTTGCCAAGTGCGCCGAAATGCAAGGAATCCAACGCTTTGGACATTTTTTTGGGAAGTGGTGGGTTCCACGAGATCCCATATGGGTGCAGAGGTTCAAGCTTGAGGATGCTCAACGGCACCGACAAGACAACGTAGCGGGCTTTCAACCTCAAACCACTGGTGGTCTCCACCTCCACATACGCCGAATTGGAGGTGTCGATACGCTTCATTTGTTGGTTTTTTTTCACTGCGCCGTCTGGAAGTCCCGCGGCCAACTTCTGAATCACAAAGTCGTATCCTTTTTTGTTGTACAAATTGCGGCCGTTGTGGTCCATGACACAGAACTTGGCACTGATCTGGTCCCATGATATACCGTCCCAAAGCTCGTAGTAGCGCATGAATCGTTCACAGTACTTCTTTTGCTGCGGCGTTAATCTGGACCCGTACTTCTCCATGTACTTTGCCGTAATTTGCGGTAACGACATGTCTTCCGTGCCGAGATTTTCAAAAAAATGGATCTCGATGAACTTCTCCATTTCTTCCACTACTCGGTTGATCTTGAGCCCGTCGGCATCCAATGGGCCATCGGCTTCTTCAGCATAGACGGCGATGTCCTTATCGTCATAGTATCCGTCAGTGTCCAAATTGAAACTGCCGTCTTCGATACTCTCTTCAAGCACTACGTTTGTGAGACTATCGTGGAACCACGCGGCTCCCAAGTCGTAAGAGTATCCATGTTTCGACAGACTGGTGTCTGTTAGTATTCTACCTCCAATGCGCTGCTGGGCCTCCAAAACCACAATGTCGCTCGGTGAAAATTTGTTGGACTTGTCATTGACGAGATCATGGGCACACTTGAGTCCGGACACTCCTGCGCCCACCACGCAGACCTCGACATCCACTACGGTCATTTCTGTCATATCTGGAAATTGTGCCCTTATATAATGTAATCAGCGGGATTGGAATTCCTAGCGCTGAATCGGGCAGCTCCATACGGCGCGCCGCACCCTAGAGCCCAAGGCTCTGTCTCACGTGTGAGCGAACCTGGCGGTCAAACTCTTGTCTATGGTCTCTCCAGAGCTTACAGGCGTCTACGTTGGCTCCGCTCTCGGGGTTGGGTTCCGCAAGCATCGAAACCACACTAAGTAGAATCTTCTCTATACTTTGTACCGGCGACCATCTTTCTTCCGGCCGCTCGTAGTGGTTCGGATCTTCTCCAGGAGCATGTAAAATGGAGATGCACACGGTTCCGTCGGCGTAGACGTTGGGATGGAGGATGGGGGGATCGAACTTGAGCACAGGGGGGCTGAGAGGGTAATCTTTGGGGAACTCAAGTATGGCGGGAAACACCCCGTTTTCGTATGGGGTGTCCGCCGGACCTTCGAGAAGACATTCCCACTTGTAGAGGTCATTTTCTGAAACAGGGCCTGCGATTATCCCCTCCGGCGGGTCTCGGGAGAGCTGTTGGAATTCCTTGAGGAGTCTACGTTGGGCAGTGGTACGTGGCATGGTGGTCACAAGTGAGAAATTTGGGTGCGAAATGGTGCGACGATCGGGAGGGCCGGTCGCGGCGTGGGGCCGCTGTCTCGCTGGGCTAGCGGCGGATCTCGCACGCGCGCTTACGCTACGGCCGCCGTGCGCTCGCTGTGCGCTCGCTGTGCCGCACCAGTTTCTCGTCGTCGCGCGGCAAAGTGTCCACGATGCCACAACCCTTGGTAGCCAAAGTGAAAAATGTCTTGAGCGGCGACTCGGTGGTGCTTGTGCCTGCAAAGACAAACCAGGTGCCTGCCCCCGAGAGAATCCTCACCCTTTCAAATGTCCGTGGTGATTCCTACGCAGCCAAGGAGTACTTGAGACAACTTTTGATCGGCAAAGATGTCAAGTTCACGGTGCTTTACAAGACCCCCAGCGGCAGAGAGTTCGGCGATTTGCACGCGCCGGTGTTCGACTCGCTCATTGAACATCTCTTGGCCAAGGGCATGGTAAAACTCAAAGAAAACGATACTGAGAGTGTGCCCGAATTGGTCAATGTTGAAACCAAGGCTCGTACGGCAGGCTTGGGGGTCTGGAGAGGTGAAAATCAGGTTTCTACGGTGGAATTCACCCCGGAGATCAAGGAAAAGTCCCAGAAAACCCCCATTTCTACCGTTGTTGAAAAGGTGATTTCTGGTGACAGAGTCATGGCTCGCATCATCGTCAACAAATCTCAACACGTAGTTACTCCTCTTTTGCTTGCAGGCATCCGCTGCCAGCGGACTGACGACGAAAGTGCAAACAAAAAGATTGCAAACGAAGCGAAGGCGTTTGTAGAGGACAAACTCTTGACCACCAATGCCGCTTTAAAGGTGTCTGTGGTTGGAGAAAGTCAGTCGGGTGTTCCCGTTGCCCTTTTTATCCATCCTTCAGGCAACAGCATTCACGAGAAATTGCTTGAGAACGGCTGGGCTGAAATAGTCGACTGGCAACTGCCCCTTCTTGGATCCACGGTAATGGGACAATTGAGAAAAGCCGAACAAACTGCCAAGGCTCTAGGCAAAGGACTCTATGCTTCATCCAAACCAAAGAGTGTGGGTCAGAGCTCCAGCTCGTCAAAGTCGCTTCGTCCTGGTCAAACCGTTGAAAATGTGACGATTGCCAAAATCGTCGGCGCCGACACTGTTGTGGTCCGTCTTCCTTCGGACGAAGAATTGACGGTCCAACTTGCATCTTTGAGGGCCCCTCGTCCGCTGGACACTACCATCACCACGAACTCGCAATTGCAGGGCTCAATAGTCAGTTCCGCTAGGGAGTTTGTGAGACATTTTGCAATTGGCAAGAATGCTGTGATGCACATTGATGCACTTAGAGCCGCAAACAAGGACCTTGGTTTCGACAGCCGCTTCCTCGTCAGACTTGTTGTGGGCGGCAATGACTTGTCGGAGGTTGTGGTGAAGAATGGATGGGCCACTGTTATCAGACACAACAAGGCTACTTCTGGAGAGAGGGCCATGAACTGGGATAAATTGATCGAATTGGAAGAAGAGCAAAAGAAGTTGGCCAAAAAAGGTATCTTTTTCTCGGGCGACATTTCCAAGATTGTAACTGTTAGTCCTAGAGTTGTAGATGCTTCTGAAAACTTGACTAAGGCCAAGACTTTCTTGCCTGGATTCAAGCAGAAGGGGAGGATTTCTGGTGGGTATTACGTCGAGTTCGTTTCTTCTGCCAACAGAGTCAAGCTCTTTAATCCCAAGGAAGGTACCAAGTTGACGTTAGTTCTTGGTGGCTTGACCAACAATAAGAATAGCGCTTACGCTGAAAGTGGACTCAAGTTTATGAACAAAAAATTTTTGCAACGTCCCGTTGAGTTCGAGGTCTACGATACCGATAAAGTCGGCAGTTTTATTGGAAATCTCTACGCCAACGCTAAGGCACTCTCTCCCGTGCAAGTTGCACTTTTAGAGCAAGGTTTCGTTGCAACCCACGAGATTGCTCTTCGCTCCAACAAGTTTGGTGCCGATATGGAGAAAGCAGAGGAAGACGCCAAGGCTGCGAAAAAGGGCATGTGGTCCAATTACGACGCAGCTGCGGAAAGAGCCCAGCAAGAGGCCAATGAAGCCAGGCTCAGCTCGTTATCGTTGGAGGCTACCAAGCCAAAATTCTTTGACATTGAAGTTACCGACATTGATTCCAATGGGGTTCTTTCGTTCCAAAAGTTGGATGCCGACACCGAGGCTCGGTTTTCTGCGTTCAAGCAAAAGTTTAGCGAGTTCCACGCTCAGCCACCTAGTGCTAGCGAAAACTCTACCGATTTACCGCACAACTTGAGCCGGGCACCAAAGAAGAACGAATTGGTCTCCGCCAAGTTTTCTGAAAACGGCAAATACTACCGAGCTAAGGTTGTCTCCTACGATCGTGTCAGCGCTAAATACGAGGTTAAACACATTGATTTTGGTAACATTGACAAGGTGTCGTTGAGCGGGTTGAGATCACTTCCCAGTCAATTTGGGGTGGCCCAGTACCCTGCTTTTGCCAGCACCACAAAATTGCAAGGTTTGGTGCTTCCTCCCACAAAGCCCACCGACTACCTTACCGAAGCGTTGTATGCTTTAGAAGACCTTGCATTCGACAAGAAATTGGTATTAAGTGCTGTTCCATCTTCGGATCCAAAAGTCGACTATGACGGTATCATCTATGACGCGGAGCAGTCGCTCAAGGATGCTAGTTACACCATCAACAAACAGCTTGTGGCCGACGGTTGGGCATTGGTAGACAAAGAAGTCAAGGACCATCCCCACATCAAGGACATCTACCAGGGGTTGTTACGCAGCCAAGAGAGTGCCAGAAGCAGCCACGTCGGGTGCTGGGAGTTTGGAGACATTACGTTTGACGAGGACGCTGCGTTGTAGATGCAATATAAAAGTAAATAGATTGCAATCGAAAAGGCAAGCCAATCTTATGCAACTATGAAATGTTGCAGAATGTTGCAGAATGTTGCAAAATGTTGCGAATGCTGAAAATGTGCAAAACAGAAAAGAAAACAATCCAGGTGAAATAGGCTGTTCAAAGCTACATGTACAAGACTCTAACTTCTGATACAAAAAACAAAATTTTTGGTGTCCCTCTTAATTGGCACCTCGAACCGCTCGGCTCGCACAGCTCGCTTAACTCGCACCGCTCGTATAACGGAGGTCGCAGCCACTGCTGGTTCCGCGACATTCTTATCGGCGCCGGGTAACTTTTCATCCGCCATTTTTCAACAGCGCGGCAAAATCTTGTTGCAAACTACCCATTCACCATGAATCCTGCCGTCAGCAACTTGGTGGTCATGCTCGTCATGATGCAGCTCGCGAAGAAGATAAACTTCGAGGACCCGGATATTCTCTTTTATGTGCGTGTTGGTTACTTGTCGTGCCAGGCAATTGCGTTTTTGATTTACCTTATCACCCGGGCAAAGATCAATGCCAAGAACGATTTGACCACTCTTAAGTATGTGGAGCCAGCCAACCCTCTTGGAGGAGCCGCCACCGAGAAGGCTGTGGTTACCACCGTCAAGGACTACGACTTGCAGCAGGTGAATTCGCAAATCAAGTCCATCTTCACCTCCATGGCGATGATGGGATTCATGCACATTTACATGAAGTACACCAACCCATTGTTTATGCAATCGGTGACCGCGGTGAAGTCTGCTTGCGAGGCCAACATCGTCAAGATTCACCTTTTCGGCACTCCTGCTACCGGTGACTTGAAGAGACCTTTCAAGGCTGCTCCAGGATTTATGCAAGCTTTGTCTGGTGCCCAGGACATCAAGACCGACAAGCATTCGGTGGAGGCTGCTGAGACCAGCGGCACCGGAGGCATCAAGGAGGATTAAATAGACTATGTACTAGGCGCTACTAAAATGCACTCTTGGTTTTTGCCTCGGTGGAAACTGATAGCATCCAACAATAGCCCGCTGACAACCATGTCCTCTACCTTCCACGACCCCACCCCGTAGATCTCAGGAACCATCTGCGAAAGCGGCACCACTAGTTCTTGGTATAGCTCTTTGTGTTGAAGTACCGCCATAGCACTCACGGTGGTGTTCTGCTTTAACTTGACAAACGCATCATGAACCCATTCTGGCAAATAGTTTTCTTCTTCGTCGTCCTTCAGCTTTATATATTGCGCCCGGTTGAAGCAGCGCATAAGCCAAAGGAGCCAGCATTGGTCCTGAAGTTGGTTTTCGACCAAGGTGTCGTATGAAGTAACTCCTAGAGTTACCAATAATGATTGTTGGAACCGAAGATCGTTCTTATACACGGTTTTCAACGAGATCAACCGAGACTTGATTTCGGGATCGGCCAACATGTCTTTTTCAATATGCTTGATTTGCTTAACGCAGGACGATAGTATGGCCTTCTGTGACTCGACATAAATTTTCATGTTTCTGTAGTTATCGCTGTTCACGTTAGGAACCTTTAGCGCCGCGTGGGCGTCGGCCTTAGCCTCGAGAGCTTTACGAAGCTGGTTGAGACCGGCCAATTTCATTCTTAAGGTGATATCGGTTTCCATTTCGTTCTTCACAAGCATTTGGAAAAGAAGAATCAAGTCGGGCGGAACAAAGTTTTTCTTAAGGAAATACAAGCCTTCGTGGTTCTCTGAGTCGCCAGGAACGGAAACTGCTTCTGGACTTTCCACGATGGAAGTTGTATGGTCTTCAAGACGGGGTAGACGGACCCCAAACTGCTTCAATTGAGGTAACAATTGTGGTGGCACCTTGATCTTCAACGCAGATACATCCGAGGAGTTGTCTTCAAGACAGAACCCATATGCCAAGAGTAGTTCTTCGTTGCCTTTCATGCCATAGTTGTTGAACAATTGTGAGCCCGATGGTACTTCGTCCGACTTGAACACAAAATAGCTATTGGTATCATTGCGCTCCAAACCCCACTCCACATGAGCCGAAGGCAGATGGTTCAAGAGGTCTACTACTGGCAAGAGCATTGTATCGTGCCGCTTAACGTCCCAATCCACGGCATCTGCTATCAAATACGCTGGAAACGCCCGCGACTTGAGAATGATAGAAGCCCACAAAAAGTTTGGAAAACTTGTCCAGTTTGCTGGGTCTTCGTTGGTGACAAAGTATGCGTATGTGTCGTCATCTGTGTAGAACTTGGACTCGTAGTAGTATTTCATATTCACATAATGCTGTTCCGGCTTCTGCACCAGGTCAGGAAGGAGGTTGATGATTTTCCACCATTCGTCTATCAAAACGCCAATGTTCTCTTTCAATGAGCTACCGAGGTTGGTTCCTTGAAGGTACTTCTTTGTTTCTGCATCCCAGCAATAGGGAGTGTTCATTTGTTGGAGGGTTGGTAGGCACTCAAGGTACTTGGAGATTGTGGAATTTTTCATCCGACAACGCTCTCTCGCCAAACACAACTTGAAAGCTGTGTTGGAGCTGTCACACTGGTCGCGCAACGACGCTAAGTCCTGACCAAAACTTTGGATAGCAGAATCAACGGTGATGGCCAAATGCACTGGTAAACGAATATACGGCTTTTCTGCATCCTTGGCAGTGTAAAAGCCCGCCGTATTGTTCTTACCTATGCTCCGGAACTCTATGCCGTCGCTGAGCTCCAACCCCTGGGTTTTGGCCCATTGGACCAATTCAGCTACCATAGTATACGGCTTGGTCTTCGCTGCGAACGCGAAACCGGTGAGAACATTTCGCACCGATACAATTTCGTCACGAAGAATGCTCAGAATCACCCCACGCAGGTTCCAGCACCTCGCAGGGCTCAGACTATGCAGAAACTTGACTTTCAGCCACTTGCGGCTCCAGGAAACTAGGAAACCACACCAGGAGCAGCCAAATGAAAAATCAGCATCGTTTCCATCGACTCAGCCAACGTCATCAGACCCCACTACATCCGAACTGAAACCCAAAAAGCGGCCCTTGAGTAGAGTAGCCATTGGAGGATCGCAGAACACGGACAAAAAGTACGCCACAACAAATAGCGTTGAATTTTCAGCTTGGAAAGCCGTTGTTTTACTTGTTGCACTTGGTGGTGGTGTCACTTGGTGGTTTGCCAGGGAAAAAGAAAGATTGCGCATCCAAAAGGAAGTGGAATCTAAGCGGGGCCATGGAAAGCCCTTGATTGGAGGTCCTTTCGATCTTATTGATACCGAGGGAAACCAGTTTACCGATGCCAATTTGAAAAACGACGAAAAGAAGTTTTCCATCATTTACTTTGGGTTCACCCATTGCCCCGATGTGTGTCCCGATGAACTTGACAAGTTGGGCGAGATGCTTGACGAGCTCAAAAACGAAAACGGGATTGAGTTGCAGCCAATTTTCATAACCTGCGATCCTGCTAGAGACACCCCAGACATCATCAAACTCTACTTGCAGGACTTCCATCCTTCTATTGTTGGCCTTACAGGCACCTACGAGAAGATAAAGCTGGCCTGCAAGAAGTACCGTGTTTACTTCTCAACCCCTCCGGATGTCAAACCAGGACAGGATTACTTGGTAGATCACTCCATTTTCTTTTACCTCATGGATAGCGAGGGAGAATTTGTCGACGTTATCGGAAGAGAAGCCACTGCTAAGGAAGGCGTGGAGAAGATCAAGAAACATGTGGATGCTTTCATTCCTCAAAGTGAAAGAGAGGCTCGCCAATCGTCGTGGCTCTCATTCTTGTACAAATGATTTTAACTAAATGGCTTGTATATAGCAATTGATCATATGGCGATTCTCTATCCTCTAAAACTATAACAGGCATCGAAGAAGGCGATTTCCAAGTCGATGGCTTTAACAAAAACTGCCTCGCTAAGTCTGCGGTTTTCGTCAGTGGTGGTTACTCGATTCACTTCATCTTGCAAAAACTTTACCCATGCCGAAAAGTCTTTTCCACTATGCAACCTGATCCACTCTATGTGTTTGTAATGAAGCGAATCTTCGATAATTCCATTTTCGTAGTTGTGCTCGGCCCATCCGAGGTATACCTTCTCCATGATGTACAAGAACGTCACCACTTCCGCGTAAGATTTGCAGTTGTTGCTGATGTCTTCGAGCAATCTTATGTACTCTTGAACCTCAGGGAGTGCTGGCGCATCTCCTAGCATTGTTGGACATTCTTTTTTCAATTGCTGCAAATTCTCGGTTTCGATATCAGAGATGCACTTGCGAAAATAGTCGTTTTCGTCGTTGCAGATAAACCCAATTTGTTTCCCAAGAGTCAAAATGGCAGCTTCGTCATCACACAACGCAATTGCCTTACCGAAAACTCGAAGTCCTTCCAAAAAGAATTTGAGATCCTGTTTAAGATAGACATAAAGTGCGGTGTCGGACAAAGTTCCAGCGCAAAGCTCATTGGTTAAAGGGTGGGTGATGGACGTGATGTATTTTTCATGGTGGGTCTGTTCCAATTGCAATGTAAAAGTCATGAGTACACTTTGAGTATCGTACGGTGCTTGTATATGGTGAAAAATCAGCGTATGCGCTTAGGGGGAAACGGCATGAGCGATTATGAATATACTTAAAAGATTGCATTAACGGACCATTTTACGTATGTCTGATAGCACAGAGTTGAAGAAGGCAGAATCCATTGAGTCTGTTAGGACATACGAGGTCATACCTCCAAAAGTACCGAAATATCTTAGGTGGATTTATCTACTTGATTCTTTCGGAGTCGAGGGACATGGAATCGACCGATATACACCCGAAGAGCGTCTAGAATACGTCAATTCCTCCAAACATGGAAGAACGTGGCAGTTTGTTCACACTTTTGGATTATGGGTTGCTGCCTGTGGAGGACTCACTTCCATGTCGTCTTTCTTTCTACCTACATTGGCCTTTGGTTTGAGCTTGCGAGACTCAATGGTGTCTGGAATCATATCCATGAACCTTGGGTGTGCTGTGGCCGCCTACTTCTCTACCATGGGCTCCAAGTCTGGGTGTAGACAGATAGTTGGAGCGAGGCTACTTTTTGGAACGTGGGGAGTCAAAGTGGTGTCTGTGATTTGCATTGTGGGAGGTGTGGGATGGTCTGTCGTGAATTGTGTTGTCGGGGGACAGGTGTTTGCTGCTGTTTCTGGGGCTTCCTTGGACGTGGGAATTGTCATAATGTCGGTACTAAGTGTGATAATTGCGGTATTTGGCATCAAGGTGCTAGTCAGATTCCAGACCATTTTGTCGCTTCCAATCATCGTAGCGGTGATTCTTTTCTATGTCGTGGTGTGCGACAAGGCAGGCCACATTTCAGAGTCCAATAAGCTCATAAAAGAACTGGGCTATTCCCTGGAAACGACAAGAGGTAACTGGCTCTCGTTCTTCACCATTGGTTATTCCGTGACAGCTTCGTGGGGATCGGGCGCTTCAGATTACTATGCAATGTTCCCAGAGGACACTTCAAGCTTGCTGGTGTACATCCTAACGTTTCTTGGTTTGTCTGTTCCAAGTACCCTAGTAGCAGTGGTGGGTACTTTGTGTGGTACCATTGCGTTCTCTTACGAGCCGTGGCTCGCGGCATATAACTCAGGGGGAGTAGGAGGGCTCATGAACAAGTCTTTCGACAAATGGGGACGGTTTGGACAGTTTGTCATGATTGTGTGGTACTTTTCTCTCATTTGCAACAACATCATGAACACCTATTCGGCTGCGTTTGAATTCCAGCTTTTGGACGAAAGACTCATCTACGTGCCTAGGTGGTGCTGGGCCTTTGTTATTGCAGTCATTTACTTTGCATTATCAATTGCCGGAAAAGAACACTTTTCTACCATTATTGGCAACTTCTTGCCGATGCTCGCATACTGGATATCCATGTACATCACCATTCTTGTGTTGGAAAACGTCCTTTTCCGCAGAACGCCAAAGCTCCGCAAAATGCACTGGCGTGAGTTTGAGGAGGACGAAACCGTCGCCGACAAGTACCTCTTTAATTGGAACTGCTGGAATCGCCCAGCCAACACCACTCACGGTTTCGCAGCCATGTCGTCGTTCGTTGTGGGTGCAGTGGGTGCCGTTGTCGGTATGAACCAAACCTACTGGCATGGACCCATAGCCCGCAAAATCGGAGCTTACGGAGGCGACATTGGGTTCTGGTTGTGCATGGCATTTACAGCAGTGGTGTACCCTCCGTTGCGGTACTTGGAGTTGAAAAAGTTCGGCAAGTAATAGTTACATAAGCAGACTTTATCTCGCGTCAATAAACTGATAACGAATCTTTGACAATGTACGAAGCAGGACTTAGTGCTAACCAGGTAGCGGCGTTTCGCCGCGAGGGCATGCTATGCCTTCCTGATTTCTTGGCTCCCGAAGAAGTTCTGGCGCTTGTAAATGAATCAAAAAGACTCCTTTCAGACTTTGATATCAGCTCCCATCCGATGACTCAGTTCAAGGTGGATGAAAACGACCACATTGGCGATCAGTATTTCTTTGATTCTTCAGACAAAATCCTGTTTTTCTTTGATACGGATGCGTTCGACGAGTCTGGGGCTCTTAAGTATCCCAAGGAGCAAGCTATCAACAAAATTGGCCATGGGTTGCACATGAAAAATCAGGTGTTCCAGAAGATCACCATGGACCAAAAGGTGGTGAATGTGGCCAAGAGCCTAGGATACGAGGACGCCCGCGTTCTTCAAAGCATGTGCATTTTCAAGCATCCTGTGGGGGCAACCAATGACGAACGAGAGAATGCTGTTCCACCACATACTGATGCTACATTTTTGTTCACAGAACCTCAAACGGCGGTTGGATTCTGGTACGCATTAGAAGACTGTACCCTCGAGAATGGGTGTCTCTGGTACAATCCTGGTTCACAAGACGTGTTCCCGTTGACTAAACGATTTGTGAAGGTGAACGGAGGAAAGGATGGTTGTGCAATGATCCCATTGGAACACAACGCCGAGAACGTTCCAGAGGATAAACCCAAGGACTACGTTCCCGTGGAGTGCAAAGCGGGCTCCTTGATACTTATTCACAATTCTGTGTTGCACAAATCCGACAAGAACCGCAGCCACAAATCACGATTCGCCTATGCTTTCCATGTTATAGATGGAACTTCCAAGTTCGACGAGCTCAATTGGCTTCAGGTTCCCGTTAGCGGTGGGTGTGACTTCACCAAATTGTATGAATAGACCCCAACAATGCAAATAGCCTCGTAACTATTGTGTCTGTACTGTCCCACACTTCGCCCATCCCAACACCAGGTCCGATCGCGATAAGACCAAAAAATGCGGGATCCACTCCTCATCGCCACAACAAACCACAATGGAACACCTTTCAAATGCGTTTCCCGAAGGCGGCGATTCGGAACAAGTAATTATCGTGGACACAGAAACAGAAGCTACTACAAATGGACTTGGTTCCTTGCAAAAGCAAGAAAAGGTTTCCTCGGTGGAGCCTATCGAGGACGAACAGGACCACGATTTGGAATCGTTAAACAGCGACGAGGAAAGCCAAGGCTCATCCGCCACGCAGAAACCTAGCCGTAAAGTGTCTCTCTGTGTTGGTGAGCGCGTGGTTTTGGGCAGAGCGTCTAAAACTAATGAGGAAAGACACCCCGAATTCGACAATCTTTTGTTCTTTAATGCCCATCTTTCCAAGGTACATGCTGAAATCGAGTACAAGCCCGGGTTCTACATTAAGGACCTCGACTCGACGTTCGGTACCGTGGTCAATGGACTCGTATTGGCTCCGGAAGAACCTTTGAAATTGGAGGACGGCGACATAATCGGGCTAATTTTGTTGAAGCCTTCGAAGAAGATTGCCAATGTGTTCGATAAGTTCACCAATGAAAAGCTCATCCCGTTGAATGAATTTGGAAACCCTCAATTAGGCATCAAGAAGCGTGTGTTCATCGAGGGAAATACCATTGAATTTCACGATGTGGAGGGCTCCTTCGACCAAGCATCTGTTGACCAATCCGAGTCGTCTCTGGAGCTGGCCGAGCCGCTCCAGGAGTTGATTCAGCTCTCGGAGTCGGAGGTTTCTGAGTCCGAAGTGTCCGAATCAGACTTTTCATCCGGGGACGAGATCTCTTACACTCAGATTATCTTTGACTCGTTCAGCGATGATGATGCCAGCACTCCTGACGAAGAAGAAACCGAACGCGAGTCTCGCAAAAGAAGCCGCCTGGAAATGGAAAACCAAGACTCATTCATCACACTCGTGTCTGACGATGAGGACCTTCAACAGTTACTCGCGCCTCCTCCAGAACCCCAGCAGCTGAAACGTCAAAAGACTGACTCATGGTCTGTCAAGACAGTTCTTAAGGAGGTCGGTAAAGCATTTTTCTATACTGCTGCCACCGTCGCAGCATTGGGATTGTATGGTAGCACCATCGATCCTCAGAAGTAATGTAATGTCGTTTAATGAGTCTTTTGTTTTTTGTTTTCTGTGTTGTCGTTTAATCACTAGGAGTATATATGGTATGAAATCAAGGTCTATATCATTAATTAGCCGTTTTTTCTCTGATTGAGGTACTGTTGCTGTTGCATACCACCCATATTGGGCTGCGGGGCCATCTGCTGTGGAGGTGACAATCCCATGGGCCCATTTGGTCTCTGTTGCTGCTGCTGTTGCTGCTGCTGTTGTTGCTGCTGCTTTTGCCTTTGCTGGATGATTTGCAATTGCCTCAACCGCTGGAAATAAGCGGGAAATGTTTGTAGTAACTGTTGCTGGATCAACTTGGCTTGCTGGAGTGCTTGCTGCTGCTGCTGTGGATTGAGAGGAGTTCGGTTGGCAGCCATTCCAGTGTTGCCCATCATAGCCAAGGCGTTCATTCGGGACTGAAGCTGGCGGAATGTCTGTTGTTCCTGTGGAGATAAAAGGCTTTGGAAAAGCTGTTGCTGCTGTTGTTGCATTCCACTCAAAGGTCGTTGTTGAGCTTGTTGAGGAGGTTGTTGCAGCTGGGGCATGTTTGCCTGTTGAGGAACTCTGCGTGGAACGGCCTGCTGCTGTGGTGGCTGCTGTGGTTGCATGTACATATTTCCGTTCATAACTGGAGTCCCCATATTTGAAGATGGCTGAGAGTTCATCTGCGACGCCATTTGAGAGTTCATTTGCGGCATCTGCTGGGGTTGCTGGTTCATGGGAACGTCAACCCGCTGTCTCTTATTGGGAATTTGGCCTCTGGTTTGCATTTGCTGTTGAAGCTGTTGTTGTCGCTGCCGCTGTTGTTGCTGTTGCTGCTGTTGTTGCTGTTGTTGCTGTTGCTGCTGTTGCTGCTGAGCATGAAGCTGTTGTGCCCGTAAGGCTTGTGCCTTATCAGCCAAGATTTGTTGCTGAGAAGATCCCGGGATACTTGCTGGTTTGGCAACATTTGGTTTCTGGTCGGCGGTGGGACCATTCTGGCCAATAACGCTCATAACGTTGTTCTGCGCTTGAACCGCAACATTAGCTTCATGATGGGCCTTTTGAGCTTCCCGGCGTTTTCGTATCTCTTCTATGAAACGAAGTCTCATGAATTGACCAGTGGTGTTGGCCGTGGAAGAAGTGTTGGCGTTGGCACTGGCCACAACTGCCGCCGTACCCGACGACAAACCACCGTCCGAGCTCTTGGACTTGTCGGGACCATCTACCGTGCCAGTCAAGGCAGATGGACCAACCACAACAAGGTGTTTTTCCAGACTTTCATCGGTCTTTTTATGCTTATTGGAAAGAAGAAACATGATTTCTTCGTACTCCGACGACTTGTGGAGAACAAGTTCATCTTGGTGGAGCTTGCGTGGTTCGCGTGTCACCTCCTTGCGGTGGCTGTGAACCACCTTGTAGTCTTGCAATTTTTCATCCCATTCTACCTTTGGACTGTCGACGTCTGGTTTGAGTAAAGGACCACAATTGTACGGGTTTAGCGGCACCGCCAAATCGAGCTTGCGGTTTGTGAGCGTGAGGATCTCCGATTCCATCTGGAGCGCCAACGGATCAGAAAACTTTGTGAGTGCCGAGTCGGTATGGTAAAGTAAATCATAGTACAACGAAAGAGAAGTAGGGCGCAACAAGGCACGGTAAGTTTTGGGTTTAGACGCCGGAGCTGGAGCCGAAGAGCTGCCATTGGAAGCAGGAGCGGTGGTTTTACTTTGCAGCAGTGGAGACAGTCGTTTTTCACCGGGGTCGTCTTTGGTGGGAGCCACTGGTTTCCCGGTCTCCGACGAGATCATATTGCGATGGTCGTACACCTGGAGTATGAGACACCCATCGTACGAGCGTATAGAGAAGTCTTTGATCAACTCGCTCATTTCGCTGGGGATTTGTTCTCGAACGATATGCTGAAGAAAGCTCTTGACCATGGGGGAGTTTTTGGGAAGAATTTGCGAGTCCTGAGAGTTGTTGAACTTGTAATGCGATTCGTAGATGTGGAACGTGAGCGACGGCGGGTATTTGGCATATTTTCGAAGAATATCCTGAGTGGAAGTAGCAAATTGGTAAGTTAGTGGGTTTCGCTTCTGGCCATTGGCACTACTATTGCTGGTTGTTCCGTTAGCAGCAGCCTTTGCTGCATTTTGGAGGTTGCGGGCGTCGCTGCGGGTAGTCATCTCCAGCGGAGAGGGCTGGTTGGCACTTCTTGTTGGCTGTGGTCGACTTCGTAACGAGCTCATGATTTTGGAAATGGCAAGCCGGGCGTCAAAACCGAGTGCAAAGTATGGACCTATAAGCGCAATCTAACCACCAGAGGTGATTCAACGACGAGACAAACAGAAAACACCGACAAGTCTCGATGGTGTTGTTGGGTACCTCTACCTATTGATGGCCTACCGTTCAACAAGTTGTAAACTGAATATCGAGCCGGTGTGTGCAGGACACCACCTTCCAGGAAACTACAGTGCCTAAATACAAGAGCCACCAGCGATTTGGGTTCGTCATGAGATCTATTATACACTAAAACACAGTTTTGTCGTTGGTCAAGCAGAACTCCAAGAGCTTGTACAATTTTTCTCGTTCGGCCTCGTTGAACACCCAAAGACCATAAATTTCTCCTAGCAAGTTTTTCACGATTATGAGGTTCCCGTTGAGTTCGACGTCCATACTGAGAATGCCCATGTTGTTGACGCCTTGCGGGAAGATATGCTGGGTGATTTTGTTTGGTACGAGTCCCAAGGAGAAGCATTCCGGGTTATTTCTGTTCATCAAGATGAGACCATAGCAGAAAAGTGACCTCAAGGTGTCTACTGTGGGAGGGGCACCTCTGTGGGGGGTAGCAAAGTCTCGAAGATAGAGCGCCAAAGTGCCCAGAAAGTCGGTTTTTTCCCATTCTTCGGTGGTGGCATCGTACTTGTAGATGACACAATGTGACGTATGGTATAAAAGTTGCTTGATTTTGTTGTCGTATCGGCTTATCACGTTGAAGTTGAGGGCATTTCGATAAAGATCCAACGCATTCTGGTCCGTGGACACCGTAGTCATTGGACTGTGGAAATAAACTATCTTGAGAACTTTGTGTTACACACAGTGCGAATTTCGATTGCGAATCGCAGCAACTCTTGCGATCTTCCCTACTCTATCGACAATGTTCAGAAGTGCAGTATCAAGCTTCAGACCTCAATTGACCCGCAGTTTCACCGGTTCGGCCATCCGCAGCGTCGCTGTGGGTGACAAGTTGCCCAAAGTGAATCTTTTTGAGGGCTCTCCCGGAAACTTGGTGAGCCTTACCGAAGAAATAGGTACTGGAAAAGCATTGATTATTGGTGTTCCTGGCGCCTTCTCGCCAGCATGTTCCGCTTCTCATGTTCCTGGATACTTGAAGAACTTGCAAGGATTCAAAAGCAAGGGTCTTGACAAGATTTATGTCGTCGGTGTTAACGACCCTTTCGTCTTCAAAGCATGGGGCGAACAGCTCGACGAGTCTGGGTCGCTTAGATACTTGGCCGACTCCACGGGCGAGTTCACGGGTGCTTTGGACTTGACTTTCGATGCCACAAAGGCATTTGGAAACCACCGCTCGAAGCGGTTTGCCTTATTGGTGGACGACGGTAAAGTTGTCAAGACATTTGTTGAGCCTGACAATGTTAGCGTAGACGTTTCTTCTGCCGAAAAGGTCCTTTCTCAAGTATAACAACGTGCTTTTCCAATGTAGCTATGTATGCAATTGACGTTCTCATTTCTTGTCGCAGCCATTAATTCTCACGAAATTGCAAAATACTTCTTATCCATTAATCTCGATTTCGAAAAACATAAAAGGCCGCACTAGACCCATAGAGATCCGTCACTCTCTTTCTAACCATTTCACAGCAAGTCCAGCATCTCACCAATAAGGCTCTATGCTAAGTAGTTTGCGCTTTGGTAATTTTTCACTCGGAAGGTTGCACCGTCCCTTTATCCTTCCACTGCCAATTTTGCATCAAAAGTCTTTACCCGTTTGGAACATATCACAGAATAGACCTTTACACACAGAAAAAGATATATCCGAAGCCAAAAAATGGCTCGAGTCTTACCAACCATCGGATATTCCAACCACTCTTTTCGAGATATCCTACAGTAGGGCCTCGGGTGCTGGAGGCCAAAAAGTCAACAAGACTTCTTCCAAGGCTACTGTTTCGCTTGCTCCCGACAGGTGGCTCAATCCTCAATTCTGTTACTGGATTCCATCTGCAATAAGGTCACAATTGGTGGACAACAAATTGCGTTACGAAACCAAGTCTGGCGGGCTTTTGATCCAAAGCGATGCTACGAGAAATAGAGATACAAATACCGCCGAGTGCTTCAGAAAGCTAGTCGAGGAAATAAAGCAACGGGCTTTCTTTCCTGGAGAAGTAAGTGAAGAGGACAAGAAAAAATGGGAGGAAATAAAGGAAGACAAGAAAGAAAAGCGGCTTTTCCACAAAAAACGTCAAAGCGATAAAAAGAAGAGCAGGTCCAAAAAATTTGACATATAAATAGACAAGGAGAGCGAGGCGCAAATGATGAATTTAGCTTTCGACTAAATTATTCTAACGTGCCGAAATACTCCAAGTATTAGCTCTCTTGGACCATGTTCTTCGAGCCAGATGCAGTATTCCTGTATATAGTAACAACTGTCCTCCTGTACATCACTGTTCAACTCTCACTACGGTAATGCAAACTAGGATATCGGGGTCCATTGACAGCGCCACCACCGTCATATTTCAATTCTTGGAAGATATCAAGGATGTGGACCACCTACAGAGTATTCCTGAGTATGATTTTCAGGAGATCATTGACGATCTTTCCCTGAATATATCCTCCACCAAGATCGACACGAAGCTTCCCGATCAAGAAGGTTTCAATGATGACGAAGCAAAAGCCGAAGCAGAAAAGCTAAATGCTATGATCGAACTGCAGACAAAGAATTTTATATACCAAACCGCTATGGATAATGCAGCTGTTTCTTTGCTTGAAATAGTCTCACAGAACCCAGCACCTGAATCACAACTCTTGACCAAATTGTGCAAATTGTTGGATCTTCTGGTCCATCTCGCTCCCATAGCGACGAATGCAGTGTTCTTCAGACTAATGTCCACTATCATGGATACCTTATTGAGTATGTCGACAGAAAGCGCCGAGAAAATGTGGGACTACGTTGAGTCTCGTCGAGCATTAATTGAAGATGTTGTGTTTGACAACGATAGAACTGGGGATAGAATAGCTCTTTTGGAGCTCTGTAACTCGCTTTCAGACAGATTCTACGACAAGACTGGCAAGGGGATGTTTGACTCGTACAAGGAAGATACTTTCAATGATCACTTCAAGTACCGAATTAGATCGTTTATCGCAAATTTGTTGAAGTTGGAGGATAATACCGGCTTGAACAAGTACTTTACTGCCGGTAATAGAATGGCACCTGATATGGTGACGCAGAAGACCCGGGAAGGTAACTTTGTGAAAGACATTATACAAATCAACAAGATGTTCAGAGACCCATATTACTATTTGCGTCCAAACAACCACTCCGCTTTAAGCAAAAATATCGATATTTTGAACAAAGTGTACCAGTACCTCATCGATGAAGAAACGAAATATTATAGAACGGCTCCCAAGAGCGATATATTTGCGATACCGACAACCCCCACGGACGCAGAACGCCAAAATTTGACCGAAAAGTACAATAAGAAAATGTACTTTCCTGAACACTACTGGGGGTCGCAGTTCGAAGAGTTGAAGAAGGGTGCTTCCTTCGAAGAGCTGAAAAGAAAAGATCAAGATTATATCTATAAGCTGTTCGACTCTACGAAAACACGACAGATGTGGTTGCTTCAGATTTTCATCATCTGTTCGTTCTTTTATGAGTTGATTCCGAAGAACAAACGTGAGTTCCTCAAGGAGATCAATGCTCCAGCAAACGTCAAGCATATTAGCGACGACTTCATTCCGGAGCGGTTGTTGAACATATTATACAAAATCAAGAGAGACCTCACCCGAGTATATCGCAACATTGATACCCAGTTTTCGTACTTGGTACAGACCATTTCCCATTCGGAGAGCTTTTGGTGGGGCTGGTTGATCTATGGCAAGGATACCTCGGGAAAGCCTATGTTTGCTGACCGTTATTTGAGCCAAGACGACTTGACTTTGACCGCTGAAAAATTGAAAGATGTAATACTGTTTCGCGACAAGCGCTACTTTAATACCTTTGCAACCCCACAGCTTTCTCGCCGTATGAAGGTGGAGACAGGAATGCTGAAGTTGAAGACTGATTTGGTTACTGTTGACCATGGCGACGAAATCTCACAATTGAATGAAAAAATAGCAAATGGAGATACAAGTGCTATGGAGGATCGAGATATACTTCTCTGGAAACACCTTAAGGAAGCAAGAAGAGATAAGTGGCTTAGTTTTGGAACCATGCTTACGAAGGATATGTTTCCCATAGATGAGCCCAAGAAAGAGCCTGACGATAACGGAGAGCATATGAAAGAGCACCAGGAGAATACAGACGGAGAGACGAATAAGCGCTCGCGATCTGAAGAGATTGAGGAAAAATCTGCCAAAAGATTGCGTAGCGAAGAAGAAACCCAAGAGAATCAAGACCAAGAGGACCACAACCAAGAGAATCAAAGCCAAGAAAATAATAGCCAAGAAAACCAAAACCAAGAAAGCATGGAAGACATCGCTGAGAAGGATGTCGAGCCAGAGAAACTGGACGAAATTTAGAATTTCATTATGCAAACACATGCAAGACTCAAGTCTCGATCAGTCTCGGCTAGCGAGGTCCTGCCGAGCCTCGCGAATTCGAGTCGCGCGTCTGTAACTTTTTATCTACGGCCTCTTCAGTCCACGCGTATACTATACCTAATACATGCCATGGAAACCCTGGTCTCCTCTCCCCCATCTACATTGCATCTCCAACACGCGTACAACGAAGATATCGAGAATGACATAAATTCCGTATCCAATGGTAATTTTGCGGACAAAATACAACTTGCCAAGAACTCATCTAGTCCTGATCACAGACAATTTGGCACCAAGAACGACGAAAAAGGTCCGGCAATATTCCACGACAAAAGTATGGCCCTAGCTGATCCCAATTCCCCAACAAAGTCTGGTGAAGAACCCGCATTGCAACTCGACTCATCGCCCATAAAACGCTCATCTCATCGAGAAATCGCTTATGTCTCCAAACCCTCCTCCTGCAAAAAGAAAACCGTTGCGTTCAGTGACGACTTGCTCGTCTCGGATTTGCCGAGTTCTCCTCCTCGTGGCTCAATTCCAAAGAAATCGATTCTCAAACCTCAACCCGAATCGGTGTTGAATTCCCCTTCCCCTCGGTCAGAAAAGCTCAAGAGTGACCCTTTTTCTCCTCACAGTGTCGAGTTCTGGCACTCGGGGTCTATTGTGCAAGTGGCACCGCTGTCCACTAAACTATCACAGCTAGTTGATGGTTGCATGCATGTGCTTCAAAACGAAAGCTTCGACCGCAAGTTCGAAGTTTACGCTACACTCAATAACATCTGCAAGACAAATCCTCCGCTCTCAGTGGTAAAGTTATTCACAAACAGACAGGAGCAGAAAAGAGGTGGAGTGAATTCACCACGGAACAAGACACAACCATCCCAGTCATATGTCGAGACAATTGCTAGAATAGCCAAGAGAGACATTCTTGCCATTGAAAGTAACTTGTTCGGCGACAGCTCGTACCAGAACGACGACCCCTTCAGTACCCGGGTGGCCAACCAGGCATTAAAGTTGGCAAACTTCATTTTAATTACTCCCGAGCTCAACATGCTACTTTCCGTGGAACTTGCTCAATTCTACTATTCTCACGCTGCATCGATGATTGCAAAACCAGATATTTCGAAATCACTCATATTGCCTTATATTTTGATCCTCAAGGAGTGTCGCTTCAATGCCCACAGAAAACGTATGGTTTTCGACAACGATTTTCCTGATCTCATATTGCAGGGCTTGTTGAAAATGAAGAATTTCAAAAGCTCTTCTCTCGTGGTTGAGCGCATGGTTGCGTTGAAAAACTTGTTGGTTAATTTTCCTCATACTTTTTCGATGCCTGGAAATATAACCCCATGGTTGGAGACTTTACTATTAACAATGTGTGATGTCACATCTCCAGTTTACACCAAATATGCATCGATTGGAGCATTGACCATGTTAGAAGCTGCTCGCAGCTTTCTGACCTACAAAAATGTTGTCCCTTCTGTACGGAAATTACTAGACAGTAAAGTTCCGCAGTCAGCGACTACTTTCGCTTCAAACCATATTGAGTTTGACAAGGAAACCTCGATGATGGATCATGTTATTGGGTCACTCCAGAAACTCCTTGATATGGGTGAGGTAAGACTTGCCATGGATTTTTGGACAAGCCTTATTCTTCTCACTTGTAATAATGATAGGTTTTACGAGAAGTCGTCTTATTTCACGAGATTGATCAAGGTGCATGAATCTTGTCTCAAATTCGATGATTCATCGATTAGGGAGATAGCTATCTCTTCATGGAATGCTGTGACGTACAGCTTGTGCCAAGAAGCTTATAAACCTATGAAGGGTCCTAAATCACCCACTAAGGAAAAGTACGATCCTATTGCAAACAGCTCCAAGATGGGTATCTTACTTAGACCGCTAACAAACCTAAATGCGACGGTTGATAAAATAGAATTCACTGCTTTGCATAACATCTATATGGGCATCATTTACACGTTGGGTAATCCAATTGAGTCATTACCAATGTATTTTGCTCAAGAGTTCTGGAAACAAATTATTCATGATGTCTGCTTACCTCTTTATTACAGTAAGGACAGTTCACAAGGGAGACAACAGCATGGAATCAAATTAATTAAAAGGCTTCTCAACCTGAATGCGGCTGGTGTTTCCAGGCCTTTAGACGATATGAGATGTTTGTCGACGGAGCCCGTTTTCTTAACGGAGATTCGCCCATTGTGTAGGCAAACTATCCATGGCAGTGCTGACATTATTCTCCCTACCTTAAGAGCCATATCCGAGGTATCCCCAATGCAAGCTTTAGAGGCACTTGGCACTGTTTTGGATTCCATCAAACCAATATTGAAAAAAGAAGTGAGAATTTCGAATGCCACAATGGGGTACTTGAGTTCAATACTAAACACTGCATCCCATTTTGTGCACCAAGACCCGCTGTATTTCTTCACAACGAAGCTCATTCGTGTCCTTATACTGAACTTCGACATTAAGTTACTCAAGTCAATCAAAAATGGAGACAGCACTGTGAACGTTTTTCAACATATTATTAGCACATGCGAAGGTTTATTGCCTGAAGAAGATGTCGTTGCATTAATTGATTATATCACTCAGCTTGCCGGAGATGATGCCGTGGAAAATAATGATGAACGTCCTGATGAAAGCCAAGAGATGTTAAACAAAAAGCTTTCAGAAATAACACTATTCAGTGAAATGTTGAAGAATCGTCATGATGACTGCGACGAACTCGTTCAAAAGGTGATTGCTAATCTTGCCAGCGTTCCGGAGGAAAACCGAGAGCAAGCGCTGGAAGCAAGTGATATTGGATCGTGGACTATGGCAGCTTTCAAGGCATATTTAAAAGCTGTTCAGCACAGCGAGCATGATCAACTTCGGGGATCAGTTCCCAGTTTGATTTGCAGGAAGTTGAGCGACAATGATACTTTCCTAGAGCTTACGCAGTTTATCGTTCAAGAGAAGTTCGTGAAGGAAATATTTGAGGTTCGAGAAGAGTTCTTAGCAAAATCTTCTTTTTTGAAAGGATTCTTGCTCTTTGATTTCAAACAAAAAGTAAAAAGTCTTCTCTCCCATTTATCGGATTCGGAAGATATGCAAATGTTTGACGAGATGCTTGTTACATGTTACAACCACAAACATGATATTAAACCTCATATTAAGAATCGGTGGGCCGTGTTACCTAAACTCAAGGAAGCCTGGTTGCGCGATCATGACGAACTATACCATGAAATGCCTAGTACCAGTAACACCCCCGTTAAAGAAGAGCTGACGAAGAGTAGTCCACTGCCTGCGATCTCTGCCCGAGGCTCAAAAAAGTCCAAGAGCCCAATGGGACAAATCAAGATTGGAAGAACACGCTACACTAAAGATAGCAACTCGTCTACTTCGTCATCGCCGCTTCCTCAAACCTCAGCATCCCCACTTCCCCAGAGTTCTACACTTCCCCAAGTTACAATTCCCCAAGCTTCAGCATCTCCACTTCCGCAAGCGAGAACAAATCCTTCACCCTGCTACACCACCATCTCCGAAATCTCACCAATGCCAACACCCACAAGGGCTCTTAAGAGAGAGAGCCCTGGGCATGCTATAGAAAACAGTGATAGAAAGCGGATAAGAACTCCAGTTCCGCAACCGGCTGCGAAAAACGAGATCCAAAACCAATCTACAACTATACACACAAAATTGGACGAATTGGAAGCAAAACTCGCTGAGGTCTCCAATACGTCCCTCTGTGATCTTGAGGACTCGAGAAGGTTCCAGCTTGAGTCAAGACTCATCGACCTCATGTATAAACTTCGTCAACCAAGTTGCTAGGTATAATTATATACAGTACCTCAATGAGATTTGTGGGGTGGTAACATCGTGACAGTAGTGCATTTTATGCCACAAGATTTACACGTATGTCTATTGTTCCGTATACGAATAATAAAATCGTGCTCCACGACCCCTATCGTGGCTTGCTAGTTCTCCACAATAACCAGGACAATTCCATTGAGCTCGTTACTACTCTGCGGGCAGAAAAGAAAGATTTTGCAGATCAATCAAGAGGTCCAGAATTAACATGTCCTAATTGTGGATTCAATTGGAACCCTTCATCCTCCTCTAGACATCACTCGAACAGCAGAGACTCTCAAACACAAAATACCGATGTTCGTTTGCTGCGTCCTACTTTATCTGGGGTAACTCAAGTTTCTTCAGCATTCATGGATCATGATTATTTCAAGTTATTGGAAAAGCTTCCCTACAAGGCAATGCCAATTGCGGATGATGAGCCATCCATGGCTTCTTTGCCGGATAATGTGTTCAATCAAGGTTATTTCAAGCGATTTTTCAAGCAAGTTCCACCATACACTTTGGGACTGGGAGCACATGCTCAGGTCTACAAAGTTATCCACGTACTCAACGAAATCGTGCTAGGAACATACGCTGTCAAGAGAATCAGTATGGGCAATCAGCTCAAGTATTTGGAGGAGGTTTTGAACGAGGTACTCATCTTGTATGAGTTATCTGTGAAAGGTGCTTACGAGAATAATTTGATCCGGTATAACCATGTTTGGCTAGAAATGGGTGATATGGATGATCTGCAAACATTCTTTCTCCCATCTGATACTCGGACCAATTTGGGCGGTTCCAGTCCTAAAGTCCCCTACGTTTTTATCTTGCAACAATATTGCGATGGGGGACACCTTGAAAAACTCATGAAACAGCACTTCCAGCAAGAATACGAACTGACCGCAAAACAGAGAGTAGAGAGAGAAAGAGCACGTCGAAGGAGCATTCGTGACGGGTCCAAAGAACCTCCCACCAAATCCAAGCTGTGGCTTTCAGAAATCGAAATATGGAAATTTTTCAAGGATATATCCACTGGTGTGAACTATCTCCACCACCACAATATTCTTCACCGTGATTTGAAACCTTCAAACTGCTTGCTAGACACTAAATATGATCCGGGAAATACCACTGTCCCCGTGCTACTCCTGCGCGAAGAGATGGACAGTTATTGTGATTCGCTCCCCAAGGTGTTGGTGTCGGACTTTGGCGAAGGAAAATTCATAAATAAGCATGATGTGACAGAAGACAAGCTCCGGTTTCAGGACGAAGAGCGCAGAGGAAATACCGGAACATTGGAATTTACCGCACCTGAGCTATGGCTTTTCACGAATTACGACCCAGAAGCTATCAAAAAGAGCCCAGACGTCAGCAAAACTCCTCCACGCCACACGTATGAAAGTGACATCTATTCTTTGGGGCTTATTTTATGCTGGTTGTGCGTGGGGCAGCTTCCGTTTTCACATCTCATTGACCAAGAAACCGATCCACAAATTATCCGTCAAAAGATCCTCGATTGGTACTACTCTTTAACAAGCGAGACATTTTACCAGTGGTTCCAGGCAAATGCCAAGCTTGAACCTTCGGGTTGTTTGAATGATTTTGCTGTGCTTGTATATGCGATGATCAAGGATAGTGAAAAGGAAGAGACTCCGTCTCGCATGATATCTTCCGATGTGCTAAAATACCTTGAGGCCATGAAGCGTGAATGGTTTTTAGCCCCAGATTCCAGTACAATTGAGAGTGACGACGAATTAAGCGACGACGACCAGCTTCACGATTTGACCATGAAAGAAGTCAGCAGCGTACCACAGCGCAAGTCTTCGCTCAAAGTGCCATATTTGGGGCCATTGAGCTATATCATCGACATTTTGCTACTTCAGACATTAAGTTTGGCCCGACCTCATTTTGTCATCACCGGTACTACAGTACTAGTGGTGACGTGTTTAGGCATGGAAATCGCTACAGCTTTCAACTTGGCATTCAAGAAGTTGATGCAGTGGTTCAGTATACTCCTTACAACCGCTGTTGCTATATATTTGAGTAGTACTAATACATACTGACTTCTTTTTTACTCTGCTTGAGTCACCTGACCAAATTTTTCGATGCCTCTCAATTATCACCAATAATTTGTTTCACCAATGGGAAATAAAAGGAAGAGGGAGAATAGCAAGAACTCCAAGCCAAATAAGACCAAGCCCGGCTTCGTAGAATCAAAAAATAACTATGATGTGTTGTCATCAGACTCCGATTCGACTGCAATATTTGACCATAATCGCAAAGACGAGAATCTTGTTCTCGTAGATTCCTCCGATGACGATATTTTTGTCGAGTCTGACAGCGATAATGACGATGATAAAGGGGAGAATGGTACTAAAAAACGCAAAATCGATAACGACGACCACCAACCAGCATCGAAAAAGCGAAAGACGGAGTATAATGAGCTTTCCAAGAACCAAGATTTTATAGAGTTTGGGTTCAGTTCGTCTGAGGAAGAGACGAACAAGTACGACGACTACTCTGATGACGGCATTATCAGCGACGATCAAAGTGGAAACCGACATATTGCCAAAGAACCCTCGTCTTTGTATCCATGGATCAAGAACCAAGATCATTCCAAGCAACAAGAAATCGCCGACTGGCTCACCTTAGAGATCAAGGACTTTGTCAACTATATTTCGCCTTCCAAACTAGAGATAACCACACGGAACAACGTCATAGGACGACTAAAATCCACCATAACCAAATTTTGGCCGGACACCGAAGTCCATGTATTTGGTTCCAGTGCTACAGATTTGTATCTTCCTGGTTCTGATATAGATATGGTGGTCATTTCCAGAGACGGAGACAGAGAGCAGCGGTCTCGGCTTTACCAGCTCTCGACACATTTGCGGAGCAAAAAGTTAGCAAAGAACATAGAGGTGATCGCCAAGGCAAAGGTTCCAATTGTTAAATTCGTCGACCCTGACTCGAACATCCACATCGATGTTTCCTTTGAAAGAAGTAATGGTATAGATGCCGCGATCAAAATCAGAGAATGGCTAGCTTCCACCCCGGGTCTTCGTGAATTGGTGCTAGTTGTGAAGCAATTCTTGCGCTCGCGAAGGCTTAATAAC
Source organism: Meyerozyma sp. JA9 (assembly GCA_003676015.1). NCBI lineage: Eukaryota > Fungi > Ascomycota > Pichiomycetes > Serinales > Debaryomycetaceae > Meyerozyma > Meyerozyma sp. JA9. Next base: position 268,945 of record NSDU01000008.1, on the reverse strand, counting down.
GTTCACGTTGGTGGTCTTGGAGGCTATTCCACGATCATTCTTTGCTATCACTTTCTTAAATTGCATCCCAGAGTTGCCACAGAGAACATGAGTATACTAGACAACTTGGGCTCTCTCTTGATTGAGTTCTTCGAATTGTATGGCAGGAATTTTTCATACGACAATTTGATACTAGCCATTGACCTGAAAACCGATTTGCCAAAATACTTGTTGAAGAAACACTACCCAGAGCTCAATGCTTCAAAGAATCCTTTTTCGATCGTCATCCAGGACCCCTCTGATCCTTCGAACAACATATCTCGTTCTTCTTACAATCTTCGTGATGTGAAAAAGGCGTTTGGCGGAGCTTATCAGATTCTCATTGACAAGTGCTACGAACTACACAGTGCTACTTATAGAGCTCGTATTGGCCAGTCAATATTGGGAGACATTATCAAGTACAAAGGAAAGGAAAGAGACTTCAATGACGAAAGACATATGGTGATCAACCAAGCGATGGTGACGGATGATCCCACGCCGGCCATTACCGACGATGAAAGCGATGGGCACAACGGCAATGACAAGTACTATTTTTCAGACATGACGGTCGACAGCGAAGACGATACGTTTACCACCAATAAAAAGGAGGTTCTGGCCAAAGAGAACGAAGAGAAGATATCTGGCTTATTGGGTATTCAGAATGAAAACGAAGCAGATGATGCTTCAGAAACGAATGAAGATGACAAGCAAAAGAGCAATTTGGACAAGAACATCAAGAGAGATTACTGGAGACAAAAGGGACTTGAATTGTAGTATTAGAATTGATAGTATTAAATAAACCGATGTGAGAATCGCCCCCCCCCCCAAATGGTATAGGATATCAGCAGCACTTGCTACTCGATACGCTTGACAACGTGATTCTCTGTCGGCCAACGGTAGGTTCCTGTGCTGCTTTTTGAAAGAAGGAATCGTCAATCTTGTCTACAATATACGTAAAAAGCTCTGTGACTCCCTTTCCATCTTTGGCACTGCAATGGAATAACTGGAGTTGGTGTTCCTCGCAGTAAGCTTCTATTTCTGCTAGTTCATTTGAGTCACTTTCCTTGTACATGTCGCTCTTGTTTCCTACGACAATAACCTTCTTTTCTATTGTTTGAGTTTCCGAAGAATTTAGTTCCATTTGGTCGACCCAATATCGAACTCGCTCAAACGAACTTTGTATATCTGACATGTCAAAGCACACCAAGGCAACTCTGGCACTGCGGTAATACATAGGTGTAAGCGACCTGTACCGTTCTTGGCCAGCGGTATCCCATATTTCTAATTTTACATGACGATTTGGGTCGTTTGAAAGCGGGCATTTCTTAGTTATAAATGCTGCTCCAATGGTATTTGCCGTATTTTCGTTAAAAGAATCATTTATAAAGCGATGCACAAGTGAGGTTTTCCCCACAGACGAGTCTCCAAGAAGAACTATTTTGTAACCCGGAGAAGGTACCATGAGCTTTTATCGCAACCGAGAGTCCCAAGGAGCGACCACGCCAAATTGCACTACTTAGAGTCCGATTGGCACCCTTCTTTCAGCAATGGCTCTGTGGCCGAGTGGTTTAAGGCGGTAGACTCAAGTTCTATTATCGTAAAGATGCACGCGTTCGAATCGCGTCGGAGTCATTATTTTTTTGCACCTATTCGAGTTTCGAGTTTCCTAATTAGAAAGGGTCGACCTAACTGGTGCTAGTTTTTTCCATGCTCTACATCATGCTCTGAGTACATATTTTATGCCTATTGACCAAATGCTCCCGAAAATTGGGAGTTTCCACCTGCTTGTTGGTACTCCATCATGAACTCTTCCAACACTCCAAAAGCCGCCGACACTCCAATGATGACACCCACGCCCTTTCCGGCGCCACCAAGCACCTCTCCACCAACAGCAATCAAGGCCAAAACAGTGGCTCCACTTACAGACGCCACGGGAATGACTCTGGACAATTCTTTGGTGACAGAAATGTCTCTCTTACCAGCAATTGAAATACCTTGTTCTTTGAATTGCTTGGAGATATCCTTAGGCGATGAGCCAGAAATGGAGCTCCAAATGTTGGCAAACCAAGCAGACAAGACGATCACCGCAAAGGAGAAGACAGCTGTCTTGAGTGGCGAAACAAGAGTGTTAACAATCGAGGTTGGTGGTGACAAAAAGTACAAGATTCCCGATGAAACTTTCAAGTTGGACGATCTGTAGTCGATAGCCCATTTTCCAATCACAGAAGAAGCCACTGGGCTGTAGCTCTCCAACAATTGCGACGCAATGTAGCCCAAAACTTGCAAGTTGGTCAACACGGTGTAGGCGAAAGCGAGTGGGAGGGCACCGGTGTACAACAAACGAATGGGGAAAACATTGTTCATACCTCTGGCTCTGTTGGAGCGGATGGGCAACTCGATTCTAAAGTTTTGCAAAGCCACAACCACCAAGAGAGTACCAATGATGATGTAAACCTGGGTCAAGTTAGGAAGATGTTCTCTGTTGAACGAGTTGTAAATATTCTTTCCCAAAGTCTTGAAGCTGAAACTTCTAATAAGGTTAATTAACGCACCCACGCTTTCAAACTTGTTGGAGTTGGCCAACTTGACCACTTCCAAACCAGCAATATTTTTCACCAAATCGGTTGCTGCTTGAAGGGCAATGAAACACAAGATACCACTGCCAAACCCATAACCTTTATCGAACACTTCCACAAGCAATGTCATAATAGCAGACATAACGAACACCTGCAAGAAAATGAACACATAGGTGGAGACTGGGAATGAATCTTCCAAGCCAGTTTGGTTTCTCAATGCTGGGGCAAAATATCCACTAGCAATCAACCCGGCGGTATAAACCATACCCAAGATAAAACTGGTCAACTTCTGGCCCGTTTGGAACAATTCACGTTCGGAACGAAGCGCCAAGTTCACTTTGACCAACCGTAATCCGGCGGCAAGCTGCCACAAGAACGCCGAAGTTATCACGGGAAGCAATCCCAATTCCAACAACGTGCCCTTTTCCATGGCGAAAACCGACCTGAAGAGGTAGAACGGATCTCGAATGTTCATGGCGGCGTCGGGGCCCAAGCCGTAGAGCGGCAATTGTCCAAAGAGGAAAATGATTCCACTGGCAACGGTGAAAACAATCTTTTCGTCCAAGGTGACGCTCTCATCTGGAAGTTCCACTTCTGGGAGAAGAGGAAGAAAGAACTTGACCAAGTCTAAAAGGCGAACTGAGTTAGTTTTTGCGGGGCAAATACCTGGGGAATACACTTACATCCAGCCATGGTGATAATGAACGGCGGTGAACTTTCGGTGGAAAACTCGACGATGTGTCACGTGACCGAGATAGGCAGATACGAACGGCCGCTGGCTGCGAGTACGAGATTGTTTTGTGGTATAATTGTCATATTTCGGCTATTTATTCAAACTTGACGGCCATTTCCACAGCGGCAGCTCCCCAATCTTCTCCGTGGTTGTGCATCTTGCCTTCAATGAGACCGGCTCTTGCCTCGGCCTGCTCGTCTGTAAGACAAGTTAACACACCAAAGATCACAGGAAGGCCAAGCTCAAAGTTGAGTCTCATCAATTGGTGAGTAACAGAGTCACAAATGTACTCAAAGTGCATGGTGGAACCTTTGATGAGAACACCAATAGGAATAACTGCATCCAATGGTTTTCCCAATTTTTTGTACTTGTCGACGAACTTCTTGGTACCGAAAGGCAATTCGAACGAGCCGGGAACAGATTCTATAATGATGTTTTCCTCGGAAACGTTGAGCAGCTTCAATTTTTCAACGGCGCCTTTCACCAAATTGTCAATGATGGTTTTGTTCCAACGGGCATGAAGAATGCCAATACGAAGGTGGGAGCCTGTGTTAGTACGGTACCGAAAGTGAAAAGAATAAACATACCATCGTAAGTCTTGTCTACTGAACCCAATCCTTTAACTGCCATGATTACCAAGTTCGCACCGTCCGTCGTTCATGTACTCCGAGTGTGCATATAACCGGGCCCCAGCGACCCACCGGCCCTCGCCTAACGAGACTGGCATGGGATGTATATGAATTGCGCTGCTTATACTGACCTGGTGGGGTCATTTGTTGGTAGGAGTGTTTCTAGAGCCTGAACTGTGATCGACAACTTGATAAAACTTGAAAAATGTTCCTGATGTGGACTGAATTACATGGACAAATGTAGATTTTACAGATTCTCCAAAATTTGAAATTTTATCATTAACTCTCATACGAAGTATATCTCAAAGCAAGACATCAAGGGCTTCTGTGATAACCTTCTGGCTGCTCAAAGTACCAGAACACCTCGAAGGTTGCAGCCTCTGTCTGGCATATAAGTTGATCCAATGGCACCCAATGCACCTATAGATACTGAGCGCCAGTCTCGAAAATTTTCTTCACCGAAATGTAAGTACAATGAGGATATCTTCTTAGCCGAAAAAGATGAGGATATAAATTCGAAATTAGTCTTTCACCCCTATCTGAGTACTAACCCAGCAATTGACTAGATGAATCTGACATGAAATTGTGATACTCGTGTAAATGAACGCTCGGCAAAGGGCCCACCAAGGTTCACTTCTGGACCCCGTTCTACCAGAAGGTATCAGCTTTACGACATTTACTATCTCAGAAAATGTAGGCCACTCTTACTGCAAACTCTTACGATTCGTCTCTCAACTAGTGGTACAACTGGTGTTGAATTGTAACTGAAGACTTATTCAGGTAAAGGTGAAAACTGTCTCCAAGTTTCTGGACTTTAAGTTCCTGATATATTGAGAATTTGGGTTATTTTGAATTTCTTGATTTTCTTCGGTTTTTTCTTCGGTTTCTTGAGCAGCTTCATCTCCCCCAAATTACGGCCTCGCTCATGACTTCAGACTTCTACCCTCTCGTCTGTCGTAGTTGCACCGTACAGGTCCGTCGTAATCCCCGGCTGCTGCACGTGACCTTATCAACAAATCTCGCTTACGTAAACTCCGGATACGGATTGGGATGACTGAAAGGCAACAACTCTTCTTTTCTTTAGTATCGACTTTTGGAAAAGGATAGGAAACTCGCGACTTTGCAGTGTATTTCGGAACTCACTAGTATCATCGTATACGGCCCACTACGCGAAATCATAATATCATCAATTTTGTACCGTGAATCCACAGTTTGATATGGCGTTTAACCCCATTTACCAAGCGGGACAACGGGGCTCTATCCGCCGACAGGTGGCCACCTTGAACTCCGAGGGGTCTTTGGACGGCACCTCTCCGTACGAGCGAGAAACGTCTATACTTTCCGACTCCGAGGCGTCGCTGTGGGTGTTGTTCAATCCCACCGAGGGGTCGGACATTTTGCTGTTGAGCAACGGAACCGTGGAGGAGAGCGACGAGGAGAGCGAAAGCGGTGGCGAAAACGATTCGGAGAACGATATGGAGGACTCGCTTATTGACGATTTTGCTCCGATGCCGTCACAAGCACGTCTTGAACGTCTTTTTACCCACCAGCAACAGCCACAGTCGAGCCGCCTAGATCAGCGTATCGACCAGTGGCGCAACGACCACTGCGACGCCGAGCTCGTGGACGACAATACCGCGTCGTGGGACTTGGACGAGAACTTGCAGTCGGAGCTCCGGTCGGAAACCACGTCCACCCATACCATCACTGGCGACGAGCCGCCAAATACAAGACCGTTTTATGGCGACGATCTTGTGCGCAACATGTCGAGGAGACAGTTTCGCAAGGTGAAGCGAACCGCAGGCCGATTGGCGCCTAACTTGACGAGACAGCAGCACCAGGGCAGGTTACCTCAGTTGCTCGACCAGCTAATCACCCGGCTCTTGCGGTCGCCGGAGTTTGGCTTGGAGTTCAATCTCCAGAACCACTCGTACCAGCTGCTCATCGAGACGATGCTCGAGCACCCGCCACGGCCCCGGGTGGGTCCTGCCACAGTGGAGTACTCCGACACCGCCAGCTCGTCTTCGATGGTTCTCTGTGGAGGCTCATGGGGCGACATATAGCATACTGTAGATACGAGGGATTTCAGTTCAACTACGATACATTAAGACTACAAGACTAGATGAAGATTTGATCAAGATTCATCAAGATTCATCAAGATTACACTGCCATGGTACACTGGCTCCTTATCCGCCTACACGGCTGGCTCGGTGCACGGGTGCGGGCGTCGCGTTTTCAATTCAACACGCGGAGGCAACCAACTTCCACATACAATGTTCAAGTCATCAATCTTAACTTCGGCCCGTTCTTTTTCGTCGTCCGCCACCAGAAATGCGTTTGCCAAGATGCAATTGCTCGGAACAGTAGGCAGCGTCAATACGCGTGAGACAAAAGATGGTTTGCAATTTATCAATTACTCGTTGGCCGTGAACAGATACAGTCCAAGCGAAGCCGACAACCGTACCACCGATTGGTTCAACATTTCCGTGTTCAACGAGCGCCACATTGAGTTTTTCAACAACTATTTGAAACCAGGAATGCAATTGTACGTTGAGTGCGATGTTAGACAAAGGGTGTTGGAGGACGAAAACGGCGAGAACCGCCATCTGGTGACCAACTTGAGACAACTCAGCTACGACGTAGTTCGGTTTGCCAAGAGAGAGGAAGAGTCCGAATCGTGATAGTTAGTAGATATGATACAATGGATACCCTACTTGACATAACGGCCTAGCCAGCCACTTTTCACTTCACCTTGGCAGACGCCAATTCCCAGGCGTAGCCCAATGTAAGCTTGACGTGCTCGGTCACATGGTCCCAGTCAATGCGGTCAATGGTGTCCAACACGGAATGAATGTAGTGGCTGGAATACTTGAATTCCGACTCGATGATGAACGACGCAGGGTATCCGTTCTCAAGCGCAGAGGCATGGTCCGAGCAGGCATAACCACATTCGGTCTCGTGGTACGGAATGGAACAGTACTCACCAATAATCATCTTCAAAAACTCGTTAAGACTAGGAGTGGTGTAGTCCATAATCAACCCAAGATGCTGCTCCACGCCCAGTTCGGCCATGCCCGCACTGTAGCCGGTCATATCCTGTTGGAGCATCGCGATAACCGTCTCCTTGTTGGCATGGTACCTGCTAAACACATCAATAGAGCCCAAGAGTCCACCTTCTTCAGCAGAGTAAAAGTGGAACTCAAGAGTGTTGTATGGCACGAATGTGCCGTCCACATAATAGTCTATCAAGATCCGCAACGCTTCCAACGTGGTTACTGTTCCCGACCCATCGTCATCTGCTCCAGGGGCCTTCAAAAGGTTGGGTAAAAGCAAGTTTGCCGAGTCCTGGTGAGCACCTACAACAACCTTGGAGTCAGTAGCTCCGGGAATGCTAACGACGATCGAGTACTGGTCCCAGCCTTCATGGTGGACCTGGGAAACCGTAACGTTCTTAGCTGGTTGGACAATCTCGTCAATATGACGTTCGAGCCACCGAGCACTCTCAAACCCGGTATCCAGCTTGTAATATCTGGTATAAAACGACGAGAATTTGGCTAGAAGGTCATACATACGCTCGGTGTCGATTTTCTTGAATGCCTTTTTAATCGTCTTGGAATGGGCGACACTGGTGGGGTACTTGTAGCTGGGAATCTCCGTCTTCAACGAGTCTACCTGTTTTGAACCAAAGTACAAAGCATTATTCCACCAGTGTTTGGGAGCCACCGCCTCCACCATGCCATTTTCGATGGCCTCTTGAAGGGGAATTTGTTTCGTAACGTCAATAAAGTTGACTTTAGAACGCTTCAATTTGACCTTCTCCGACTCGGAAACTGCCTTGTAGGTATCTGGGCCAAGTTTGATTACACGAATCTCATTCTGGGATCCTGTAAGGGAGCTGAGCAAGGGGAAAGCATCCACGGCGAGAATTGGGAGCAAAAGTGCAGCGACTCTCATAGCAAGTGTGGGTGATAAGTATTTGCTCGTCTTGTGCGGGCCGAATGTGCGGCACGGCTGCTGCGAACTGTGTGCAGAACGGCCGGACATAACTTGGGACGAAGATTCGAAGATAGGCGGATTGACAAGACAGAACAAGGACAGAAAAGCAGATCCGTGGTAGTGCTGAAGACAGTACACAAAAGCCACGATCTGAAGATTTTGTGCTCAGAAATTCTATGAATGTTTGCGAGATAGTTCTCTTCCAGTACGCTTTCACTATTTTTCCTTATTCTTCCTTTTATCAACTCAATTCCTTTAATAAAACCCAATTCCTACTAAGGAAAGCAAAATCGCTCGCTCCTCATACCCCTCCTGTTGCTCCTGTTGCTCCTCTTCCTCATATCGCGATTTTTCTAACTTGGAATTTTCGCATCTCACCGCATCGCAGCCTCATCGCTACCATGGACGAATCTATATTATATGTCCCCGAGGGCCCAGACGGCTCGGCATTGGCTGCTTCGCTCCACCTGACAAGGCAGAATGCGGCGTTTCGCTATGCAGATTCCAAGTTTCTTCTGGCTGTTTGTTCGGGTCAAAATGCTGGAGACAGATTATTTCTCGCCGGTTCCAAGCCGTTGATAACCGTTTATTCGTGGGGAAAAGAGAGCCCCGACCAGCGGATTCCTGTTCCGGAACCGCTCACCTGCATGGCTTTGTGCAAGCATCCTTCCAATGAAGCAATCACTCATAAGGTGCCGAATTTTCAACTCCCGTGGCTTCTTGCGGGCGGATCTGCGTCGGGAAAGCTTTACATTTGGGAGTTGAGCTCGGGGAACCTCGTATGTGTCAAAGAAGCCCACTACCAGGCCATAAATGTGCTCAAGTTTTCGGAATGTGGCACGTTTCTTGTGAGTGGAGGTGCCGATGCTCGATGCTCGGTATGGAAGACATTGGATTTGGTGACGATTGACGACCCAGAATCGCAGAAAGCCGCTTCTGCGCTCACTTTCATGGACCATACGCTCGCAGTGACTGACATTTGGCTCACGACGGGAATTCGCTCCGATGTTCGCTTGTTTTCGGCTTCCAAAGACGGCACCATTCGCAACTACGATCTCACTTCCGGCAAGCTTATCACCACTTTTGTGCTTCCCTTGTCGGTCGAGTGTCTTGCGGTGGATCCAGCGGGCCGGGCATGCTACGCCGGACTCTCGGACGGAACCATACGCACTGTGCTTCAGTATAAAGTGAATCCGCACACATCGGTTCTTGAAGCCGTCGGTGGAAATGGCAAAATAGTGACATTAGCCACCGACCCAGAACTTAGAGAGCTGTTTGTACACCACCAGTCGCACCGGGTCTCCAGCATAAAAGTGTCTTTGGACGGAACTACGCTAGTTTCCAGCGACGATTCTGGCCGAGTAATGGTGGCCGATGCCGTCACCACCCAAGTGGTCAAAGCACTTTCTCCTGCCACTTCTGGCATCATATACCTTGCGGTGGACACAGTGCTTGCTGGCTCGCAGTCGGGGCGGTTTGAGAAGAAACACAGGCTCATTCCACAGCTCAAACGAGTGTTGGCAGATGGAGATGTCGCCAAGCATTTCGTGACGATGGAACTTTCTGAAGAAATAGAGAAACAGCCTGAGTTTGAAGCATGGCTTCAGAAAAAGGCACAAGAAGCCGGGGAGATGGAAGAACCCGAACCCAAACAAAAGGAAAAAGAACCGGATTCTGAAGAAAAGCTCGCCAAGCTCACCAAGGCGTACGGCGACTTGAGACAAAAGCACGAGCAGTTGTTGCGCGAGATGTCTGCGTAGCCACTAGCCACTAGCCTACGAGCGACTCATAACCGTTAGTCCATCTCAATTCATCCATCCAATAATCTTCATCTTCATCTTATCATACATAATATACACTACTTGCCCGGCGACAATGGCCGGTTGAATCCCTTGCTACGGTTCATATACTGGCGGTACTCCGTCACCTCCTTTTTCTTGACGGCTCCTCCCTTGCTCCCACTAACGTGTTTGCCCTTTGTCGACCCAAACCCACCGAATCCCATGATACTGATCATGTCTGGGTCGGCGCCGACACCCACCAGGATGCGTTCCCGCGACCGTCCGCGCTCGTCCGAGGTATCCGAGCTCTCCTCGTTGCTCGTGTCGTTTCTTCTGGTTTCTCTGTCGTTTCTTTGGTTTTCTTTATCAGTTTTGTCGTTCCTTCGGGTTTCTTCGTCGGACCGTTCGTGGTATTCGCGGGGGTTTGGTGACGGCAGTCGAGACCGGGAGGATCTGTCGAGCGAGATAACCACATCTTTGACCATCGTGGGCTTGAAAGTGGATTAATTGTGGATTAATTGTGGATAAATCGTGGATAAATCGTGGTTGGTAGCGTTGTTTGTTTGGTTAATTAATGCGAAGAGTTGATAAATGCGAACAGCGATGAGCTGCGAAAATTAATTCTTTACCATGTCGGCACTCACGAAAAAGCAGCAAAAAGCACAGCGGTTCCGCAAGGGAGAGAAGAAAGACAAGAATGCAGACGCAGTGAGACAGAAGGAGTCGCTGGAGTTTTCTGACGACGAAAACGACACCACAAAGCCAGAATCAGCACCTTCAACCGCATCCACCAACGACGAACAAAGTTCCAAAAAACGCCCAGCGGCCAAGTCCGACGAGCCACAGCCCAAGAAGCGGAAAACAAGACGCGGCAAGAAAGGCAAAGGGGTCAATGGCGGAAAAGGACCAAGATTCATCCTTTTCGTAGGAAATCTTCCCTACGACGTAACTCAGGAACAGCTCTCTGCCCACTTCAAGAGCTGTAAGCCAGACCGAATCCGCATCAGACAAGACAAGGGCATTGCATTCATGGAGTTTGACAACGACACCAAGGAAATCCAGCATAAAATGGGGGTGGCTCTCGCATTGCACCACAGCACCATGAACAACAGAAAGATCAATGTTGAGTTGACGGTGGGCGGAGGAGGCAATTCCGAGGCCCGGGTCACCAAACTCAAGGAAAAGAACGAAAAGGCACGCACAGAAAGAAAGGAACTTATTCAGAAAAAGTCCAAGAAAGAGGTGCCTGCGGGAGTGCATCCTTCCCGAGCAGCATTAATGAAGTGAGGAGAGTTCTGAGCTCGGAAGAGCTCAGAGAACCTTATAAAGAAGCTCAAGAGCAGCTTAATAGAAGCTTGAGAGAAGCTAATGAAGAAGAACTCGGAAAAGTTTACTGGTAGCAAGACTCCTTGGCTGGAGAGGAAAAATTCTTAATGACTGGAGAAAGACCGAAAAACAATGACAAAGCAAGACTTATCGGTTGCAACGATAATATGAAGAAAATAAGAAGACAATATATCGAGAGATTAATGCTACGACAAGATAATCCGGCGAGTTCACGATAACAGGTCGACAAAGACAAAGGACAAAAACTCAGTATATTCATTAATTGAGCAAAATACATAACGATTACAGTGTCTCGTGCACAGAAAGCTCACATCTTTCGCTTTTCTCTCACTTTCCTCTCCTCAATTCTCGCTTCCCTCTCACCTCACTTCCACTCCTCCATTATCATTACTCCTCTATGCCTATAAAATTGTACATTTCTTTGCCCGCTTCACCTTCTTCTTGGTGGGGCCGTTCTGGCTGACGGCTGCAGGATTGTTCTTCTTGATCACCACCTCGTCGTCGGCCTTGGGCGGGTCCAAAACCGCTCGGATCGCAAAATCAAACACCTCCCTGACTCCCTGTTGGGTGGCAGCAGAGCACTCGAGGTACCTGATGGCGCCTACATCCTTGGCGAGCTTTTGGCCCTGTTCTAAACTGATGGGTTTTTCGTTTCTGTCAGCCAACTCGTCGAGCACATGGGGGTCGTCGCGCAAATCCGCCTTGGTGCCCACGATGATCACAAGGATGTCCTTGGGCGAGTGGTGGCGGATCTCCGGGATCCATTTGGCTTTGATGTTTTGGTAAGACGCTGGAGAAATCACCGAAAAACAGCACAAAAATACTTCGGTTTGCGGATACGAAAGAGGTCTTAGACGGTCGTATTCGGCCTGGCCGGCGGTATCCCACAATCCGAGCTTGATGGGTTCGCCGTCGATCATCACTGACGCCAGGTAGTTGTCGAAAACTGTGGGAATGTAATCATCGGGGAAAGTGTTGGTGGTGTACGAGATCAAAAGGCATGTTTTTCCCACGCCTCCGTCGCCGACCACGACGGACTTAATGCTTCTCATGAAACTGGGGGTGCTTGGGATGGGGTGTGCTGTGCCGGAAACGAGGCAGGGGCAGAAAAAAGTCCAGGATGATTGGAGATAAGCCAGCAAAGGTGAGTCTGCGAAAATTGAAGGATGAATGCGAAAATGAAAAGCGGAAAAATGAGGTGATAAAACGAGCAAAAGGGGAAGCAAAAAGAAAGAGAGAAAGCCGAAGGAGAAAGAAAAAGTAAGAAAGTAAGAGGTAAGAGGGTGAGAAAGAGAAAGAAACAGAAAGAAAGCACTGAACCAACTACCCTAAAAATAGGTGTCTGTCTTGGCTTGGTATTACGAGCAGCGCACGACCCGGGCCCGGCCTGCACACGACGCTATCGTTCTGCACACAACCCAGCCCGCAATTCTTCACCGTCCACTTCTCTTCATGGCTTATTCAGATCTAGTTCCCGTGGGCACGTCGCTCATTATCGGCGCCACCTGTTTTGCCCTCGGCACCATCTATGGAAACCTCCCTTACGATCTCAACACATTGTGGGTGAAGGACGAATCTGGACAAGCATTTTCCCGTTCTCTTGCCCACTACTTGGTGTGGGCCAACACCCCACCTTATGTCCACCACGTCCTCCACGGAGTCATTTTCTTGGGGATGGTTGGCTGTTTCATCAAGTTGTACAAGCCCAAGGAGGACAGCAAGTACTTTGAGTACGGAACGTTGGGGTTGATTGTGTTTGCGACGGTGATCTACTTGACCAATTTGCGAACCGGAATTAATTCTTGTTTTGTTGGCGATTGGGGCGAGGTGGACATGCCCACGGGCATCAATGTGATGGCAGCGTCGCAGGTGATGATGGTGGTGATCTTGGTGGGGGTTTTGGTGTTGCAGGGTGGTTTGTACTACGCTGAATGGTACGATGCCAAGCTCAAGGCGGCTTTTTTTGCCGAGGAAGCTCGTCTTGCTGGGTTGCAGAGCGACGCCAAGGCGCCAATCGCCGAGGCTGAGGCGGAAGCCACGGCGGAAGTCGACGCCGGGGCCAGCACGGCGGTCAAGAACGACAAGGCCAAGAAGAGAAAATCTAAGAAGCAGTAGCGTTAATGAGACTAGAGACGAATCCTATGAATATAGCGGAGAATCTAGCGGAGAATCTAGCAGAGTAGGTAATACAGTGATAAGACAGAAGATACTAGTAGTACTAGTAGTAGAACTAGTAGTAGAACTAGTAGATGCTGGTCTTTCGCACCCACGCACCAGCGTCGGCCAATAAAATCTCACTTAAACAAAGAATCATCAATGAGTGCTGACAAAGTTTGGGGCGACTACCCCGTGTACCACAAGCAGCCAATTAGAGTACGTAGCACTTGCAAGGCGGACGAAGAAGTGAAGGAATAACAAGAGACAAAAAGAGAAAATAACGAGAAAAAAAGTCCAAAAATCAAAGGTTGAACCGGTGAATTTGAGAAGATGAACAAAAAAAGAAAACTAGGCAATATTGAGCTGAAAGAGAGACAGGGGTAACAGTTAAACGCTGCTAGCACTATGAACGATAGCTCAACATTTCGAAACATCCCACTTCCAAGTCATGATTACATGATTTCAGACTTTCCACTTTATGATTCCCACACTTCACTTCCTTCCTTCCTCTCTTCCTCCCTTCCTCATTACCCCCTTCCTCGCTTCCCTCCTCTACTAACACAGTGGTTGCGCTACCATGCCCACACGAAACCGCATTTTTTCTGGTCGGTAGCAATGGGCTTATCGGCTCCCTTGCTTCTCCTTGCGACTCCATTGCGTCGTAAGTTTTTGTACGAGGACCACACCCCCATCCCCGTCACCTACCCATTGCCCACCAGACCGAGAGACAAGAATTTGAGTGGTTTTGATGACGAGTAGGAGAATAAATAGTGGTTAATGATATACAGTTACAAGGTGTAGGCTTGTCAGGAAAGCTGTCATTGGCATGCATAAAGACAAGCATTGGGATACGCAAAGATAGGCAATGTGAATCCATAGCTGTCATTTTGATTTTGTAGAGTTTCAATTTGGTACGGAACTGAGTATTTCGCAGTGAGAGTTGAACGAGCCTAGAACATTGGCGGCCAATTTTCCTGGAAAAGCGGTTCTCGTCGTTGACGGTACTTGGCAGTTACCGGTAACAGGTCGAAACTCTATATGCTGACACCCTTCAGCCTGAATTTCAAAGCTAGCGAATCGAAATCTTGACCGGCTTCCACGATATCGCACCGTTCTATGATGACTTCGCTTTGATTGTTTCGTTAAATCGAGAAACATATATAATGTTCAGAAAAAGAGATCATTGTTGCGTACCGGGGTAACGCCTGTACTCACCTTGTTGAGTTTGTGGGCCAATCTCGTTCGGCATATACTGCACGGTTGGCTGCAAATTGTAAGATTGGTCCATATGACAATATTTCAGAGACAATATCTTTTGAGGATTTCCTTCATTTTATGAACGAACTTTGGGCTTTGGAAATAGCTCACATCTGGATGGAAGTAACCCGTTGCATTTGGTCCAGTTCAAATGCAGCTGTGGTGAGAATATTCAACATAGTCTAGTGATGCTCCATTGTCTTTCCTCACCGGTACGGAGCCATTCTTTTGTTAACTTCTAGTGGAATAGAAATATCAGATAACTAACATGTTTCAATTATGAATAAACGCTCGCTTATAAGGAAGAATATGAAAACATATGCACACGAACTAAAAAATTAAATTTGATTCATATGAGACAGCCTAAGCTTTCTCGGATCCAGTGAAGATAAAGAAGATCTGTCATGCTAGTGAGTCTAATCTTTTCATCGCATTTTGACATATTCTTGGTTATGGAGGAATATGCAGATATTCTCCAGTCTTGGAAAAGGGTACTGCTCACTCAAAAGCTATTCCGATTCAATTCCGCTTGCAAATATGCAGCCATTTTGGTCAATTAAGTGTAATAATGTTGAACTCTTGATAAGAGGCTTAGCTTCTTTAGAAGTATTGACACTATCGTATGCGGTACGTTTTCCGACTTAGTCGCTTGTACAGCGCGGGTTCATAACTATGCATACATACGAACGAATGGCCTTTTGACATATGCATAAATGACATATGCACACTCAATCATGCATTGCAAAATTAAAAGAATATGTCTAGTCACGTCTTTCTCCCCAGCTCATGGCAGTGCTGGTATTTTGAGGCACATAAATTCAATTCACGCCGCAAGTATCTCAACGCAAACGTGACCAGAGCTAAAAGTACGTTAACTGCGACGAATCTTCCGAAGCATTTTTTATATCTACAATGAGTGAGGAGCCCAAGAAGAATAATGTTGAAAATCCATTTGCAGACTCTTCTGAAGTCGAGCGTCACGAATCAAAATGGCAAAGATGGAAACCTTTACTTCGAGAGGAGAATCACAAAGGAGTAAGGCTTCTTCTACGGGCAATAGCAATTGCATTTGCTCTCTTCACTACTGTTGTTTTTTCAGTGATTGCCAAATTGCTAGACACGAGTAAAGCGGTTGGATTTCATTGAACATAGCTGACATCGGGTTTGATATGTTGGACATAGTAGCCTGATAACTCGGAACACATGTTCAAAATATTTACATCTAGGATCCGAGGAAGAACCAAAGCACCCCTCAGTGTGTGGAGCATGTGTGCGTTTTTCATAGTTTTCGTAACTTTAGCGGCATCAGTAGGTTGTCATGGCCGGTTCACTTATTCGATTCCAATAACATTTTTGGTAGGACTGCTAAATTTGGCTGCCAGATTAAGCTGCGAAGCTCGCAATGTAAAACGAACTAAATGGCTCCTGATACAACCATTGCTAAGCGAGTTCATTGGGAAAGTATAATTAGCTATAATCGTATTTGCCGTATTGTGCGGTTCGTGTGCGCAAACCGCGGTGAATGCTCCACTTGGTTGATGTATATCGTCTCTTGACATGCATTTTTGACATATGCATAGAGAAAGATAATTTTACATAATCTTTGCTTGTGCGGCTAATTGTAGGCATATAACTCCAAAAAAGGCAATTGCTCGCTCCACAGCTATCTCAACGTCAAACGGACCAGACTCAAGACTACATAAAGCATTTTCCTACGTGATTCAGAATTCTTGTTTCCCAGAATCTACAATGAGTGAGAGCTCAAAAGAGATGAAAACCCATTTGCCCACTCCTCTGAGATCGGGTGTCAAATTGGGAAATATAGGAAAAGTAACCTTGAGAAGAGAAGATTACGGGCGCGAAGCTTCTTTTCGAAACTATTGTGGTTTTATTGGAGGTGCTTTCCTGTTATTATTTCAGTGCTCATCAGGCTTATTTTTATAGTTAAAATGGGCAGATCCCATTAAGCTGGTTTTGGGAAATGGGCCTGAGTAGACTTTACTTTCAACTGGAAGAAGTGAAGACTAGCTTTGATTTACGAAATGCAATTTCTACTTCTAGCCTGTGCATACATCTTACATACCAAAAGTGGCCTCGCGTGCATCATGCAGGCGTCATGTGGACAAAGGTCGTATGCGTTCAAACCAAAGAGCGAAGAGACAATTAGACCAAGTAACATTTGGCAATGAACTATAATGGCGATTGACCATATTGTCGACTAACAGTCAATGGCAACTATCCATAGTACTATTGATTTCTATCGCACTTCAAGATGCGGCTCAATATCACGAATCAAAGTCTCCCTTCGATTCTTGCAGGATGCATAATCACAACTATATATAGCCCCTATCGCACCCTTTTCCATATTCCCCATCTAATAATGCCGACATTTTTTGAGCATCTTTCGTTGGACATTACCAAGTTGGTATTGTTCGTGGTCTACGCATGGTTCATGTACTATGTACTTACTTCTCCATGGAGGATCAAAAAATGGGTGGGGTACGATTCTAGCTGGAAATCGCTCATTAGGACCATAGTACTACGGGCAGCAAGTGTCATATTGGCTAAACAATCATCTACTGTGACGGCTGAATTGTGCGTTACACCAAATGTCTACATTGACGATAAGGGAGATTGGATTGTGAGGCAACTAGCTACGGCCATTCTCATGGGAGCATGCATTATTTTGGTTCAGGCCATTGAGAATATGTATCGTGTGGTCGAAGATTTACGGGAGAAAGAAAGAGTGCAAGAAAAGCAGAAATAATCTGGAAATTTGTCCAGTCAAGAGTTGTGAGAACTTTCACTGGTTGAAAGATTATTCATGTTCAGCCACTTTGGAGACGGCAAAAAAGTTCTCCTTGCAAAATTTCAGCCAGAACTGAAATGATTGGTATAGAGAGACTTGGAGGAGAATTGGTCCTTGATTGCAAATTGAGAATCTGCCAAATCCAATTAATTGTGATCTGAGGTGATTTTTTTAAATGGGTGCCAACCGGCCATTTGCAACCGATCATTGACTACCGATTGGACTTATAGAACTGTGTAGGCGAATTAAACCTCCATAAGCCGAACCTTTGGTATATCATTCCTCTTATGAACTGCACACGACCCATCATAAGTGCGAAAATTTATTCTGACTCTCTATGATTCGAACCTTTTTAGGTGCATCAAAAGTGCCCACGCGAGCACAACTTCGGCCATCCCTCCGGCTTCTCTCACACACCACCGCCGTCAGAAACGAATGGTTTGGTGATTTGACCAAAAAAACCACCCCGGAACTCCCGAAAACCGAGGGGAATGCCGACGAGGTTGTCACCAACCCGGCCCCAAAAGATGACACCCAGCTCCAGGAATACTACATGAAACAAGCACGCGAGCAGCAGATACGAAGCGACAAGTACATCTCGCCATTGAAGCGCCGGCTCTTTGACTTGAACGTGGCGCAAAATGGCTTCTTCAAGAACAATACCGTGGTGACAGATCCAGACACCAGCAAGTCCTACAAGGTGTCGTTGACCGAGCAAGAAATCGAAATTTTGGAGCCGTCCATCTACCTCCAGTCGTACCGCATCAAGCTGTCGATGAAGAAGGCCACCCTTGTCAATCGGTTTGTCAGAGGGTTCACGGTGAAACATGCCATTTCGCAGCTCCATTTCAACCCAAAAAAGATGTCGACGGAATTGGAAAAGTTTCTCAAAACCGGGTTGGAACAGGCCCAGAAGCTCGGCTACAACGAGGACGGCTTGTATATCCACGCATTGTGGACCGGCTCCGATGGCGAGTGGAGAAAACGTCTCGATGCCAAAGGTCGAGGCCGCACCGGTATTATCGAACATCCATACATCCATCTCAAGGCGGTTTTGAAGACCGACCAAACCACGAAGCGCCGCCAGTGGGAGCAGGCCCAGGCCCAGCGCGCGGCGAAACCACGCATGTTCTTGAACAACGAGCCGCTCAACTTTAAGGTGCGGGGCCACTACAAGTGGTAAGGGGGATGTATATAGGTGTCTGGGTGTAAATAGCGAGACAGACAAGAAACAGCACAGGAGCTCAGATGACTATCCTGTCGAGTGATTTGATTATTTTTCTTATTCTTATTCTCAATTCAAACTCTCCGAGTTTGTCGGGATTTTTTCTCCGAGTCTCCGCCGGGCCAGACCCTGCACCACGCCGCATTACTCATTCGTATTAGGTGTGGCAGCTGCAGGACGTCAGTATAAAAGCCGGGGGTGATAAGCGTTGCGGTAAATTCTGTGACCTGACCTCAACTTTCCACGCCAACTTTCTGCCACGCACTCACAGCGGCAGGACAACAACTAGGATCTCCCGAGGACCACAGTCCTGTCGCGAGATAACCAGAGAAGAAAATTGAGAGAAAATAGAGTAAAGAGGAGAGATAAAGAAGGAAGGAATTAAGAAGGATATAAGAAGGGTTCAGGGGAAATTAGGAGAAATCGAGAACGATTTCAGACCCCAGCGATTAACAAAACCAGAAATCGAAGGCTAGGATCACAAGTTAGTGGCATTAGGCTCACCAATTTCTTCTCCTCACCAACTCCAACGATACCCAGTTCATTTCATTTCACGGTTCACGGTTCATTTTACGGTTCATTTCACGGTTCATTTACGGTTAATTCACGGTAAATTCGGTTCATTCACGGTTCTTTCACGGTTCATCCACGGTTATTTCTTCATGGGGCTCAAGTACGCAAACTACTTTGACAACGACAAGTACGAGGTGTCGGACACCGAAATCATCATTTGCAAGCAATGCTCGTCGCACCTCTGTCTCTCGCACTTGGTGATCTCGGACGGGTTCCGCGGCTCCACCGGCCCCGCCTACTTTGTAGACCAGCTCATCAACTACTGGGCCGACCCGGTTCCTCGCGATAAGGTGATGCGCACGGGAACCTATCTCATCAAAGAGGTGCGGTGCAACCAGTGTATGACGGCATTGGGGTGGATGTACAACAAGGCATACGACGACCACGAAAGCTACAAAGAGGGCAAGTTTGTCATCGAGCAAGAGTACATCAAACTGATCCCCAACAACTCGGGCACCCGGGCGTTGTGGGAGCAGGCTCGGCGCAACAGCCATCGGCGCCGATCGTCGGCTCTGTCTGGGGGCATCTCCATCGACGATTTGCATTCCCCACACGAGTTTCTGTTTGGCTCGGCCAACTGCAAGCTCAAGTCGTACTCGGCACGATTGCGAGAACGGGCCGTCGATGAAGACGACGAGGTGTTTGTCGATGTTTAGATTAGGTTTATGCTACATACTTTACTTGCGCGTAGTCAACTTGTTGTACACCAACACATAGGCTGAGTCGTCGCTCATGGCTTCTTTCTCGTTGATCTTGTTGATGTACTCGTCGTCGTAGGTGGCCCACGATCCGTCCGGTTGCAAGCAGTGGGCGATATAATGGCCCGACAGAATCGACCGGCCTTCGTGCACGATCACAGATATGAGCTGGTACACGGTGCTGGTGTGGTCGGTGGTGTAATCGGTCAAGTCAAGATACTTGTTGTAGGTGATGGATTTCTTGACTTTGGACGAAGAGTTGCCGTCGAATTTGAATCTCTTCAAGTGGACAGTGAGGGTCTCGGGTGCTCGTTCTATGGTGCTTATCTTGTGGGCATTGGTGAGTTGTTTGCACTTTTCACACATGTATCCCGCATCTTTTTTATCGGCTCTAATCACCTCATTGGAAAAGAATTCCTCTACCGACAGGTCTATTGAGTAGCGCCTTTTCTGCGAGTTTGCAGCTTTTTTGGCACCACTATCCTGGGTCTGGTCGTCGCTGGAGCTCTCGGTGCTGGTGGCTGAACTCTGCTTGTCGGAATCGGCGCTGCGCTTCTTGATCCCAAGCGACAAGTCGTAGAACTCCTGTTTGGTTTCGCTGACATGATTGCACTTCTTGCAAGTCACCTTCTGTCTGAGGAGCCCGCCAAAAATATCGTAGATTATCAGGGTGTTGAGTTTCTGGCCCTTGGGCGTCAGGTCCTCTTGGAGTCTCGACAAAAGAGACATGTAGTATTCGTGGGAGTCTTCCTGCTGCCATTCCGACATCATGCAATTAATATCATCGAGTCTACGGATGATCTGTTTCGGGTCCACGTACTTTGGTGGTTTCGAGTTCTTTCCCTTGTCGAACCCCCACATCTTTCGGGACAAGTCCGCCAACACCTTGGTGACCAGCCCTGGTTTTATGTTGGCAGCTTTGGAGGAAGCGACTTCATTGAGGTAATGTTGCACTGCTGGAACGTGGATAAGAGCCTGGATGGCTGTGTTCATGTAGCAGGTGACGCCGTGGTTGATGAGCCCAGCAGGCTTGCCTTTGATTTCTCGCCAGCTCTTGTAGATGCGGCGGGACCCGTTGTCTCCGCGGTCGGCGGCGAGTTCGTTGAAGCTGTAATGCAGAGACGAAGCTTCGGCAGAAGCTTGGGAAGATTTTGGAGAAACTTGAGAACTTTGAGAAACTGGAGAAACTGGAGAAACTTGCGAACCTTTTTCAGATTTTTCAGCTTTCGCTTTTTCTTCCTCTTTTTCTTCCTCTTTTGCTTCTTCTCCTTCATCTTCTTCCTTCTCTGGCTCCTCCTCCGACGACACCGTGGAAGAGCTGGGTGAGTCGGTGGACGTGAAATCAGCATCGGACTCGTCCGTGGCCGATGCCTCTCCATCCACTTCTGGCGACTCCAGTGCGCTTTTCTCTTCCGTTTCCGCACCCACAGCCTCCCCCAAGTCTTCCCCCATATCCTCGTCGTCCTCGGAGTCCACCAAGTCCGGTTTACGGCTGCGGAACTTCCTACCGGTGTAGGCCGCTACGGCTTCGGCCATCGTTTTCGGCCTTTTGGGGCTCGAGCTGGCTTCACTCTTGGAAGCCTTGGCCCCTGGAGCAACGCCATTGTCGTCCTCGCGCGACCGCTTGCCTCGGTGGGCAGAACTGGTCAAAACGACACATCCTTCCGGCTTCTTAGCCGTGTCTTGTTCGGCGTGCCGAGCACCGACAAATTGTAATGGGACCGACATGAGTCGGTCGATCAACGGAGCCATGCTACCAGGAAGCATATCCGTGAAGAAAAGTGGCTTGTATGTGGAACAGGCCTAAAGAGCGTAGGCGTAAATGGGAGATGTCTTTATCAAGGAACACAAAGACCGAGCTGGTGTGTGGGCGTGATGGCCAAACCAGAGGAGATATTCGTGGTGTCGGCAGGACGAATTCGGACCAGAAACGTGGTGTGTGTGTGCACGGGTGCAGGGGACCTGTGGTTTGAGCGGTGTGGGATTCACAGCAGTCGAAATGTGAAATTCAGCACTATGTTCACTTGCAGGAGTCCGATGAGACTGAATTTTTCAGATGGAACGCATCGGCTTATGTCAGCGGGCACAAGAGAAAAGATTGAGAAGCGAGCTAGAGTATGTAGAATGAGCAACTGCAAAATGACCACTTGTATTTTATGACCATTTATTTTCTTATGACCATTTATTTTCCGAAAACCCTCTCCTGTAGCTCCACCGTCGCCAAGTGTTGCACCTGGCTCATCCCCACCGCACTGGCCATTTGCACCAACGCATCCATTCCATTTCCTGTACTCTTATAGGCGTCTATACCCGCTTTCCTTTGCAATCGGGAAAGAAGACGCTTCTGCTGGGTCCTCTCTTCAACATTGGCCCGTTTGCGGTGCCGGGGCTCATCCTGGTCGGGAGTCTCGTCGGAATTGTAGCTGCGTCGACTGGAAGAATCTCCCTCGCTATCCTCTTCCATATCGCTGCTACTTTCTTCTGAGTCTTCCTTTCGAGACCGAGACTCCTGTAGCTTTTCATTGATCATCTCTTCGAATTGGGTGTCGAATCTTCGTGATATTTCAAACGCTCGAGGATGCTGCACCTCCAGCTTGCGGAACCGGTCCACTATCACATCGATCCGTTTATGAAGTTTCTCCAGTTCTTGCGCAAGCTGGCTGTTTGTCTGCGAGAGGAACGACTGCCATGATTCGTTGATGATGTTGTCGATGATTTTGGTGTCGACGTCGGTGCTGGAAATTTCCACTTCAAGTGCATAATACCGATCCGAGTGCACCCCCAATTCTTTCCCGTCTCCTTCATGTTTGTAGTCTTCTGGAAACGTCCGGAACGCCCCGATCTCCACCTTGCCCTGCTTAACCGTCTTGAACGGATCCACCACCACCGCCAAATATGGGTCTTGAAAGTTCTGATTGAGACTCTGGGTAGCTACATCTATGCCACTCAACCAGCACCCGTAGCCCGGATGTGAATGGTACCAGCCCACTATATGTTCCTTGCGCCCTACCTGCTTCAGACACTCGAGATACTGAACCATATACTCGTACCCTTCAGCCTGGGCATTGACCCTGGTCTCGGTGCCCTCAACAGGAAGTGGATAAACGTCGTTGACAATTATGCCATTTCGCACAATAGACCCAGTCATCATGCCCATCACTTCTATAGATCCTCCAGCGTTGGCGTGGACTGCCATTTTTATGGTGGCCAATGGCGATATATACACCTTTTTGAAGTATTGGGGGTTGTTCTTCCATGGTTTTGAGTCGTAGTCAATTGGTATTTTTGCGTCGTTTTGAGCAGCCTCCACGGGATCTCGAGTAAACACGGTCGCTAGCGCTTCGTAGGTGGACATGTCGGTTTGGTGACTTGTCGGTATTGTGGTTTATGCCTTGCACTGATAAATCGCACTGATAAATTCGTTTTCATTTCGCTTGATATTTTCGCATTAAATTGGCACTGATTTCGCACCCGAGCGAGAATAGAGAATAGACCTGATTACGATTATAGCCTATATTTAGACTTCGGCTTGACCGGCAAGCCTACTTCCTTTATCCAGAAGGTTCTTGCAAAGGGTGAATTATGAAACAAGTTTAAACTGGCGGTCACAAATTGGCACTGGTTCTGCAGCCTGGATTCACCTTCATCTCTCCATTATTTCTTCTTGCAGTTTAGTATCAAGGCGTTGCTTTCCACCTCTACTCTTTCCCTTGTTCGCCTCATCTCCTCTTGTCTTTCCTAACTCGTCCTTCTCCTCTGGTCTTCACTTGTTTCCCTTCCACTCGGCTCCACTTCTGCTGCTGACAATCCGCTTCAGGATCGCAGTTTATATTCTCCTGAGTAACAGGCACACCGGTCGTCAACACTTCGTCAAAAACGGCATCTAGTGAACCTTAGGTTTGCCATTGGATAGTATTTATGCTTGAACAATTGGCTGCAAATTACCCTTAGGCTCTTCTCCTCATTGTTCTTTCGCAAGTTCCTCGAAGCAGCAAGGGAAAATTCTCTCGCCTGGTTGCACAGGAGTCAATTATAGTCCTCTTGAGCATCTGACTGAAAATGTAAAAACTGACCTTTCTCCTCCTCTCTGTCGATTTTACCTATCGCTTTCGTGGTTTGGAACCGATTTCACAACCTTTTACTAACTGCAAAGGAAGCGCTCTTATAACGAGGCGAACTAACTGACAACCTGGTGACGATTGTGTGGAGCCTTGGGCTGACGTCACTATTCCACCCACTATAGCCAAGTTAATGGCTGCGGATGTAAGCCGCACGCAATGGGCGTAAGCCGCACAACGCAACCTTATTCAGAGAACAAGAACAAACCACGCTAAAGTAGCTTCGGATTTACCCCTTTAGACTCTTCAGCGCACTACTGTTCGCCTTCCGAAAACTATAAATACAGCCACATTCTTCAAAGATTTCCACAAATGTTGCACGGAAATTACACTGTCGAAAAGTTCAGCTTCCCCAGCCACGGCGAAACCTGCGCTGGAGTTGCCTATATTCCCAAAGGAGATGGCCCCCACCCAGCGGCGGTTCTTCTTGGTCCATACTCGTTTGCCAAAGAACAAGCTCCCACTCAGTATGCAACCCGTCTTGCGGACGAAGGTTACTATGCTGTGATATTTGACCCACGTACGGTTGGTGAGTCCAGTGGTAGCCCTCGTCGTCTTGAAAACCCCAAGATGAAGAACGAGGACGCAGTGGCTGCAATTGACTATTTGTTGGAGAAGAAGGAGATTTCTGGAATCTACCTCGTGGGTATTTGTCAAGGCGGTCCTGAGATGTTGGACATTGCTTCCTATGATGATCGAGTTACGGCTGTGGCATCTGTGACAGGATACTATAGGGACCATGAGACAGACTTGTTCATGATCGCTGCCGGAGTATGTGAGAATCCTTTCGACAAAGAAACAGCACCTTCGACTGAACAACTCGAGAAGCTTTTAGAGGCTCGCTTGCAGCGAGCTCGCGATGCCAAAAAGAAGTATGAAACAACAGGCGAAGTAGTTTACCAGCCTTTGGTGGATCCAAAAATGGGTTCAATCGAAGAGGGTTCTCCTGCGGGTTTGCCAGGACCATTGGTGTGGTCGTGGTACGGGCCATGGACTCTCAAAGGATGGGAAAATAGGTACGCAATTCTTAGCGACTTGGACCACTTTTCGTACTCCACGGTAGAAGGAGTCTCCAAGCTCAACAAGCCAGCTTTGGTGGTTCACTCCGATACTTGTATGAACCCATTTGCGGCCAAACGTCACTATGAGTCCATACCTACCAAGAACAAAAAGCTCATTTGGGAAAACGATACAAACCACTTTCAGTACTATGAGCAGCCCGACGTCGTCGACAGGACCGTGGGCCATATTGCAGAATGGTTTGACAAGTACAAACCAAAAAATTAGTTTGAGCCGTTGCCAATATATGTTTTCACATTGTTTCAAGTGTTGAGAAGCGAATGCAACTTCTTGTAGCATCGAAGTGGTTTTGTCAAGATCTTTGTCGTAGCCACTTCCGCTTACATCGAAGGTAGTATTCCACGTGCTCCTCAGGGATAAAAACTCAAATCAGTATTTGGTGAATATACTGCTTGCAACATCAAGGCTCCATTTTGCCTATTATGTCGACCACCGGCTGTAGTATCGTGTGCGGCATGATTCCGCCACTATAACCTGTGCGGCTTGTATCCATCAGCGGCTCATTTCTTCAATGCGGCTCGTAAATTTGGCGGACATATAGTCATAGCATGTAGTACTTGGTCTGTTCATTGGAATCGCCTTTTATCCGTATCCTTTTTTTCTCATCCTCTTCGATATTCTAATCAACTCTTTGGGTTGATCTGATAGTTTATGTCTCTCCTAAACTCGCAAATATGTAATCAAAGTTGATCACAGATTCGCTGTTCCACATCTCGCCGATGCTGGAGTAAATATCACTGAACTCATCGGTGAAGAGTGTCTGTTCTTCTCGCACCTTATCCTCAATAACGCTGGGATAGTTTTCGGTTAAATAGTCGAGCACATATTTCATGCCCCAAGACACTCGGAAGCATAAGAAGTAAGTGGATGCCAAGTTTGTAGTCGAAAAGTAGAGACTCTGGAACTTGGCTATCAAGCTGTGAAGCCCAGCTTGTTCATTATTAAAGTCCACATTTAACCAAGTGACAAGCCCAGCAGAGTCGGGTGATGTAAACTTTTGCAGTGCGTTAGTCAAGGAAAATGTGCCATCTATCATCCGTGGAACTATCGAAGTCAAAGACACCACGGTGCGATAGACTGCTAGGAAAATGTTTTGGGCAACCACCCTTTCTAACTGAGCCCCAAAAAACAACTGTGGAGTGTCGCAGAAGGCTATACCTATTCTGAGAATAATAAGGCCATTCTCGACCGCAGCAGTGAAATAATCCTCCTTCAAACTTGAGTCGAATAGACCGTCGGTAGAAGAGTAGAGTAAAAAGTTGATGATGTAGAGCTTGTACGTTAGATCCAATCGCAAACAGAACTCAAGCACTCTGTCACAGACATCGCTATTTATAGCGCCATTAACATCGAAGAGCTTGGCATCGTAGAGCTGTTCAAATATTCTTATTTTGCACATCAAGGACCTAATCTCCTGTGCCAGTTCAAGTAGCGCGGAGCTTTTAGTAGGGCCATCTTTTGCAGTTGACTTGACTAATTTTCGTATAATTTGAGACACTTGTGCTTTC
Organism: Meyerozyma sp. JA9; assembly: GCA_003676015.1. Lineage (NCBI taxonomy): Eukaryota > Fungi > Ascomycota > Pichiomycetes > Serinales > Debaryomycetaceae > Meyerozyma > Meyerozyma sp. JA9. Next base: position 242,440 of record NSDU01000008.1, on the reverse strand, counting down.
AATGCAAAGTTGTTCACAATAAGCGGTTCATTAGTGACTAAGAGGTTTGGGACTTCCAAGAAGGGGAAGTTTTCGTCTTCGTAAATCATCAATTGGCTTCCCAAATTGAAAGATTGCGATGCGTCCAAATACAATAGTTGAGCCCATATTTTCCCCCACAAATGCTTGGTCTCCTCATCCAAAATAGTATTTTTGTAAAATTCCGGGTTCCTATGAAGTCCATGAAACCTAGCCATTTGAATGAGAGATCCGATTAATATACTGGACTCGGTGCCCCCTTCATTTCCTTCAGGACAGAACAGTTTATATGTTCGTAATAAAAGCGCAGCCTGTATTGCTCTAAGGCTGATGCTACTAAAGCATCCGGCAGTAGATACAAGAATATTGGCTCGGCCGATATATGATGGACGAATATCAACCTGATTTTCAACAATTTCTTTCATCATTTGTTGACTATTTCCGGTTAGTGAGTTGGAATAGTACTGTTGAAACGGAAGCGTAAGGAATGAAAATCTCATCATTATCAATACCAATGCGATGGTGCTGTGCAATTGCTTACCCTGTTGCGTTACCACCGTTTTGTTCCCCGTCTGTGTCAAAGCCATTTTCATCTCTTCCATGAAGGAATACTTATTTATGAACGGAGCAAACGGGTATAATGTCTCGAAGAACGTTTCGACAAGAAATGTGACAATTCTCAAAGGAGGAAGATCGGATACGACCTTCGATTCTTCTTGTGTTGGTGTGCTGTCGGAGCATGGAGTTTTACTATAAGGCATTTCCCATTGCTCTCTGTATCCCTCAAGCTGCGACTGGGTATACTGGTGGAACATACGTCTGGAATAAGAATCGTTCAAGAACACAGACATGTACGAAGTTGGACCATAGTATGTGAGGACAGATTCCTTAACTGTGAGACCATCAAATGCCTTACTTAATCCAACTGTATAATCCTCCTCTGTAGTTTGGGTATTAGCTGTGTGGGGAGTGTTAGAAGATATATTTAAGGATTTGTTGGAAGTATTGGAAGATGTGCTACCATCGGGAGAGACGTTCAACTGCTGGTACATCTCCGTGGTATCCTGCGAAGGCCTCACTTCATCATGAGATATGTGTGTTACTCGGTATTCCGTGCCATATTCCATCCACGGATGCTTTTCATAAGTGCATTTATCAGTACTACCTGCTGTAATACAGTTGGTGCAAAAAGGCTTTATTTTATCACATTTTCTTTTCCGTTTTCTGCACATAGAACAAGAAGTGGGAACTCTTGCTCTAGTATTGTGACTCTTGACCGTATCAGTTTGTTTACTTGTCATCCTCTGCGAATACCTTTACTTGGCATTGGTGCAGTGAAGTTGTTGCATCTGAATCCTGGACCTAGATTATGTAACATGCGGCGGAACATAGGCGAACAGATGGATTTAAGATCACAGTAGACCTTGGCCACCAGAAGTACAACTTACCTCAGTATCGATAGCAGGTAGAAAACCCAATGTTGTAGTATCATAGCAAACCGATTATGCGTGGTGATCAAAAGGTTCGTGTAGATGGAGTACCGTAATCCTGAACAACGAATTTTCCCCCGTACCCTCGAAATTAACGACTTGTAGTACAGCTCCATAAAGCAAATTTATTGTGGAAATACTGCAACTTTGGTCACACAATGTACTAGCATCCGGATGATCTCCAGTATATAAGCTCTAGACCTCTTCTTCTTCCTGCTCCTCTTGTGAATATATTCCTGGCAGATAATATGGATATCCTCCGTAATACGGGGTGTCGGGAACGTAGTAATAGAACGGAGTGGCAGGAGCAGGGCTGCGCGAATCCAAGTCGTTAGGATACATGCCATTGAACCTCCTGTTAAACCGTTGCGCTTCTGGCGACAATGGGCCGTACTTGCTTGAGGCAATGGGTGAATACGGCTCGGATGAATATGGGGGGACATAAGACCCGTATTCTCTAGGAATTCTATTCCAACGCTGACTTTCTCTGCCATGATTACGACTAGTCTCACTTCTTCCCTCATTTCTGCTTTCATTAGCACTATGCCCAGCATCATTCCTTCTCTCAAGACGGCTATTTTCATTCACTCTTTCAAGACCCCGGCCATCACCAAGACCTCTTTCAAGATTTCGACCATCATTTCTCTGCAGATGGTAGGAAGAGACTCTTTCTCTACCATTTCCCATTTTACGTCCAAATCGAATCGGAGGGGGAGCTAATGCTACTCCTGTCGGGGAGTAGGTGAACTTTTTCGTCGAGCCACCAAACTCCCTGAATTGAACGTGCATTGTTCTTCTCTTGAACAATGAATGGTTTTCCGCCTCCACAGCCTTGGCTGCACTCCTCTCGGTAGTGTAACGTAAGAATGCAAACGTATTGAAGTCGCGGTTATTGATGATTGTGAGAGATTCAATTTCGCCGTGAGGTCCAAATCGTTCACGCAATTCCTCCTCCGTGGTGTCGGACGACAACTGGCCAATGAAGATTGCACATCTATCGAACTTTGGCTTAAATGAGTCACCTCCATGGGAGGCCTTTAGGGTGTCGATGTTTTGGGCCCATTCAATGGAGAATTTGTCGTTTTGGCTGAGCGATGCAAACGCGGTTATGGCATCATCACGGTAAACAAATTGACAGAACCAACCTTTGGAAAAGGGAGGAGGAGAATTCTCTGGACTGTTAAAGTACATGCTAGAAACGAGCCGTTCAATAGGGCCAAATTCTCCAAGCAATTTGGTGATATCGTCGCTTGCAATTGGTCTAGGCAGCAGAAGAAACAAGGTCCGATTGACCTTTGCTGGTTCACACCGTATCTTTCTGGAGTCAAGTGAAGCACCCTGAGCCTCCTTGATGGCATTGGCTGCGTCGTCGTCGTTCGTATACTGGACAAAGGCATAGGGACGGTTTCTTGTGTCACGAAGCACTTTTACCCTGGTGATTTTCCCCCATTTTTCAAACAAATTTGTCACTGAGACACATAAATCGTCATCGGCGGTGGTAGAACAAAGGCTGGCCACAAACACACAAGCAGAGGGACGTCCTCTTTCGGAATCTTCGTTCGATTGGGGATCTTTATTTTCCTTTTCCGTGGTTGAAGGTGGTGGGGAACCGGATGAAGGTTTAGGTTTAGACTTTGGTTTTTGTTTGTTGGCAACATTACTAGGCGACAACACAGAAGCGGCAGAAACTACGGGTTTGGAAGAGCTCATAATTACTAGTATGCAGCAGGTGAGCAACAGAAAGGGGCGGGAATTGAGCGCTTTAAATAGGTTGAATTTGCAGCCATGGTTGCAAAAGGCGGTGTACGGGTGTGGCGGAGACACTGGAAAGAAGCTGGAAAAATGAGGCTGGGGAGTTTGGAACTATGGTGCTGTGATTGAGTGTCCATCCTTTCTAGTGTGTTTTATTTCCTTTTTCCTCTGCTTTTTTCTTTGTTTGGTCTTTGTTTTGTCCTCCCCTTATGAGTGCACCCGGACACCAGGCCCGCCGCACTGGTTATCGCATTTTTCTCCACAATTGTCGCAACCATTTTTCATCTTCAGTTTTTTATCTCGATTCGCACGAAACTATAGTAATGTACGCCGCCGTTTATATTGTCGGCTACCACTTTATTGTGTAATTACGGGACGATTTGGATCTTGGACCGTTACTGATTTCTGCAAAAAAACTTGGATCTTCTATCTTATTTTTATATTCGGAATTGCTCCTCTTTGTGGAGTCGTAGCATCTCGATCGGCCCTAATCTCTAGTTTTTTTTCTACTTTTCGCAAAGGAAGTAGGGCTTTGGCCGGCTTTAATGTGGTAATCTCGACTTGAAAATGTGCAAGGTAGAAAGTGGCTGGAGAAGTTTGATCCAAAATTTAGTTTCGTCAGCACTTAATTGATCATTTTCTAAAACTCTCCAAAGAGCTGTCGATTGTGAGTGCTTCTCATGTGATACTGTAGCCGCTATTTCCATGCGATCAAAATTGAGGGTGGAAAAGGAGTTTAGGTATTATAGGAATCTGTCACACGGCTGCTCTAACGGACACAATTGTTTTCAACAGATACAAGTGTCTTTCTCAAAATAACAGAACCAATGCAATAATCTGATGTTCAGTGCCGGTTTCTTCTTGAGTGGATCCCTGAGTAAATTTTTGAGTTGACCAGTCAATTGGTTCAGTTCGAATAGACCTCGAATCCAAACTTGTACCAAAAAGGCTTCTATAATTTCACAGCAAATTATCGAAATTAAACAGACTCCTGGATGAGGTAGTTTTATCAAAAAGTCCAGTTCTGTTTTTTTCAACTGCTTTCTTTACTGAACACGTTCGGCTGCAAGTCAAGATCGGAACAATTATCGTTGACAGAAAACGTTCTCGGAAAAATAAATCTCTATTCCGAAATCTTTCAAACAAGTACAGCAATCCGCAAGCAACGAAAATAAGGGATGGCGAATAGCCTCAAGGATTTCGTAGATAACTTCAATGGCTTCATGATTTGCAATAACTTGACTCATGAGAGTTTTGGTGAAATCAGTTCTGCAGGATTTATTGTGAGCTTCACAGTTAAGTTGCTCCTATATTGATTTCGTTTATTTGTTTCCAGCGGGGGTATATTCTTTTCATGATCGTAGGCAACAATTACTTTTGAAAATCGGTTGGAGTTTCGAAAGTTCCATCCGTTCATATTTCCGCTAGGTTGAAGATATGAGAACGGATTTTCAAATCTGGTTTCAAATATTGCTTGTTTGATAATATCTTAAAGAAGCAATTGGGAACAGCATTTGAACTAAGATCAAAGTCTCCATATGGCTAAAAAAGTCTTGGTGATATCACGAATACAATAAGTTCAAAAAAGTGAAAAATCGTGAATAATCGTGATAATCTTTTAATTGAAAAGCAATCAAGTCTTCCAGGTATAATCCTTACGTAACTTGGGTCTCGAAGATGAGATGGTCTCGACTCGGTAGTGTATCTGAAATCCACTGATAGCCGAAGTACATCAGATCTCGGTGCGAAAATGCAATGATTTCACGAAAGCGAGAAGCGGCGGAGCCGGACGGATTGGACAGAAACTGGACAGAATGCTGCTCATACTAACATCAGGGAGAGTTAAGAAATGGAAATAGAGGTAATATGAACGGTTTGACATGGCTGCAAAAGTGGTGTACGGGTGTGTCAGAATTAGCGATTGAGCAGCGACAATAGATTACGGATCGGTTTGTTTTGCATTAGTTATCTGTTTATCTTATTACTTTTGCTTTCTTGTAGCTTCTTGTAGCTTCTTGTCTTTTGTCTTCTAGTCTCTTGTCTTCTGTCCTTCATTCTGCACCCGGACACCTGCGGCACCGCCTCCGCCTTTTCGCATTTCTTTTGCTGCTTCTCCACAGTTGAATGCAGCCAGGTACGCGCCACCCAACCGCAGCTGCGGAGCAACGAAAATGCACCAGAACACCGGTGCGGGCATGCTTGGCCGAGAATTCCCCTCCAACTGGGCGCGGAATTTTTCCGGACCGCCAAATCTGACTCGGCATCCCCACACGTCCGGGGGAACATCGGCTGTATGCAGGCGGCGCCCCACTGTATACCTGAAACTGCTGGGCTATATGCACGCCGGCGACAGATGGGTAGTGGGGCTGGTGGTTGTGTGCAGGAAGTCTTCTTCCCCTCTAAAAAATCCCATACAATTTCCGGGGCTAAAACTTGATAAACAAGGGTGGAATTTGGTGGCGCAAACGCTTGTGCGGAAACAAAAGGCGACATATCTATACGCACCACGTCCGTCTCGGGGCAGAAATCTTCTTTTCCAAAAGTGGCTAACCCGATTCTGGCCCATCGACCATTTTACGGGGAACCTGTGATTTTTTTATCGTGATTTTTTTGACACTTTTACACAATGTCGGCCAAAACAGAGACGCTAAAGTTCAAGAAGGACCCCACCAGCAGGCCCTACAAGTGTCCTATGTGTGACAAGGCTTTCCATCGACTCGAACATCAGACTCGTCATATCCGAACCCATACCGGGGAAAAACCCCACAGTTGCTCGTTTCCAGGATGCTTCAAGAAGTTCAGCCGCTCCGACGAACTCACCCGCCACTCCAGGATACATCTGAACCCGAATCTGAGGCGAAATAAGAACTTGAAGGCGAAAGACGACGACGAAGACGATGAGGAAGGTGCGAAACACAGCACGTTTTCGTCATTTTCGGCCGGCTTGTCGCCGCCGTCCACCAACGACTTTATCGTCAGCGGCGTGCCGTCCATGAAAAACCCCGACCTCCGTCCCGGGGTTACGGCGCCGTCTGCTGGACCATCCTTTGGGCCGGTCCTTGAAAGCTCTGGCACAGCGTTCGGCTCCAGCTCCACCGGTCTCGGCTCCTCCACCGGTCCTGGCTCCTCTACAGCTCTCGGTTCGTCTACGGGTCTCGGCTCCTCGACTGTCGGCTCGTCGACGGCCAGCGGCGGCTCCGGCGAGCACTCTGCATCGTCCGTCGACTCGCACCACTCCAGCGACGAAGACATCCATTTGCGCTCAACTCTGCCGCCCCTGGACGACGGGAAAAAACTCACGCTGAACATTGACATTCTCGCCAGCGCCGCCTCGGAGGAACTCAAAAACCTCGAGTCGAACTCGCACTCGTTACCCACTCTCACCGACTATTTTTCTCGTCCGTTGCAGAAACCCAGGGCGTTGACAAATTCCGCCAATAATCTTCAATATCTCCTGAATGTGGCGCTCGGGTCGCCTCCCCAGTCCAAAAGCTACACCACACTTCCCTCTGCCAAGTTTTCTGGGCTTCTGGGATTGCAGCGGATGACTCCGCTCAGCTCAGATATCGTCCATCCTCAACCCACCAGACTGCATATCTTGGAAGCGCTGGACCTCGACTACGTCAAGCAAAAACTCAAGCGGTCGCGGCCCAACTCGCCGCTGTCACGGAACAACTTTACCCTTCCCAACTCGCCCGTTATGGGGTTATCGCTCCAAACATCTCCTGCTATTTCTGCAAATAATAGTTCTACCAACTTGCTGGGACTCTTGATGTCTTCGCTCAGCAAATCCACCAGCAATGTGGCATCGTCAATCGGCCGCCAGAACACACCGCCCACCACCGATCTTGAAACCCCAAAACAGTCTCCTGGTGGACCTGAGGACACCCACCTTCCGCCGTTGCGGAGCCTCAAGTTGGACCTCCCTAATAACTTTAAGGCGCCGTTGGAGAACAAACGATATAGGGGCTTGTAATTAGCAGTGTAGAATAGTGTAATATAGACGGGATATGAGAAGAGAGAAGGAATAGTGGAAGTGTTAATTGAACTTTTGTTGAGGTCTAGAGAACGGTGCTTGTTATCGGCTTTGTAGATTTTTTTCACAGTATTCAGTCTAGTAACTCAGTTAGGCTGTTCATATATGTTTAGCTGAGAAGTCTATTAAGTCTAAACTGTTGTAAGTCTAATTGCATTAAGTCTAAGCTGTTGTGAGTCGAATTGCATTAAGTCTAAGCTGTTGTAAGTCTAATGTATTAAGTCTAAGCTGTTGGAAGTCTAATGGTATTAAGTCTAAGCTGTAAGTCTAATTGTAGTTTTCGAAATAGAGACCGGCACTTCTAATCTCTTAGATTCTTTTTCACAGTATTCAGTCTAGTAACTCAATCAGCTCTTCATATCATCTTTTGAGCTAAATTAACCTATTAGTCTAACTTTCGTCTACTCTTCTTCAGCTCAAATCAACTCCGCCCACGGCCCACACCTCGGTTTCATCCTCAATCCGGTCCGAATAGACCGTCTCTTCGTCTCCGCCAGCAGCCACTCTCTCGCGCTCCACGGCCGCGAGCCGGGCTCCCACTCTTCTGGTGTAGTCGGAAATGGACCTGGGTTGCACCTGGGCCCCGTTTGCAGCTTGGTAGGACTTGGACTCGGAAAACCACAGCTTGAACAAGTCCATTTGCTCGTCGTCGACCAACTTCAAAACCGCCAAAAACGCCTTTTCCGCTGCCAACTTGATGGGGATGATGGGTTCACGAACACACACGAAAACCGCCGGCACAATGGTGTCGAGATACGGCTTGATAACGTCGTCGTACTGGAACCGAGAAACGGTTCGGACCACCACCAACGCAAGACGACGGGTATCTGGCGAGCTAGAAGGAGGACTTGCGGCAAGCAAAGCGAGCTGGTTAACGAACAAGACGATGAGTTCTGTGGGAAGCACATATTCCTCGGGGTTTTCTTCAGAAGATGGAGACTTCTTCTCGCGGTGCAACAACAAAATCTTGCCGATAGCCACCGTAGCGTTGTCGCTGATGTAGTCTACCGTGGAGTTGGAGCACCGGATGATGAACTCACAGATATGGGTCAACACTGCCTCGGCGTAGATGTGGTGGGGCGAGTACTTGAGGAACGAATTGAGGGCTAGAATGGCAAACTTTTCGTCCACCATGGCATTGTCCAAAATCTTGGTCCGAAGCATCGACGTCGCTTCGTCGGTGGACATGATTTTGGCCAAGGCCCCAAGAAGACGGGCATACGATACCACGGCGTTTTCGCTGACGGTTTGCACTTCGTCTTCCACAAGAGTCATGATGGTGGCTTTTGACGCTTCGTTCATGTTTTTGCCGGCTTTCGTCACCGCCGCCAAAAGTCCCTTCAACATCGCCGCTTTGATGCCAGCGTCTTCAGCGTTCTTGGCTCCCGTCACAAGCTCGGTGACGAGCGAGTCCACCCGCGGCTGGAACCCTATCAAGGTTGCTAGAGCCACCACGGCCTTGGAGCGCAAATTGTCATTTTTGTCAGACAACGACCGCACAAATGTCCGCTGAAGCTGGGGTATAAACGGCCGCAAAAACTGGGGAATCTTGGTGAGCAAAAGCGTCAATGCCTGGAGAATAGCCGCCTTGATATCTGGCGACACTTTCTCGCCCACCACACGAATCAAAGGTCCTGTCATGGCGGTTGCAAACTGACGAAGATTGTCGGCGGGAGTCTTGTCGATAACCTCGGCGATTCCTCCCGCAGCCAACTCCTTCTGCTCGCCGTTTCCGTACATCAAGCCATGGAGAAATATCGGGAGAACGGCGTTGGGGCCCTTGGGCAACTTGAATCCCGGCAAGTCTGTGCCCCGAACTCCGGCAAGCTCCAACGATTGTCGGGCCGGTTTGACAAGACGGTCGAGACCCTCCTTGGGCTGGTGCCGGAGGAGCGCATTCAAAGCTGCAAAAGCGCCGGCAACCACCTGTTGCGAAGAGTCGCCCAACGACAAGATGAACTGCGAAACCATGTCTGGGGTGTACATGGAGTAGTCGAGGGTGGTGTTGTCGAAGAACGGCTCGAGGTGCGAGTAGATAACGGCTCTTGTGGCCGGGTCCTGGTGCTTGACGAGCGATAAAATGTGGGTGATGAGCGGCCGGGCGCCGTCGTCGGAGGTGACCGAAGTCAAGATGTGGGTCAAAGGAGACTCGCCGACGTCGGCAGGTGGTGCTTCCGTAGGAATTTGGTGCTTCATTTCGTCCACCAAAGTGTTGATAATCTGGGGAAGACGCTGGTACACGGCGTGGCCCGCAACCGCCGCCAAAGAAGCAAGGGCTCTGGTGTCCACTGGCGGCGCCAAAAGCTTGGGAAGCAAGATGGGGAACACCACATCGGCCTGGGTCGCCATGATGTCTTGCAAGGCCAAAAGAGCGTTTTCCGAGTCTTCGCCCGAGTCGAGCATGGCGAGGAGATACGGCAAAACCTCGTTGATCACCACCTTTCCAAGCTGGTCCTGGAGCGCTTCGAACGCATAGGCGGCGGCCTCGCGGACCGGCGGTGCTCCGTCCACAAGCGTATCTCTCACCACTCCAACGAACACATCCTGGTACTCGACAAGCGCTTCGTACTGCGAAGACTTGATGAGTTCCGTCAACGCAATGCAAATACCTTGCTTGGCGTCCTGGTCGCTCGAGTACAACGACTCCTGGAGCGTGGGCAAGAGCTGGGAGAGCGCATTGGCACCCACTCTTCTCACCATTTCGCCAAGCGTCAGGGCAGCGATTTCCCGCTGGAACTCGTCCTCGGAAGCCAACTTTCTCACGATGATTTGCGTCAACGTAGGAAGAATTTCCTTGACGGTACGAGGCGTATTGGCAACGATGGCCTTCCAGATATCGGCGGCGGCGTTTCTGACGGTTCCACTGACATCGGAACGGCACACAAACAACAAGGCGAGAACCTTGTTGCGGCGGTCTTCGCCCAACACCTCGATAAGCGAGTTTCTGACCTCGCCAGAAAACTCCGACTGGTCCTCCACAAGCTCGTTCTTACCAGATATACCGGTGACCTGGAACAACAAGTCTCCCGTGAGCTCGAGCGACGAGAGCCGGATCCGGTAGTTGGAGTCGGAGAGCCCAAGCTCCAACTCGGGAAGAAGAAGATCCACCGCCTTTTTGGCGTAGTTCTTGACGATGAGTCTTCCGGCACGAAGAGCGGTGTCCCGGATCTCCTCGTCGGTGTCGGCCAACCCGGTCAAGATGGGAGGAATGATTCTGTTCAAATAGGGCGAGAACTGCGACCCGAAACACACCGGCAAGAAGAGCAAAAGCGGCATGTATCCAGCACGAATATGGCTCTTGGGCGAGGCGGCATTGGCCAAAATCGTCGGGAGCAATTCCTCGAGCTTGTCGATGCCCAAGCCACATATGACCTCCGAGAGAGCCTGGGCGGAACCAAGTCTGTCTCCGCTTCGGCTGGGGTCTTGCAAAGTGTCCAAGAGCCTTGGGATCAAGTCGGGGAACCGTCCTTCGCCCAACTTTTCCACCAACGAACCCAAGGCACGAGCCGCTGTCGACCGAGTAGCGGGCACCGGGTCCACCATGGCCACCTCCAACTCCTCCACCAACGACCCCAAGTACGGCTGGAGGTCCTTGGTGTCGACCAAAATGGCCATGTTGCCCACAATCTGACAGGCCTTTTTCTTGGTGGCCGCTGACCGGTCTCGCATACCCCGGTGGATCACATGGATGATAAGCGCCAACGACGGCCCGTCGATGTAGTGCACAAACTGGGTGTGGATCAACTTGTCCAACGCAGCGTCGGTGTACTTTGTCGGGTCGCCGATGGCCTGGATCAACTCGGGCACGATGGCCTGGATCTCGGGGTTTCTGATAACTTCGCCAAACCGCTTGAGCGCCTGGTCGGCGGCCTTGCGGACCTCCTTGTGGGTGTCGTTCAACACCCCGACGATTTCCGGCACGATGGTGGACAACGACGCCGACAACTGGGTCGGGTCCAAGTAGGCCATGGACCCAAGCAACTCCACCGACCCTTTTTTCGTACGCCAGGCGATGTCGTCCAAGTTGGAGATCACCACCGGGATCAACTTTTTCACGCCGAAACTGGTGGTGTTCTTCATGATCTGGCGGGCCGCCAAGTCGGTGGCTTCTCTCACCTCCGGGCTCTGGTCGCCCAAAGACTTGAGGATCAACGGCAACGCTTCGATCACATACGGCTCGAAATACTTGCCGAGCGCAAGCGAGAGACACTCAAACGCAAACGACACCCCCTCTCTTCTCACGGGGTTCTTCTTGTCTTCGGCGGCATCCTCAAGCTCCCTCATCACGCCAAACTCGCCGAGCGATTTGATGCCACAGCCCTTGACCAACCCTGCGATTCCGTAGGCGGCGCCATGGCGCTTGGCGATGTTCTTCTCGTTGAAAAGCTTGTCGAACAAACTGGCAAAGTACTCGTTGAGCTTGTGGGTGAAGGTGGGCACTAGCGGAGCAATGCACTCGGAAATGGCGTGCTGGACGTCCTCCGACGGAGTGTCGAGAGTGGCTAGGAGCCGGTCGACGATTTCCTGGAGTCGCTGGTCCGACGCTTCCAAGTGCCGGGCAAGCGCCCCGTACAAGATAATCACACTTTGCTTGATTCTGTCCTGGGCTTTCGTGCCCTGGTCCTTGGCGGCTAGACAGGTCTCGAAAATGGGAATCAACTTTTCCACACTGGAGCCTCCGTGGGCAGCGATGATGTCGATTCCCGCGTCCTGGAGCTCCTGGCGCACCAACGGCTCCTTGTCGCCAAGCGCCTCTTCCTCCACCAAAAACTTGAACACTCTTTCCAAGTCCGCCGGGCTGGTGAGCTGGTCAGGAATGTGCTTGATGGCCAAGGCCACGGTCGAGCGCTGCTCCCACCGGTCCTTCTGGTCGCTGGAGCTTTTGATCACCAACCCAAACCGGTCCAACGTGGGCGGAGGAGGGTTCTTTTTGTCGTGGTACTCGCTCACGAGCAACTCGATGCTCTCCGAAACAGCACCAGGAAGGCTTCTCACGGCATCCGCCCAGGCGCTGGCTACGGCGAGACGCAATTCCGAGTCGGTTTGGCGGAAATAACTGACGAGCTGCTTGGGCCCGTCGGGCGGAACCTGGAACAGATTGTCGCTCCAGATGGTGGCTGCGAGCTCGGCCGTTTGCATGTCGCTGGAATGGGCCGCTATCCAGATTTCGTTGCGGTACGTCATGTCGGCGGACAAGTCGAACTCGGCGTCGAGAGCCTCCAAAATGGCGCTTCGGGCAAAGAGCTCGTTGGTGATAAGCCCGCCGAAAAGAAGCTCGTAGTCGTCTTTCTGGGCGTTCACACTGATGTACTGGGAGAGCGCCATTAGTGTTTCCTTGGCAAGCTTGGCCCGCGAGGGAAGCTTCAACAACGAGATTAAAACCGCCAAAATCTGGCCTCTGGGGATGGCCTCGTCTTCGAACGCCTCGGCGTGGGCTCCCACGATTTCCACCGCCAACAAAAGATGCTCCTCTTCGGGATCTTCCTGGATAAACTCCGACGTTACCACCGGCTTCGAGGCATTTTTTCGTGCAACTTTTATACCGTTTTCAAGAGTCTCGGTCAAGAGAGGAAGCGCATACATCAACGAAAGAGAATCCAACGGCGACTGGTCGGAAAGGATCTTCATTCTGTAAAGAATTCTTCCGATCAAGTCAAGCAACGGTTCGTCGGTGAGGTTCTCAGGGACAGCAATAGACCGGATACGCAAGGTGGCCACACCGACAAAAGGCTTGAGAGAGCCCAACCGAGGCGAGAGAAGTCTCGAGAGATCAAGAAACGCATTCACGGCGGCTGCGCCCAAAAAATTCCAAACGTCAGGATTTTTGAAAATCTCAGATCCCAAAAGATCCAAGATGCTCTTAATTGCTGCTGGGTACCAAGACGACGCTCCGGTGTCGACAAACGTCTCCAGGCCCTCGTTTCCGTGAACCGTGGCCAGCACCAACTGCTCGATGAGAATCAAGCCGGAGCGAATGGAGGAGAATTTTTCATCGACGTCTTTGCGGACTGAGGCTTCCTTCACTAGCTGTTCTGTAACCATGTTCTGCTCTTCTCTGGACAACTTCTTGTTGACCTTTCCCTTCTTTGCAAGCTCCTGCCGAAGCTCCTCTTCCCACTTGTTGGTTTCGTAGTTCCTGTCGTTCTTGTCAACCACCTTCTTTTTGTTGCTGAGCACATCGACTACGGGCTCTTCGGAGGTGTTTTTCCACATTTTGATCTGGAGATCGTCGAAATCGATGTTTTCCGGGCTCATGAGCTGCACCAACGACGCCGTAACTAGCGGCGCAATGGCCTTGGGGTCGATAAAACACAACGTTGCAATCGACCTGAAGGTAGTTTTCTTGTCGTAGTTTTCAAAAGAAAGCGCATTTTCCACCATTTGCTTGCCATGGCCCTCCACAAGTGAGCCAATGTTGATCTGCGCTCGCTGGCACAACCCGATCCAGGCTCCCTTGGTGCGGACCCGTTCGTCGTGGCCAGCTAAGAGCAAGGCAGCAGCGTTTTTCGAACGCAATTCTTCACTGTCAGCTGTGACGAGAGCCGACAACAACGGCGAGAGTTTGGCAATTGGAATGGGGCTTTCCGGGTCGGTCAATGCTTTGTAAATGCTCTTAATTAGAAGCTCGCTCACAACAGGAGTGTTTACGAGCAGTTTGAGCCACTTGAGAGCCTCGAGCCTGTGCGACGGTTCGGACGATGTTGCGAAAAAAGTCCAGGCGTCGCCGTATTTGGCGAGAGTTTCTTCCGAAACACTGCTCACCGAACCGATTCCGCCCAATGCCTTGATCCCCCAGGTAATGTCCTCCGAGACCAATTTTGTGAGCACCTTGAAATCGGTGAGAATAGCGGGTTTCTCATTGACACCACTGAGACTATCGGTAACGACGGCCTGGGGAATTTGCACTTGCGGCCCCATAGAGAGCACCGCGTATGCTCCTACAAGCACCCTATTGCTCACGGAGGGCATTGGTGCGTTTTGTGCTTCTTTTACGGTGTCGATGAGAACCGACGAGTTCGAGCTTATGAGGCTCTCGCATGTCGAATTTCCACCATTAGTGGCCAGTATGTTGCAAAGCTCCACGATCCACACTTTACGAAGGTGGGGCTTCTTTTCCTGAAGTCCCTTCAGAACGAGTGTGTTGTACGTGGGAGATAAGGGAACATCGCCTGTGATCAAATGCAAGAAGAATACCCTCACGCCAGCGGATAAAGAGATTTCGTTCTGATCTTTGGCTAGTAAGCTATGCAAGCCCTCCACCACATGCTCGGAAGCTGAACCTGGAACTAAATGCTCGAGGATGCTGATTATAGTGGCTTTCGTTTCGACAGACGATGTGGCTTTGTATGTCTTTATGATCTCGTCTGTAACTTTAACCTTCGCTTCTGGAGCGTTTACCAAGGGCAACGCCAGCTCTAAAGTTTTCCCAGCACCGCTTCTCACCGATTCTTTGGTCGATTTGAGGCCGCCCACGATGTTGAAGAACAATTTTGTGTTTAGCACCGTTTGCGAAAGGTCGGTTTTCTTGCTGAGAGCATGGAAAAAAGACGAAAGAAAGACCGAGAACGAGTTCTCAGACGACCGGAGAATCGCCTTCTCCATCGCAGGAGCTACTTTGTTCACAATTGCTTCTTCGTCGATGTGTTTCGTGATGAACGAGCCGAAAAGCGCCGTTGACGTTGAAGATGGCGGAGATTTAGCGAGAAGAGCGGCGGTGTAAGACTCCAAAACGAGCGACGAGTTCTTGTGCAAAAAGTCGGCGGCGGCTGGGATCAGCGGGAGCAACGAATCGGCGGCTTCGGAGACGATACCGGCAAGCGTGAGACTGCAATCTGGCAAAGATGACTTTATAACATTCAAGTATGCCTGTATGACGTTCTGCCATGATTTGGCGACCGAGACAGCCGACGAAACGGCGGTTTTTCCGCTGGAAACTACCGATTTGAACACTCGGTTTCGATGCTGAAGTCTGTGAGATTTGCAGTCGCCGGTGCAAAGAACAAGCAATTTCGCCTGGATTTCAATGATTTTTTCGAGATTAGTACACGATTCCAGCTCACAGGTTATAATGAGGACTCGGTGGGTCCATGCAAGCAAAGTCAAGTAGTCGGTGACGGCCAGAACCTTTGGCGATGAGGAGGTTTTCTCGAGGAAACCCACGATTTTGTCCATAAACTGGGCATCCAGCCTTGCCACCGCATCAATTGTATCCAAGACTGCGTTCCTGGAGTTTGTATCAGAGTAGAAATCATAGGTTCCAAGTAAAACTGGCAACAAGGCCATGGTTTCTTGGCGAAAATTTTGGGATTCGGGAGTGGAAATGGCATCTTTTATCAGCCTAAGTGCTTGTATTCTCACACTAGTGAGTGAGTCTGTTATCTTCAGCGGGATATCCGCATCCCATGGGGGCACAGTCGTGGTGGACATGGACAGTGTGAAGAGACACTGAGGTAATGGATTTTTTCACGGCGCACAAAGGTTACCCGCTAGCGACGATTTAAGAGTGCGCGCGAAACGAAAAACTTTATCAACTATACCAGTCGATGAAGAGTACTAATATCCGTTGCAGCAATCCCGCAAGGGGCCTCTTTTTGGGCGCTGTGGACACCATTGCGGTCTCACCACACACAGGCAGTGGTAGGACCATCTGAGGCTGGAAGAAGTGAAAAAGTAAGTGAAGTGAAAATCTGTGAAAAAAAGTGAAAAAAGTGAAGAAAAGTGTAGTAGAGTAGGATGCTAGACAGTAGACGAAGAAGATTAAGGTGGAGAAGATGAAGATGCTAAGAAGGAATGGTTGAGTGAAGAATGGAAACGAATCGTAATTGTAGAGACGAAGAAATTGTCGACTGTAGAAGACTAGTAGGTGGTATTGAAGCAAGTTTAAGCGTTGAAAACCAAGTCCAAACTTAAAATTGAACTCTATTCAAGTCAGAACGACCTGAAGATGCTAAGACCAGCTGAACTCGTTAACGAAAAGTCATACGACAATAACGTGACAAAGTGGCTCAAAAGGAGTGAAGTTTCTAAGAGAATACCTCATACAGCATCTGGAGCATCTGAATGTCTATTTTACTCTGGTCGTACTTCATTGATCTATAATAAATACCGTCATATCATAACTTTTATTCGTGCTTGAAACAGCACCGGTTGCCGTACCGGCACGCCCCGTACTTGGCCCAGTTCACACATGGCTTCGACCGCCATTTGGGAGGACGCGAAACTTGCTTGAGTTCATCGTTTCCATGAGCAAATTGACATTTCCCACCGTACGGACAAACTCCCATCTTCATATACGAAGCACATAATTCGGTCTTGTAAAGCTGGGTATTGGTGGTGCTCTTGTGCTTGCGGCGAGTATGCTCGTGCTTCTTGGCATGCCCGCTATCGCTGGATTGGGCAGAATGGGCCTCGGGGACACTCTTTTGCAAGCTGAAAACGTCATCGTCCGGCTCCGAAAACGACGATCTTCCGGAATGGTGGTAGCTGGAAAGCTTCAAGTTTTCCTCGGTCAATTTGGGGAGCACCACGTCGTTTTGGAGCAAATCGTTGGGAAGAAGCGACACAGCGTAGTCAAACGTGGGATCGCGGGCCATCGGAGCCAGAAAGTAACGTGATTGTTGCAGCGGATTGGAGCCCCACAACGGCGACTGGGTGCAAGGGCGGGCATTGGCGGACGACTGGGACGTCCACAAGTCCAACAAAAGACCGTTTTTATCGGCGGGTTGGAAAGCAGTCATTGGAGGGCTAAGCGATGGCTCGGAAAAACACAACACCCGGTACACCAGCACTTAGGTCCGAGATGTAATTCTAAGATAAACTTCGGTCAGATAAACCGGTCAAAAACTTCGGTCAGATGGCAAAATCAGACGGAAGCTGGCAAATGATGTATCACTCTATGATGGTTTAGTGTCGTGTGAATACCTCTAGTGAGTAACGACTAAACTCTTCTGGATATCTCTGATCTTCTGATAACTGTGATATCCTTTATACTTGCTAGTATATCTGTGTGGCACTTGTATAGCTTGCCAGTAGATTTGTGTAGCTCTGTAGCTTGCTTCGGTTAGCTTAAAATATTAGGAGCAAAAACGCAGACTTTGCTGTCAACCGGCGGTCGCACCACTTATATCATCGCCGCGCACAAATGTTCCGATTCGGAACTCAGGTGAGGAGACGGTGTTGGGAGGCGGGGATGCAGGCGTTGGGCCCCGACAAGCAAAGTGTGCGGTTGCAAACAACGCGGAAGGCTCGGCGGCGCGATTGCGAGGGGAAATTGGTGGCAAACCCACTGGGTTTCATGCGGGACCATGCATGTCCCCGGTAATGGTCATCCCCAACCACCGGGACTACATTTATGCCACCATAATAGCGGTGGTATACGACTCCGAGTCACGTGATTGGCGCAGCCACTTCCCCTCACCGCACTCGACCGGTCGTTTCCGGAACCGTCGCAAAGATAGGAGGCATTTCCGGTTTTGTCGTGGCGCTTGGCACTACAATAGACATTACGACCAGGTGGGGGGAAACACGAATTCCGGTCCGAGGGCACGGGCACCGGTTTAGTATGGCTGCAATGTCCACTTGCGACCCCTTTTTCGCAATATCTGCATCGGGGTTTCCCCTCCTTCTCCTCATATCTCTCCTCCTGTTGCAGCTGCGGCGGGGTTGCGTCAACTGTTGACTCCGACTCTCGGCAGCCGCACGGGCTTAACTCCCCCTCACGTGATGCACATGGATCTCGCCATTGGCGCCATGAGCGAGCTCACGTGCCATGGCACGTGATCGTGTATTCCATCGCGCGTACTCACAGTCTACTCATGCCATCGATGGCCAACAACTTCCAGGTGCACATGGCGTGGTTCCAGCGCCTGCTGCCACATATTCCGCTGCCTGACGTTGCGGGCGTGCTTTTGCGACGCGATTTGGACGCTGGCGGCCCGTCAACCCGACCGAATTATCCAATCATTCCGACCACTCCACAAGACCCGACTTCTTCGATCCGGTCTTCGGTGCCTTCTTCGACGCACCAGAGCACACACAGTGTTCTGGCTGGCAGCAGGGGACCCGGTAGTGCAAAACGGGCTTCTGAAAGTGCAGAAACAACGCATAAACGTCCCAAAATGGGGCCGGACCAAGTTGAAAATTCCACTTTTTCCTCCAACTTTCAACCTTTAAAGCCAATGGACACGAATCGAGATATCCCCGTCAAGGCTTCGCAACGGCCGCGACCTCTGAGCCAATCCTCACATCCTGGAGCTGCAAATTTACACAAATATATTGGGGTGCAGTCGAAGCTCATCGCGTTGTTGAAGAACAAGCTCTCGATCGTGGAGTCTTCGTCAATTTCCCAGGACGACAAGGAAAAGTATATTAGGACCGTTTATGAGCCACAGGCCCTGGCATTGGAGTCGTCGCTTGCGGAACTAGCGTCGCTGGTTCGGATCAACGACGGTCCGGAACCGGCTGAAAAAGCCTACGAACAAATCGATTTTTGCTCCCAGTTTTCGGAAGACGAAATGGGGCGGATGGCGGAAGAAGCGAGGGAAATCGAGCGGCCGCGGGGCGACCAGCACCAGCAAAACTTGGCGGAGGCCCGTGAAGTTGTGGAGCGGGTGCGGAACGAACGAAGGGAAATGCTGAACGAACGAAGGGAGACGCTGAACAAACGGAGGGAGATGAACGTCAATATTGCCCATACTGTGCCAGATATCCCACTAATCGTGCCAGATTCGCCTCTGGAACCTCCTAATGTTCCTTTAAACCTTCAAAATTCTCCTCCAAAGCGGGGCGCTTCCGACGAAGAAGACAACTTTGGCGAACACACCATGGACGGCTTGTACTCGTCGGAGGTCGACGACAACTACAGCGACTTGGAAAGCTTCATTGACGACGACGAAGTGCTGGTCGATGGAACCTACCATGAGTCCAATAACCCCACTCAGGTCACCGAGGAAGACTCGCAAAATGTAGCTGTGGTGGACGAGATTTCAGACAATAGCGACTTGGAAGAGATAGAGGACTTTACGGTGCAGCTCAACGAAGAAAGAGAGCTCCAGGACCACGATGTCATCGAGATCAGCAGCGGAGACGAGGACGATTTGGTGCCTATTCCGCCCATAAAAACCGAACCCACGCCACAAAACGTGCCTGCTGCAGCCTCCAAAAAGCCTGTGGCAGCTTCCATGAACCCCGTAGTGTCGGCGCTGTCGACGGTTCTCTCCGATCTCGAGTCAGACCTCGACTTCTCCGACGAGGACTTGTGTGCCATTCCCGACTCCATTCTTCCAGCCACCAAGCCCTCTGGGAAGGCGCCCGCTCGAAAAGCGCCCCCTGGGTCCGAGCCGTTCATAAACGAAGTCTACTCGATCCTCCAATCGACATTCAAGCTTCTGTCGTTTCGGCCCAACCAGCTCGAGGCGGTGTCTGCTACGTTGCAAGGCAAAGATACGTTTGTGTTGATGCCCACCGGTGGAGGTAAGTCGCTCTGCTACCAGCTTCCGGCCTTGGTGTCGTCGGGCCGCACTCGAGGCACCACCATCGTGATCTCGCCGTTGATCTCGTTGATGCAAGACCAGGTCCAACATCTTTTAGACAGAAACATCCGTGCGGGCATGGTGAGTTCTAAAGGAACGGCGTCGGAGCGCAAACATACGGTGGAGCTTTTCCGGTCGGGACAGCTCGATTTGGTGTATCTTTCGCCGGAAATGGTCAATGCGTCGCTGCAAATCCAAACCATCATCTCCCGGTTGAACAGCAACCAGCAACTCGCACGAATCGTGGTGGACGAAGCGCATTGTGTGAGCTCGTGGGGCCACGACTTTCGGCCTGATTACAAGGGAATGAACATGTTCAAACAGCAGTACCCCAATATTCCGCTAATGGCGCTTACGGCCACCGCCAACGAAAAAGTGCGTATGGACATAATCCACCATCTCAACATGGCCGAGCCTGTTTTGCTCAAGCAGAGCTTCAACAGAACGAATCTCTTTTACGAAATCAAGCGCAAAAACGGCAACTATCTCGAGTGGATTCGGGACTATATTGTTGCCAAGTACGCCCATAACACGGGCATCATTTACTGTCACTCCAAACAGCTGTGTGAACAAACATCAGAAAAACTCAACATGTGGGGGTTGAAGACCTCGTTCTACCACG
The DNA here is from genome assembly GCA_003676015.1 of Meyerozyma sp. JA9. Classification (NCBI taxonomy): domain Eukaryota; kingdom Fungi; phylum Ascomycota; class Pichiomycetes; order Serinales; family Debaryomycetaceae; genus Meyerozyma; species Meyerozyma sp. JA9. Next base: position 221,992 of record NSDU01000008.1, on the reverse strand, counting down.
CTGGAATGGGGCCCAGCGAGCGGTTTGATATCCAGAAAAAGTGGCAGGATGGTACCGTCAAAATCATCTGTGCAACCATTGCCTTTGGTATGGGAATTGACAAGCCGGATGTCAGGTTTGTGATCCACTTGTTTATCCCTCGCTCTCTTGAAGGCTACTACCAAGAAACAGGACGTGCGGGAAGAGACGGGAAGCCCAGCGAATGTATTTTGTTCTACTCCTATAAGGACGCCCGGTCTTTGCAAAGCATGATCCAGCGAGACGGCGATTTGGACCGCGAAAGCAGAGAGAACCATCTCAACAAGTTGAGGCAGGTGGTTCAGTATTGCGAGAACACCACCGATTGCCGAAGAAAACAGGTTTTGCACTATTTCAATGAGCATTTTGACCCGCTTCAATGTGCCAAAAAATGCGACAATTGTGCCAGGTCCGATACGGTGACGTCGGTGGAGCGAGACATCACTTTTTTTGCTAGGGACATCATCCTGTTGGTGCTGGAAATCCAAAGAGACAAGGTTACGGTGCTCCTCTGCCAGGATATATTCAAAGGGCTGAACAGCAGCAAAATCACGAAAGCAGGCTACCACCGCAGCCCCTACCATGGGAAGGGAAAAAGATTGGACAAGCTTGAAATCGAGCGGATATTCTTCCATCTTCTCTCGGAAAACTGTCTTGAAGAGTATTCTGTGATGCGAGCTGGATTCGCATCCAACTATGTCCGTGTTGGCCGAGCAGCTTCTACGGTGACCAGCGGACAAAAGCGGGTCAAGTTGGTGTTCACAGAGCAGGTCCAGACCAGTATCAGAGCCGGATCTCTCACAGAATCATTTGTGAGTGCTCGAGAAATGGCCGAGCGGCAGGCTCTGTTGCGACAAGATGCCAATTCCGATCCACATTTCACCAAGCTTTCTTCGATCCGCGACAACCTCAACTTGACCATTTCCGATGCCTCGTTGAAAGAGATGGCGCACATGCTTCCAACATCAAAAAAAGACTTTGTCAAGGTGGGCGGAATCACCAAAGAACAGGCGCAGGATTTTGTGCATTTCAAAAAAGCATTGGCTGCGATTAAAAAAGAGAAAAAGGGCGGGAAACCGTCTCAAAGCAGGTCGCAGAGCAGGTCGCAGAGCAGCCGTGTGCACAAACCCAGCCAAAGAACCCAGGTGCCAAAAACCCAGTTTCGAAGTATGCCGCTATAGGCCCTGTCAGCGCCGCACCACCGTTGCGCACTCATCCAACCACCACGAACCGCAACAATTTCCATGTCCCATCCGTACCATCGCCGGTTACTCAAGGAGCACAAGCTGCTCTGCAAAGACCCCGTTCCCGGGGTCAAGCTTCTTTCGAGTGAGGAGGACTTGAAACATTTTTTGTTTGGAATCCTGGTAGCTGATAATGACCTCTATCCCAGTGGTGATGTCTACAAGCTCCTGATCACAGTAACCAAAGATTACCCAGTTGACTCTCCGCTGGTCAAGTTTGTGGTGCAAGACCAAAACGACACCATTCCCATCCATCCGCATATTTATTCCAACGGCCATATTTGCCTAAATCTTCTCGGCGAAGACTGGACCCCAGCATGTCTGATTGAGTCGATTTTACTCAGCATCCACTCGATGCTTGTGCACAACACCACCGACTCGCGGCCTCCAGACGAAGAGCGATACATCAAGAATGCTCCTACAGATCCAAAACGGAGCCGGTTTGTGTTCCATGACGATAATGTATGACGAGTTGATGATAGTCGAGGTACATAGCATAACAATAAATTGGTAAGTTTGGGTAGTTAAGCATGGGGAAAGACAAATGGTACCAATGAGCAAAGGTTAGGAAAGACAAATAGGTACAAATAGGTACCAATGAATGTGGTAATGAGTAACCATAGCAAGATATGAATAAAGTACCATTAGTAAATCAGGTACAAAATACTCCCTGGCAATGACGGGCAGTACATAGCTGTACATTACCGAAACTGGTGCAATTACTGACCAGGCTAAGCAATTGGAAAGTCCATTGCGTCTTTATAGCAGGTGCTTTTCTCGCATAATAATTTTTATTATCCCATTTATCCTCTTCTCTCTTTGCTCTTTTGTCTTTTCTCTTTTATACCCAATTGACTAATTGGAACCACTCTTTGTCTCTTCTCTCTTGCTCATTCAGTTTCCCTCTGGTCTTCCTTCTTCTCCCTCATTCACCAATTCAGAATATAGACGAATTACTTGCCAATTTCCATAGAAAGTCGAGCCCAAGTCTGGCAATTCCTGGAACAGAAATACTTTTAATCGTTATTCCTCATTCTTTTCGTCTTCGCCTCTTCGTCTCTTCGTCGGCTGCAAATCGAGCCGTGTCACGTGCGTTGCCCCGTGTTCGCAACCCCGCCCGCCGGCCCTCTACCGGCATACAGCACTTACCCCTCATCAGTGCAGGCTTGTTTGTCGACTATTTTTCCGTCGGTTACCCTGCAAAGAATACCACCAACCAGACGCTGCGATAACCCCACTCGGCCAACAAAAAATTTTTCATTCACATTTAAAACGTAAACCAGTGAATTGAAACCTGAAAATCAATTGTAGCTATGCAAGGGTAGCTTGCAAGATCTTGCATGTAGATGAGATATCGTGATGTAGATTAGATTCGCTTCGATCGCAAAACAGGTGATAATTGCGGTACCAGTATAAGAGTGGCTTGTGTGCAGGCGCATGCACTATATTCGCCAAGCTGCCACCGGCGATATAAAGTGGTGATTTGCGTGGGGAATTGGCAACGCGCGCAATTGGTTACTTTCGGGCTGCATCAGCACAGGGCCCGACATCTCGGGATCCGAGCGTCGAACCGCAACCAGACGCGGTTGCCATATCCGCATCATCCGAGGGTTCAGTTGCGATCATGATTCACCTGCGAGATGGCGCACGCCGCACGTGCTTGCATAACCTACGTCAACATGCGACAGTGAGGCCGGTGATGCTGTGGCCCGACTACATGGCATACCACATATCCGAGGGTAGGCCTCCCTATAAAAGGCGGCGCGCCCGCCACTTCGGCCATGCTTTGCAAAACCGTACCAAAAATTTCCGCGCCATTTGCCCACCAGCAAGTCCCAAAAACCTTAAATTCAACCGCCTCCTGCACATTAAACCCCCTCCCACTCCGAGTCCGAAATCCCATTTTTGGTGAGGAGTGCAGCTGGGCATCGCCAGTTCCGCTATAATTTATTCAGCGAATTTCGGCGACGTTTCGTCAAACTAGTTTTTTATTCCAAATACCTAAATTACAAACTTCAATTTTCTGGGCCCCTTCCATTGCTAACAACACATCTGGCTCTTACCTCAATGAAGCAAGAACCTTTGTCCCCTGTTCTCGACCCCCAGTCCGCCTCGGATCCCGGCTCCATAAACACAACCAATTTACTCGACACCAGGCCTCCTACCCGCACAAACGCTGGGCCCATTGGCCCCAATGGCCCCAATGGCTCCAATGGCCCCAATGGCTCCTCGTCAGAACGAGGGCATTCGCACGAGTCCGACGACCATGCCGTGGAACAAGCTTGCGATTCTTGTCGCAAACGCAAACTCAAGTGTTCCAAAGAGTTCCCCCAGTGCACAAAGTGTGCCCAACATGGGTGGGATTGCTGCTACAGCCCCCGCACGGTGCGGTCGCCCTTAACCAGAGCAAACATGACAATGGTGGAAAATCAGTCGCGCCAGCTCCTGGATATGCTTCGGTACTTGTTGCCGCTGCAGGTGATGGCACAATTGGGCGGAATCGACCGCATTCTCGAATGTGGAACCTCCGAGTGGATTGCCAAGTTGCGGCCGTGCAAAGAGGTGTTGGCAGCAACGTACGGAGACAGTGGTAGGACCCCGGCGGTCTGTGCCCGACCAGTTGCGGTCCCGTCGACCGGGGCCGCCGCCGATAACGCCGCCGAAATGGCCGCCGACACCGCGGCGGCATCGTTGGCGCACTCGCCTTCCAACTCGATTTTCTCCAACGAAGGTGGGTCGGTATGTGACTCGTTTGACGGGTCGCGGCCCGAACGAGAAGGCGATATCGATACGGTCAAGATCAAGCAGGAAATCATGGACGACTTTCTCCTCAACAACATCTCGGCCGATAGCAGCTTCCAGTACGTTACACCGCAAATGACCGATATGAGCGCACCCAGTACGGCTGTGCAACCACTGCCCAAGCACAAGTCCACGTCGCTTTCCCTCTCCAACACCACCCTCACGTCCCCCTCGTCGCTCCTTTCTCTTAACTCCTACGGGGACTACGACTACGATGACATTGATTGCAAGCCGATAAAACGACAAAAAAGCAACACCAGCAAACGGGCCGACTTCGGGTTGGCGATGACGGCGCTCGAGCCGCCGTCCACGTGCGACTCGCCCGACTACCACACGATCTTTGACGAGGTGATGGACGCTCCGATGATGGACGGCGTAGAATAAACTATACTAATGCTAACGTAATCCGAGCCGATCGCTTCCATTCGATGGACTCAACAGGTCCGTTCGCGGCCTGCGAATCTGGCTCGAATCGCTCGCAGCGTTCGCAAATCCTTTCCTGCACCTGGTGTCCTGCACGCATTGCGGTTTTTTCGTGCCCGCACCAGCCTGACCATCCCGTTTCGGCCCCCTTTTGACAACTACAACATCCTCATCCATGAGCTTGGCGCTCCTACTATTTAGGGAGGGGAACGTCACCCGGCGTATAAAAAAGGCCCTCGACGAGTTGGCACGCCAGATCTCCCGTGAACTTCGCCGCAAACAACACCAACGATTCGGCACTAGAAACCCGGTCCCGGTCCCGGTCCCCGTCCCCGTGGCGGTTCCGGCCAGAAACCGGTCGTGGAATGTGTGCCAGGAGTTCCGCAGACGCTTCAGCACCTGCCCCTACAACTTCAACGGGCGGGCGCACATCCGGCCGTTCAAATTCCGGTTTTTAAACATCCACTTGAAATTCTTCAAAAACTACCAAACAAAGCCGTTCCGCCACGTCAACCGCTGGGGCGGATTCCGCGACCATTTCACCCACAACCACCTCCAGAACCAGTTACGAGCCAGGTTTCTCAACCAGCAGCCGGCTCGCAACTTGGGCATGGGAGTGCGGCTGTTGTACGAATTGAGAGAGGACGGGTGCAAGCCGGACGAACCCTCCAAGCCGTTCCACCCCACCAAGGTGAGTGTGCGCAACGCCTCGCGTGCTACCGTAGACCCTCGAATGGCCAAGACTGTTCCGTCGCTGATTCGGCTCAATCTTTCGTTGACGCCCCACCACCACGAAGCAGCGCTCCGGTTGGCGTCGGAGCCCAAGCACGAGTCGTATGTGTCGCAGGGCTGCTACGTGGACTTCCCCATCAACGCACATCTTACCATTCCGTCCGCCACGTTTTTGACGGACGAGGTGTTGCTGGAGGTGATGGAAAACCTCCAGAGCTTCGAGAGACAGTTGGCCGAGTTGAAGCTGGACTTGACGAGGTTGTTCGATCTTGGCGAGTTGCCCATCAAGTACCTCGTCAACAAGAACGTGATCCGGGTGCAGTTTCCCAACTGCGACCGGGTGCAGCTCGAGTCGCTCTTGCGGGACAAAAACATCCAGGGCGGCATTATTTATGAAGACTCGTCGCTCCGGTACGCGGTGGACGACTCGCCGCCGGTCACCGACTCCGACATCTTGAGCACGTTTGGCTCGTCGTCGATGTCCATGTCGCTGGCGTCGTCCGATGTGTTCTCGGAGGAGCTTGCCGAGCCATTGAGCTTTGAGAACGTGGTGCGGCCGTCGGCCATGGAAACCGGCCACGGCGTCCGGATCAGTGATAACGAAAGTGACGAGTATTATTGGGTTAGCGCATAGTATGAATATTGATTTCACGTACTACATGTAGGATTTCTCACCGGTGCGCGCCAAATTCATTTTATGGACTCAGCCGATAATATGCCTGGAGGGTTTGCCGCCTCGGAGACGAGCTCCAATTACGACCAGAACGACGACCCCGTACTAGAGAACGACGAGGGCAGCCCAGTAGTCACTTCTGGTGTTCCTGAGACAAACAGCGCTGTGAACAGCCTCGAAAATGAAGAAGATAACGAAGGTAACGATGACATTACGGTGATTCCAGACACGGAAACGCGAGATTCCGAGGCTTCCATCCCCCACGCGCCCGCTGCCCACCACCAGCAACCAGCAAGTGAAGCCAAAGCTGAAAAAAATCCCACTTTGGAACCGTCTGATGGCCTGCCGCCGGTTCCGTCGAGACAAGTTTTGCATAATTTGGCGTCTGTAGACCCGGAAATCTTGGTCCAAGCTTCCATCGGGGCCGCGGCGAGCACGCTGGAGCCGGAATACGTGGTTACTGACGACTTGCTCCAGTCCAAATTGAACCAATTGAACGCCGGGTTCAACAACAAGTCGTCGCAAGTTCAGACCCTGATCCGGTCTGCCACCCAGAACATCCGGAAAACGTTCAATGACATACGGACGACGGTCGGGGCGCTAGAGCACGACTACCAGATCGACTGGGAGTTCTGGGCCAACGTGGTCAACGACTACGAGTCTGTAGTCCAGCACAATTCTCACGCTCTCCACGCCAAAATCGCCGCCGGCATTCCCAAGGAGGTACGGGGCATTGTGTGGCAGCTCGTGGCCCAGTCCAAGAACTACGAGCTCGAGGAGTTTTATCTTACGCTAAAGGGCGAGACTTCCATCCACGAAAAGGCCATCAAGAGAGACCTCACTCGAACCTCATTTTACACCGCCGTCGACGCCGTCAGCAAAGGCGACGACCTCTACAACGTCATCAAGGCCTACTCTCTCTTCGATCCCGACGTCGGGTACACCCAGGGCATGATCTTTGTGGCGGTTCCGTTGATAATGAACATGACCGACTCCGAGTGTTTTTGTCTCTTGGTGACAATGATGAAAGACTACAGGCTCCGCGACCTTTTCTGTCCGGACATGCGTGGGTTGCACCGCCAGCTCTACCAATTTGACCGGCTTTTGGAGCAGAGCTCGCCGTTGCTCTACAACCATTTGGTGAAGCAGGGCATCAAGTCCTCCATGTATGCGTCGCAGTGGTTTCTCACGTTCTTTGCCTACAAGTTCCCGTTGGACATGGTGTTGCGGATCTACGACATCGTCGTTACCCACGGCATTGAAGCGCTGTTGAAGTTTGCCGTCAACTTGATGCTCCAAAACGAACAAAAATTGTTGTCGCTCAAGTTCGACAAGCTCCTTGAGTTCTTGAAAGACAGCTTGTTCAACCGGTACGTCAACGACGAGTATGTGGACGAGCGGCGGTTCTCGTTGCGCAAGCGCCAGGGCGCTTCTTCTCCGTACTACAATCTCGATTCCTTGGTGGAGGATGCCATGTCTATAAAGGTCAGCATGGTGGACTTGGCTCAGTTCGAGCGTGAGTTCGATGCCATCTACGCCAGCGAGAAGCGCCGGGCTGAGGAAATCAACGACCTTCGTCATGAAAACGGTCGGTTGCGCCATGATATCAAGGCGCTCGAGCACCAGTTTTCGGTTCTCAATCGGGACCACGTTGACATTGTCCAGAAGATGGTGGACACCAAGGTGATGATTCCTGAAATCGAGTCGGAAAACGACGATCTCCAGAAAGCCATAACGCAATTGCGTGCTGACTTGGAAGAGTTGGAAGCTAAAATGAAAGCACCGTCCTTCTCGTCTTCGGAATCTACGATAGATGCCATGAGATCTCCCGCCATACCTCAGAACATCGAGGAGGAAATCCAGCGGTTGTTGCAAGTGAATGCTCAGGAAATTGAAAAGTGCACCGAGTTGGAAGAGCAGTTGGAAGCGTTGACGGTCCAAGATGAGGAATTGCTGGAGAAGTTGGGCAAGAAGCGGTGGTGGCAGCGATGAGCAGAAAGAGAGGAGAAACTACCGGAAAGAAGAGAAGGAGAACTGGAAAGAAAGGTGAAAATTACGAACAGAACAACGGTCGGATCTTCGTCCGCTCATCCTGTACATCTATACAGGTTACTCATGAAGTTCTGTTAACTTTTGGAACCTTCGACATTTTTGAGAGTTACGCTGGAAGGAGAAGCAAAGAGTTACAGAGAGACCTAGAACAGCTCGGTACACTGCTTTCACTACTGTCACAAGTTTTCTCTTGATGCATTGGCCCCTCGTTCACTTGTCGCACGTGACTTCGCTTAGGGCTCGCACCCCGCACCCATCATGAAATTTTTCACCTTCTCACTCTTCACTACACAATGGCTAGAGGACCAAAGAAGCACCTTAAGAGATTGGCAGCCCCATCCCACTGGATGTTGGACAAGTTGTCCGGCACCTACGCCCCAAGACCATCGGCTGGTCCTCACAAGTTGAGAGAGTCCTTGCCTTTGGTTGTGTTCTTGAGAAACAGACTCAAGTATGCCTTGAACGGTAGAGAAGTCAAGGCTATCTTGATGCAAGAGCACGTCAAGGTTGACGGCAAGGTCAGAACCGACTCCACTTTCCCAGCTGGTTTCATGGATGTCATCACCTTGGAGGCCACCAACGAGCACTTCAGATTGGTGTACGACGTCAAGGGTAGATTTGCTGTCCACAGAATCACCGCTGAGGAGGCTTCCTANAAGTTGGGTAAGGTCAAGAAGGTTCAATTGGGTAAGAGAGGTATTCCATACGTTGTGACCCACGACGGTAGAACCATCAGATACCCTGATCCTTTGATCAGAGCCAACGACACCGTCAAGATCGACTTGGAGTCTGGTAAGATTTCCGACTTTATCAAGTTCGACACTGGTGCTTTGGTTATGGTTACCGGTGGTCGTAACTTGGGACGTGTTGGTGTCATCACCCACAGAGAAAAGCACGAGGGAGGTTTCGACTTGGTGCACATCAAGGATTCGTTGGAGAACACTTTCGTCACCAGATTGACCAACGTTTTCGTCATCGGTACCGAGGCTGGTAAGCCATGGGTTTCGTTGCCAAAGGGTAAGGGTATCAAGCTTTCTATCTCCGAGGAGAGAGACAGAAGAAGAGCTCAACAAGGTTTGTAAGATACTCGAACATGCTAATACATGCTTAAATAAACCGAATGGTTTCGTTATTCGATTCTCTTCCCATTGGATTCGACTCTACTTTATATCGTTATGCCTTGTCTCATTTCAGTTCTCAATTCTCTCTATTCAATTCTCTATTAACTTCTCTATTCAATTGTCTATTCAGTTCTCCCAATTCTCTTTTCGATTCTGTTCGCACCCAATCTTCCGTCTATAGCCGCTTATCGCGAACCGTAACCACCACAGTGCGACTGAATTCCTCTTTCTAATTCCTATTCAGTCCAGCATGTATCGCTCAGTGGGCCTCGTGGCACTCCTCTTGGTGTTGCTCGGCCTGCAATTGCACCACTCCAAGCCCCTCGCTTCCAATAAGAGACCCTTGAAATATGGAGACTTGAACTTTCTCCACACCACCGATACTCACGGCTGGTATTCGGGCCACAGAAACCAAAAGGTCTACGATGCCGATTGGGGAGATTTTGTGTCGTTCGGTGCCCACATGAGAGAAATTTTGGCGGAAAATGGCCAGGACCTTCTTCTTGTCGATACCGGTGACCGCCATGATGGTAATGGCTTGTCTGACTTGACGTCTCCCAACGGGAAAGAGTCAATGCCAATTTTCATGAAACAAGACTACGACTTGGTTACGTTGGGAAATCATGAGCTCTACGAGTGGAAAAACTCAATCATGGAATATGAGCAGGTGCTCTCGAAGTTTGGTGAAAAATACGTTAGTACCAATGTTCTCATCAAAGCACATAACGGGTCTCTCGTACCGTTGGGAAACCGCTACCGATACTTTGTGACTCCCGTACAGGAGATAAGGGTGCTTGCACTTTCGTTTTTGTTTGATTTCAATCGCTTCAATAATGGCACTTTTGTCAAGCCAATTGCAACAGTTATTGAGGAGTCTTGGTTCATTTCTCTTCTCGAGGAATACACAGACAAAGTAGATGTTCTCGTGGTGTTTGGTCACATCCCCATCTCGCACCAATGGAAGGAGCTCTTCGTTTTGCACGGCAAATTGCGCCAGTACTTCCCGTCCATAAAGATCCAGTATTTTGGAGGACACTCCCATATTCGTGATTTTACAGTTCTTGACGAGAACCTGACGGCGCTTCAGAGCGGCCGGTTTTGCGAGACGGTGGGGTTTGCCAGTATCAATTTGACGGCTTCCTCGCACGGCACGGTCGAGTCCATGAAGCAAGTGTTCTCGAGATCGTACATTGATTTCAACCGAGAATCGTTTGAGTTCCACTCTGGCAGAAGCAAAAAGACCCCCAATGGCCAGAAAGTTTCGTCGCAGCTTCAGTCGTTGCGCCAACTGCTAGGGTTGGACTCGCCGAGATTGGGCACCATCCACAATAATTACTACATGGACTACGTTCCAATTGACCATCCCCACAGCATCTTCAAGCTCTTGTCTGAGCGAGTTCTTCCCACGCTCCCCGGCGGCGAAGGAAAGCACAGCTCAAGAATCATCATCATCAATACCGGTTCGGTGCGATACGACATGTACAAGGGCCCGTATACTTTGGACACAAGATACACTGTTTCTCCGTTTGAGAACGACTGGGTGTTTGTCTCGGTTCCAAGAAGCATCGCTGTGCAAATCGCTGACAAGTTGAACGAAAAATCGTACATTCTTGGCCAGCTGCTCTTGCCGGCGCACCACAGGTTTTCTTCGCCCACGCAAAAAAGACAAGAAATATTCACCTTGCCCAAACGTGCGGGCCACCTACCTAAGGGCTATGTTACCCACGACGATTTTGGCTCGCTGGGCGACGATACTCCTCACAAACCTGTGGTCAACTTTCCTGTTCCCAATGTGGTCCAGTCCGTTGAACTAAAAGAAAGCGAAAACGACTCCGAAGTGGACGTTGTGTTCTACAATTTCATCGCCCCCAACGTACAGTGGGCCTTGGGCGAATTGGGCCACTCCGGGGCAGAAGTCAAGTACTACTCGGGAATCTACTTGGGCGAACTCTTGGACAAGTTCGTTCAGCACAACGATCTCTAATATTATACATTTATGCCCTAGCTAGAACTGGATGACCGAGTCCTCCGGCTTGAACGTAAACCTGTAGTTGAACGTATTTACAACCTCCTCGACATTTTGCATCATGGTCTCGTCTACAACCATATTCAAGTTGAACCCGAACCAGGCGCCCCATTCTGGCCGAGTCCTGGTATTCGAAGACGGGGTCTGGACCAAGTCTGGCGTCTCCCCCAACTTGCTGCGCCCACTCTCGTCAAAGCGAACCTTGCCGCTGGCATTTATCACCATGGTACCCGTACCAGGAATAATATGACAATCGTAGCTGTTGAGCTGGTGTGTGGTTAGCGGAGTGGTGAGCCACTTTTTCTGAAACTCGAGCTTGGCGTTGGTTGTCCCGGGACTTATGGGTTTGCCATTGACTATTACGGCCGACTGGGTCTTTATTTGCTTGGCGAATTGAGTGGCATACGCTTCGACCGATGGATACGACGACGTTGGAGACTGGTACTGGAGGTCCAATGACGACAAAACCGCTTTCAAAAACGGCTCTACTTGCTGTACTGGGTTAGAAACGGCCCCGCTCTGGGCTGCAACACGCTTTCATACGTACATGGATCCTGATTCATGATTGCACCTCTCGGCACGAAGCTGAGATGAGCGGTGAACAAAACTGCATACAACACAGGCTAGCTAGTATACGGTCTATATGAGTTGCTGGTCCATTGTCATCATCAAAACGACAGAGGAAGTCCAGCCCAAGAAATTCTTGGCCCTCTGAGCCGTGCCGGAAATGTCGTCGTACTGCTCCCACACAAACCCTGTTCTTTTCCATTCTTGGTAAACGTTCTTGACCAAGTTCTCACGAAGCTGCTTGTAAGTGGCTGCAATCGTTTCGTTGAGTTTGGCGTCGTTGGAAGCGTTGTGGTAGTGCTTCAAGGCGTCGAGAACGAGGTAGTTGATAGGCATCCATATAGGCGAGCGCCAGTAGTTTTCGCCGGTGCGATAAAGCTCGCTGGACTTGGAAAGAGACCGGATTCCGTATTCTGACCAGAGCTCTTCTGGATCTTTTATGAGATCCACGATGCTGGAGAGTTTTTCTGTGTCTGATGGTGGAATCATTTTCGTTAAGAAGGGGAACAACGAAATATAGCCCTTGTGGCATACCTTGACATTGTCTTCGTCTTCGTCGAGACTGACATCGCAGTAGGTTTTTTCCTCTGGAGACCAGTGAAGGTGGTCCAAATTTTCCGTGATGTCTTTGTATATCTTCTCGTACTCGGCCTGGTCGTCTTTCAAGTCCAACACCTTGGCCATCTGAATCATGGACCTCGTCATGACTCCCACCCAAGAGAGCAAATCCACGTTCAATTCAGCAACATCTGCCGGAAGAGCACGAGGATAGTCGTCCAAACCACTGGCCAAACTATGGGTCTGCGTCCGTCCTCTCCACCTGTAGCCCTCGGGGTTTTGTCCACGATCAAATTCTTCTATATAACCTTGCTGGGTTCTTCTGAACCAAAGGAAGTGGGTTCTCAATTTCGGGTAGATGTCTTTGGTGTACGATACAAGTAGCTCAGGGTGGTTCATTATCACCTGGCCCGGCTCGGAGTACAGGGACTCGTCCACATTTTGCGGCTCGTTAACATCGCCAGCACTATCAAAGTGGGACAACAAATAAGTAAACGCCATCATAAGAGTAGGTGGATTGACTATCTGTGGGCTCTGGACTTGGAACTCTTCGGGGACACGAGACCTGGCTTCGGGACCCAAGATTTGCTCCCTTGCAATCCAGCCCTCATCGTCGATCAACTTAAACCAAGACTGCAAGATATCCAACACGAGATCCGAGTCGTAGGCAAGCAATGGTAGGACGTGGAAACCCTCGTCCCACAAGAATCCTCGAGGGAAAAAAGGGCGAGATGGAACCAAGGTAAAGAGCTCGTGTGGCCCCTCCAGGGTACCTTGCAACTTGAGGTTCTCGAACGAATCCTCGTCTAGAACAGTATCCCGATCCACAAGGTGGTCGCCGTACATGTAGGTGATGCCTCCAAGCAAGCCCGAAACTATTTCCTGGGCGAATTCCTTGTAACCTTGATCTTCAAATGGCGGTTGCAACTTGAAGTGCTCGTCGAACTTCGAGTTCACCTTGAGGGTCATTTCCACAATCTTTTCCTTCAAATTGTCAAAGGTGATTTTGTCTGTTTCTGGGGTCTCGGCGTTACTGAATACAACATCGAACTCACACGCTCCTTGGTACATCTTTTGAACGAGATGAAGATTGCCCTCAAACTTGTGCATATCCCGCAAGATGTACGCCTGCTCGGGAGGAATTCCGTCGAGAGTGCCAAACCGCTCCACTAGCTCTTGCACGGATTCCTGAAGCATGGTGATGAATATGTCACGGGCCATCCACACGCTGTCGTCTGGCACGATCATGCTGAGATGGTGGGTTTTTCTTGGACTCAATTCTCTGTCCACGAGCTTAGAAGTCTTGGGATGCTTGTTGGAGGAAGGGCCATCGTTAATGGAGAGCTCGAACAAGCCTAGTTCTTCAGAGCCTCCAGAAAGAGTGATTGTCCCAGTGTAGCCATTGGGCTTTTTCGGGGTATCCAAGTTGATTACTCCATTCCTTGAAGGCGCAAATGGGTCTGCAGTGTCTGTTTCTCCCTCAAGACCGGAGTACCATACAAAAGCCGTCTTCACATTCTCAAACCCAGCGTGAGGAACGGCTCTCACTTTAGTGGCCCACGAAAGCCCGTCCAGGCTTTTCACAAAGTCAATGTGGAGAGTAATGTGGCACTCCAAGTCCTCTATCACCTGGGTTCCGCCAAATCTCGGGTCGTAGCGAATCCAATTGGCTTTTCCCATCTTGTCACCTTGCTCGTAGAAGTGCCTGATATTGCCCACTCCGCCGTAGTTATCAATGTTGTACCACATTAACCCGGAAAGCAACGACCGGGGGATACGTGGTCTCACTCCAAAGTAGAGGGCAGACCGGTAAGGGCCCCAAAGCAACGACCGATTCGACAGGTGTTCGACACCGCCAGCGTGGTTTTCGTCAAAACTGCCCAACCTGACCAGCTCCGCCACGTCGAAGTGGTATTCTGCTGCGACTCCAGGCCACACCAGCGCCACAAAAACCAAAAGTGGCAACAAGAGTCTCATTGCTGAAATTTTAGTGTTCGTCAGAAGCGGTTTCTGGGGAAAATCTCATCGCGCGCTGCATCTTTAACTTGAACTTGAACCAGTGATCCCAAATACGAGCCTTCGTTTCCACCACCATGTGGCCATCCAAGTTTGGCCTAGGTGCCCAAGTCGGCTATGGTGTACGTGGAAACGGCATAATACGGTCCCACGAAGGACGACGACTGCCGCAAGTCGAGTTTCCAAGTCTTGATAATGGCATCGACAGTGATGAAAATATTGGCATTCTGGCATCAAACGAAACCTTCCCCGGCCTCAAGCCCGTCAAGGGCTCCTTGCGCACCGTTGTTGACCCCCAGACCAGCGACTTTGATCTCAACTCAACCATATACAACGATCTTCTGTCGGACCCGCTCGAGAATTTGTACATTCCCCAAGATATCCTAAAATCATATCTCATTGAATCGGGCTCGCTCACGTCCACCATTGCTTACGACCCGACTATCGGGCCTCGTTTCTGCATCTTCCCGCTAAGATCACGCACCAATACGTCTACATCTACGACAATAGCTTATGTTACAGGCGAAGTAGGAACCGTGCTAAATTTGTCTATCATGAAAGTTTCTTGCACTGAACAGGACCAAGAGATGCAAATTTCCTCGCCAAACTTTGACGTTCCATTCCAGCTCACTTTTTCCGAGCCCATAAAACAAGTGGCATGTTCCAATGTTGCCGGTAGTCTTCTCATTCGTACGTTTTCTCGAGTCTACGTCGTTCAGCCGTTCCAGTCGTCTCTGCATCGCTCTGGTATCTATCTAGAGCTACTAGGACAAGTGAAGAGCTCCAGTCTCAATCGGGAGTCTTTTGCCGATGCCTGTTTCAATCCATGGGACCCAAAGCAAGTGGCTCTCGTCGACGTAAAGGGACATTTTGGAGTGTGGAATTTCTGCCCCAATGGAAAATCTGATCCAAAAAGAGTCGAAATCTCTGCTTCTGACTCGTCGATCGATAATGTGCAAGAGCTATCTTACTGGAAGAAGATATGCTTCTTTACATCTCAAGTGATCTTTGTATTTTCAAGGTCCTCTTTGACCCAATGTACTATAGGCCCGCCCTCCCAATGTTCAAGATTAATAACCTCCAACACCTGGTCTAGCATCCTCGACTTTCAAAGAGCCCCGGCAGATCTGAGGTACTCATTCATGCTCACGTCTCGCGAGCTCATTTGGTTCGAGAACGATGGTACATTGAAGAGACTCATTTCCTATAAACACTTCCTAGACGAACGAGATCCTTCCTGGAAGTTAAACGTGTGTGTGTTGGACTCGACGACATTTATTTGCATTATTTATTCACAGAAGGCACCGCTTTATTTCTTATACACATTTGGCCTCAAAAGCGGGTTGCCATACAGCTTGCGATCCCCATATTACATTCGCTCCTTAACCAGCTATCACCACGAAGCTCGAGATAATGTGTTACAATTGCATATATTTCCCATCGATAATTCCAGCGGCAAAATTTTTGGCATGTTCGAACTTCACACTGACTTTGGACTCCATTTCAGGTTTTTAAGTACCACGAAAAACATAAAACTAGGAGATACCGCCGTGACTGACGCACTATGGAGCAGATCAGGCACACCTGTGGAGACCGGTAAGGGGTTTTGCCGACACATGTCCGCTAAAGATTGGAAAAAATTAGTGGAACAGGTGCTGCCCAAAGGTGAACCTGCCTCATCCGATAGCTCTGCAATTCAAGAATTTGCGCTGAAAATAGGCGAGTGGGCACTGGCATTCGACGAAAGTCTGCTTCGTAAGGAGAAGCATGGAAGCTGCTCATTAATCGATATGGCAGAGAATCCACCTACAAATGTGCGAGACATTGACGAGTTTGACTCGATGATTGAACAATTGGATGAATTTTTCAAACTGAAACAAATCAACTTGCTGCGAGCAGATGATGATCTGCTACAAAGTCGGTTCAATTCTTTGAGAGAATACTACGGCAGTGAGCAGCTTCTAGGTTCAGTTTCTCCAGAGACTCTCATTAGGACTACCTTGGAATTGGGCTGCAGCATCTACAGGGCCAGCCATTCGAGTACGAACCAAGTATATGAAGAAAAGTACAAGGAAATAGTTCAAGAAGCGAGCGACGACGTGAAGTCCATTTTGAGTGACTGGGAAACAGGAATTGTCGTTGCTGATGTCACTACCCAGCCTGATATTGAGCCTTCTCAAACAATGCCTACGATCAATATTAACAGCAGTCAGTCACAGTCATCGCTATTTGCTCCTCTATCACAAGGCACTCAATTGAACTCCCAAAGTCAGTCACAAGTCAGATCACAGAGACGTCACAAGTTGACACAGGGCAGCCAGAGAAGTCAGCGAAAGAAGAGAAAAGGCGGTTTTGCATAATCTATTTAGCTCAACTGATTAAAACCCCTAGTTAACTGACTAAATAATCACTTCTCGTAGTTTACTTCGAAGGGTCCTCTTCAAAACGCAAGTCCCAGTCAATCATGGGACCCAATTTTGGCAAAACTTCAGCAACACTCTGCACGTCTTTGTCCCCCCTACCAGAAAGGTTGACAACCATATGGGTTCCCTTGGGCATTTTCTTGGCTCTTTCAACCGCACCGTAAATTGCATGCGACGATTCAAGAGCAGGAATGATACCCTCCAACTGAGAGAGTAACTTGAATCCCTGAAGCGCCTGAGCATCGGTAGCTGCGATAAACTCGGCCCTTCCAGTACTCTTCCAGTAAGCCAATTCGGGGCCAACACCAGGATAATCTAATCCAGCGGACACCGAATGTGTGTCGTGAACCTGGCCGTCAGAATCTTGAAGAACATAAGTTTTCACTCCGTGGAAAACGCCAGGTAATCCAGCGGTCAAGGTTGCCGAATGACGATCGGTGTCAACACCATCACCTCCTGCTTCAACGCCCAACATCTTGACCTCCTTGTCATGTTCAAAAGGAGAGAACATACCTGTCGAGTTAGAGCCACCGCCGACGCAAGCTACCACGATATCTGGAAGCTTTCCATCGTTGAGTTTCTTAAACTGTTCCTTGGTCTCTTGACCGATAACACTTTGGAAAGTTCTCACCAATGTTGGGTAAGGGTGAGGGCCAATGGAGGAACCCACCACGTAATGGGTGGTCTCCAAGTTGGACACCCAGTATCTGAAGGCTTCGGAGGTCGCATCACGAAGAGTCTGAGTTCCATTGGTCACAGCATTGACTTTTGCACCCAAGATTCTCATTCTAAACACGTTAAGCGCTTGTCTTCTGACATCTTCAGCTCCCATAAACACTTGACATTCCAAACCAAATTTAGCGCAGGCGGTAGCAGTAGCAACACCGTGTTGTCCGGCACCGGTCTCTGCAATAATTTTCTTCTTACCTAGTCTCTTGGCAATAAGAACCTGGGCCAAAGCATTATTGATTTTGTGGGAACCAGTGTGGTTGAGATCCTCACGCTTGAGCCAGATCTGAGCACCTCCAGCATATTCAGTCAATCTATCAGCACGGTGAAGCGATGAAGGGCGACCAATGTAAGAGTACAACGACCTGAACTCTTCCCAAAACTTGGGGTCTGCTACCGCATCTTCGAAACCACGCTCGAGCTCGGCCAAGCAAGCGTGCAATGCCTCGGGCACGTATTGACCTCCAAAGTCTCCAAAACGAGGATTGTACTTGTGTTCCTCTTCCGGCAACTGGGCCTGTTTGGTCTCCAGCGGAGTGGCAGCAACAAACTCGTGGGTCTTCGACTCGTAATCGTCGCCTAAAATCAGGCGAACATAGCGGTACGCCGTGTCGGCTCTATCTTCAGGAGCTGCTTCAGAAATAAGGGTGATGATTTTGGAGCCGATAACCACACCATCTGCGGCCTCTCCCACGGTCAAAAAGTGGTCCCTGGTGGAAACTCCAAAACCAACTGCCAATGGTGTATCACCAGAGAATTTGCGTACTCGCAGACAGAGCTCATCGATACCTTGGGCTACGCTTTTCAAGGCACCGGTAGTTCCCATCCGGGAAACGACGTAGATAAACGAATCGGCAATGCTTCCCAATACTTTCAAGCGCTCGTCGGTGGTGGCAGGTGCCACAAGTGGCACATACGACAAGCCGTGAGTAGCACAAGAGGCACGGAATTGAACTGCATCTTCGGGAGGAAGGTCCACGACAATGTAACCATTGGCGCCAGCCGCAGCCGAGTCCTTGATCATTTTTTGCTCGCCATATTTGAGAATGGGGTTGTAGTAGCCCATAAGAATGATGGGGACGGTTACACCAGCCGCTCTGGCTTCCTTGACGAGTTCGAGACACTTGGGGACGGTGATTCCGTTGTCCAAAGCCTTGGTGTTGGCAACCTGAATGGTGGGCCCGTCGGCAATTGGGTCCGAGAATGGAATTCCCAACTCGATAATGTCCACTCCAGCCTTTTGCATGGCCAACATGATGGGAACGGTGTCGGGAATGGTGGGGAAACCAGCAGTAATGAAATTCACAAGGGCATTTCTGCCTTCTTTCTTGCAGCGCGCAAACGTCTCTTTGATAGCAGCAGACATTTTGGGGACAATTCACTACTGAAACTCAACTTTTATACAAATCGTCAATGAGTCAGTTCAGGGTAACACGATGGGCGTGCGAGCATTTGCTCCAGAACCAGATGCCGATGGACCGGTGTTTGGGTGCACGGATATGGGGCCCTGGGATGGAGCTGGGGCGGTATTTGGCGGGGAAATGGGATGCGAGAGGTCTGTTGCGGTTGTGTTTGGGTCCCCCAAGACGCTGCTGTTGCTGGCAGTAGCAAGCAAGTTTCCGTTACTACTTTGCCTGCGATCATTGGACAGAATATGTTCCACCTCGTGGCCCAATCTGATCTGGGACAAGTTGATAACGGGTAGAAGGCGGTTGTACTGGGCACAGTAATCCTTGATGGCCTTCTGGACTGTTTTAAGACGGTTGGAGACCGCTGTGTAGTACTGTTGTTGGTTTGTATCGTCGGGAATGAACGCCAAAGCTCGCACAAATTGGGCCATATCGTTACGAAGAATGTTGATTTCTGCCTTTAGGCGGTCGAGCTCGGCGTATATGTCTTCGGGGTCAATCTTGCCTGAGGCTATGTCGTCTATTTTGATTACGTCTGGGAGTTTAGACATGGGAGCGGGAGCTGGATTGAGAGCTGGAGACGAAAGCTGCGAGAGCTGCGAAAAATGCGAAGGCTGCGAAAAATCATAGAGGGTCTACAAAGCATGGTATTCGCTCAGTGCTTCGATTCTGGCTCAACGTCGGAAAGCAAACGATACCACTAATTCAATATTAGCCAGAGTGAGATACATCCTTGCCATTCTGGCTCTATTTTCGCAATCTAAATTCCCGCCTATTTTTGACTAAGTCCATAACGAAATTGCAATTGATCTTCTGGTTGTATCACTGCCTATAATGTATAGTGCTGCAAAAGGCAGAAAATGCACTCGAATGTCCATTCTCCAATTATTCTTTTTCGTCGTCTGCCTCTTGCGTAGATGCCTGCCTTTCGGCATATTTCTTGCAGTCCAACAAATACACCAAGAGTAGAATAGCGAGCTCCAACACCGTAAATGTCATGAATGCGTAAGTGAAGGAGGTGGGGTTCGGCGGTTTCTCCGCCTGCTCATCAGTATATAGCATCATTATCGTGGCTGTCCCTCCCAAGAAGCCACCAATATGCCACCATATGAATGACAATTTCATCTCTACATACTTCCTGTTCTCACCAGTAATTACGGACAATATATCGCCTTCAAGTGCGCTTAAAAAGCCCAAATCGAGCCCCCAGCTCGACACGCAGCCAGCTATAGCAGGAAATGCTGTCCATCTGTTCAGAGTCACAGACAAAACAGCTCCACAAAGAACTGTTAGGGTCTGACTTCCCAAAACTAGGGTCTTGTAAGTGGTCCGCTCGAGCCATTGAGGTACGAAATAAGAAAGAAGCGCATTTTCCAAGAACGATACAATCATAAGAGCCCCAATTGACCTCCTGCCTAGCCCCAACAGCTCGAGATAAGCGAATAAAGCGACATACAAAAGTCCTAAATTCAAACCATGAAGCGCCTGGATAAAGCGAAGCTTCCACACTTCTCGACCTTTCAACTGTGGTTCGTTGGCGCGAGCCTGAGGACGTTTGTCTAAGTTCTGTAGCTCATGATATTGCACTCTATCATCCATCATGCATACCAATACATTGGGGTTTATGTTGGCTACTGAAAAAATAATGTGCAGGATTACATGCCCCACAGGCTCTGAAGTGGCCCATCTTTGGTAGGCAGCGGGCAAGATCCAGGCGATATAGTAGCTTCTTGCGCTGTTTGTAGATTTACCGTTTTAGCCATATCTCGAATATACACCTATTTGACCTTGAAGAATGTGCGCACGTCTCCCAATGGTTTAGCCCATTCCTCGGCGATGTCTGCTAGTGCCACTTCTCGGTAATTTATGTCAAGCTTTCCCAGAGCCAAAGCTTCGGTGACGCCCTGGAGCACCTTCCTGTTCTGTTCGGGACTCAGTGGACCTATGCCACTGCCCAAGATAACGAGATTGCTGCTTCTGAGAAACGCTGATGGAACAGAAAAGTCCTCGCCGGCGATCAGTCCAATTTGCACCCAACTCAAACGTTTACTCTTTTCCGCTTTAGCCTTAACAGCAGCCGCCAAGATGCTTGTTGCAGGCTTTCCCCACAAGAAATCAAGGACAATGTCCACGTTGTTCAACGATCCACCGATCTTGTCTTCGTCCTCATCGAGTGCGATTACTTCATCCAACAATGGCTGTGATTGCTTTAACTTGGCAAGCTTTTCGGCAGAACGTGCAATTCCCACCACGGTTTTGGCTCCGAAGATCTTCTTGGACACCTGGATCGCGAGCTGCCCAGCAGTTCCCGTAGCTCCTAACACGGCGATTTTGGCATCGGCAGGAACATCTCCTACTCTATCGAAGAGTGCCATAAACGACGCCATGGTGCCATTGGCCAACGCCGCTACTCTGGCAGGCGCCTTTTCATCGAAGTCCTTGGGAAATGGGTAGATAAAGTTTTTCGGGACATTCACCACCTCCAGGTAGGTGCCCTTACCCGGTGCAAAATTGACGAAATAAACCAATTCTTCAGTTCCTTGAATCTTTCCCACACCATCCACTCCCACAAGCGACTCCTGGTCCGTAGACCCAGCTGAGTAATGGCCTCCTGATGCTCTGGCTCTGACGAGGTTGCTGTATCCCACCGCAATAACCTCAATTGCAACCTCTCCCGCACCTGGTGCTTCAACTTGAATATCCTTGTAAACTGGAGGCTTTCCTCCTGACGCCACTGCTGCCTTGACTTGCATTGCTGGGTATTAGCCGAACCAATTCGCTCTTAAGTACCGATCGGGGCGGATGGAAGATCGCAGCCGCATCGGGTGCGGAGATGGAATATTAGTCAAGAATGACACCCGAGTTTGATTTGTCATTGCCAGTGGTATGAGTGGCTTGGGCTGACAACCGTAGCACAATTGAGCCCTGCCATTAATAAGCACGGCAGATGTGAATGTAATCAAGCCAGTGTGGTAAGCTGTTGTCGCGAATTTTTCACATTGATAATTAGCCGCATCAGGTCCATATTTTGATGGAGTAGCCAAAACCCAAAATCCACCGTTCAGGCTGCCTTTGCAGTCTTCCGGACTCTAATCACTACGTTGCTGCCGTCCACCAGCCATTGAGCTCCGTACGCCGCTAGATCTTGAACCAGCATGTCCTGAGGTAGGTACTCTTGTAGCACCGCAAGCGGAAGATTAAAGTAGGAAACATTGATAGCATTCACCAAGTGCTGCAACACCTTGGGGAGGCCAAATTTCATGATCCTGACCCGCAGGGTGTCCTCTTCAGCCTTGTACAAATTCAACCACCGATAGTAGTCGTTTCCTATCCAGCTTTGTAGAAGTAGTCGAGTGCGGGTATCTTCCGGGCATCCTCGGAGAAGAAGCAGAAGCGCCCTTGAGTTTTCGTTGCTGAAGTGGGCCCAATGGAGCAGGAGGAGCACCACAAGCTCCTGGCGCTCGTCTCGGCCAATGTCGACTCCCGGAGCAAGTAATTGGGTGATACTAGGAACATAGGTTTGGTAATGGCCGAGGGGAACTGCCACTCGAACAGAAAAAAGAAGCACTTTTTTCGAAAAAGACGAAGGCTTCGTGCCTAAAATAGCCTCTCGGAGCTTGCGGAGCGACGTCAACACACCGTCCATCGTCATGTTGCCGTCACTGGAATGTATGGAGTCTACGTCGATTCTTTCTCGAACCTCTGTTCTCGTCGCCTCGTCACAAAGCTTCAAGAACGACAGAACAATCACGGCAAAGTACTTGCGGCGCTCCGACTCGCTTTCCTTGAGTCTTGTCTCGCCTCGACTGACGAATCCATAATCTTGCGTTTGTGGCTGCGCCTGGAACCGAAGCTTACGTCTCTGCAACGCCTGGTCCGAGGAACTGGAGTTTACATGGTTGTTGTGTGGGTCATCAATGGCCGGCTCGGCTGGTTTT
Organism: Meyerozyma sp. JA9; assembly: GCA_003676015.1. Classification (NCBI taxonomy): domain Eukaryota; kingdom Fungi; phylum Ascomycota; class Pichiomycetes; order Serinales; family Debaryomycetaceae; genus Meyerozyma; species Meyerozyma sp. JA9. The sequence goes on along the minus strand of NSDU01000008.1, from coordinate 199,261 downwards.
CTTTGGTCCTTAGGTCGGTGTCTGCTTCGAAAAGTGTACTTGGAGCTCATGAAGAAGTCGCAGTCGATGAGCCTGTATGGAGGCCAGAACTAGAGGAGTAGAGTACAGTACAAGAGTGCTGCTATTCAGTACTAGGATTCAGTACAAGTATTCAGTACAAGTATTCA